>JBCNJP010000001.1:1505157-1608718 GCA_039602395.1 Deinandra increscens subsp. villosa
AGAACAAACAAATCAAAATCAGAACAATTTTGTTTAATTACACAACCAGAAAAAGTTCCAAAACATGTAATACACAAATGGTTGCCCCTGACATATGACCGGAGATTTATCGCTTTTGGAAGAGGTTGAAGATTTTAATGGAGGAGGCGTATCTTTTGCTGGTTGAGTAGGTGGCAGGATCAGCAAGAAAGGTGTGGTGAAGAATGGCAGCTTGACATTCACAGATGTGCATTATGTAGAAGAATTATCACATAGTCTGCTCAGTGTTTCGCAGATTTGTGATCGAGAATATTCTGTGTTGTTTAATAAGAAGGAATGTATCATCCTCAAGCCTGGAGTCAAGATTCCTGAGGAGTGTATCTTGATGCGTACACCAAGAAGAGCAAATTCTTATGTGCTCAACATGGGTAATCCTCCGCCATCTGACGTAGCCTGTCTTATTTCAAAGAAAACTGAAAATCTGGCGTTGTTATGGCATCGTCGTTTGGGACATGCTAACATGAAGAATCTGAACAAGCTGGCAAAGGGAGAGCATGTTCGAAATCTCCCCATCAAGGACTTCACGTTGATTGAGAAGTGTGTTGCATGTGCTAAGGGGAAGCAGCACAAGTACTAAGTATCAGCAAGTTCATATGGATCTCTTCGGCCCAATGCAAGTACTAAGTATCAACAAGTTCGCATATTGCCTGGTGATAGTGGATGACTTCTCTCGGTTTACTTGGGTGTTCTTTTGGTCAAACAAGTATGAAACTCCAGAACTGGTGAAACAGTTCGTTACTCTCATAGAGAATGTGATGAGTAAGAAAGTGAAGGCAATAAGATTAGACAACGGAACAGAGTTTAAGAATGCTGAATTGAATATGTTCTGTGGAGAGAAAGGTATAGAAAGGCAGTACAGTGCACCATACACACCTCAACAGAATGGTGTTGCTGAAAGAAGAAACAGAACACTCATTGAAGCTGCCAGAATGATGCTGTGTGAAGCGAGATTACCAATTTTATTTTGGGCTGAAGCAGTCAACACCGCCTGTTATGTGCAGAATCGGGTACTATTGAACAAGCGGCATGAGAAGACGCCTTATCAGATTATTTATGGAGAAAAACCAAGGGTGGGGTACTTCAAGACCTTCGGGTGTCCTTGCACAGTCCTAATTCAGTCTGATGTGGGGAAGTTCGAAGCAAAGGCTGATGAATGCTACTTTGTCGGATATTCTGCAAATAGTGCTTATCGAGTCTACAACAAAACCACCAAAATGATAATTGAGGCATTCAATGTTGACTGGTTGGAAGACAATCCAACTGATGCAGGAACTGGACCAGACTGGATTTTTGGTTATGGATCATTGTTTGAAGGTTTCAACTACTCAAGCATGTTTCCTGGCCAGGAAGAAGAAGAAGACATCATTGCTCCAGCTCCTGAAGTAAGACGATCTGTTGAAAATGTTAGAGACAGTGTATTAGCAGCAGCTCCTAAGGATGATGTTATGAATGTTCCAGAATCTTCAAGAACTCATGATGATCAGAAGGAGTCAGAAATCCAAGGTATGAACAATAATGTTAATGATACTAACCTGCTTGTTTCTATTTCAGTACCAGATGTTCATCCACTCAGCAATGTGGTTGGACCAGTGTCAGCAGGGGTCACCACTAGAAGCCGCACGGGAGGCATCAACCACTGCATGTACTCATGTTTTATCTCCCAAATAGAGCCTCCAAACGTGATGGTAGCACTTAAAGATCCGAGTTGGATGGAGGCTATGCACAATGAACTGAATCAATTCTCAAAATTGGGAGTGTGGCGTCTAGTGGAAAGACCAGAAGATAAAAAGGTTATACCCACAAGATGGTTGTATAAGAACAAGAAAGATGATACGGGTGTAATTGTGAGGAACAAAGCCAGGCTGATTGTTCAAGGGCATAGACAGGTTCATGGGATTGATTATGATGAGGTATATGCTCTGGTGGCTAGATTGGAAGCAATTCGGATCTTCCTTGCTGTAGCAACGTATCTCAATTTCACGGTGCATCAGATGGATGTGAGACAACCTTCCTTTATGCTAAAATGAATGAAGAAATTTATGTGGCTCAGCCGCCAGGGTTTGTGGATGAGGAACATCCAGATCATGTATATCTACTGGATAAAGCCCTGTATGGTTTGCGTCAAGCTCCACGCATGTGGTATGAGACTCTATCAAAACATTTGGTGGAGAATGGTTACATCAGGGGAGTGGTTGATCAAACTTTGTTTAGAAAAAAGGTGAATGATGATATCATCATGGTGCAAGTGTATGTGGATGACATCATCTACGGATCTATAAATAAAGAATTATGCACCGAGTTTGAGGATATCATGAGAAAGAAGTTTGAGATGAGTGGTCAAGGGGAGATGAACTTTTTCCTGGCATTACAAGTAAAACAAGATGAAACTGGAATTCTCATTTATCAAGCAAAATATGTGAATGAGATTCTAGAAAAGTAGAAGTTGCAGGACTCCAAACCCATCTCCACTCCCATGGCATCCAGACCTCTACTAACAGCAGATGCTATAAATCCGATCCAATTTATCGTAATCTATTAGTTACGGTCCTCTTCCCCATTACTTAGAAAAAGTGAGCCACCGGTTCAGGTACAAGATACTATCATTACCGCCTGGACAATTAGACATTATGGAGAATCAGTGAGTGAATTCATGTATCGTTTGATGATCGGATCACTCATGTATTTAATAGCCAGCAGGCCCGATATCATGCAAGCAGTGTGTGTGTGCGCGCGTTATCAGGCTAATCCTAAACTCTCTCATTTAGCTGTTGTTAAACGTATTTTTAGGTATCTGAAGGGCAGGCCTCGGCTTGGACTTTGGTACCCAAAGAATACTGATTTCCAATTATTTGCATTTACTGACAGTGATTATGGAGGTAGTGATCTTGACAGGAAATCAACCACTGGTGGATGTCAGTTCTTGGGAGACAGACTCATCTCTTGGCAGAGCAAGAAGCAGCATACCGTTTCCAAGTCAACTGCAGAAGCTGAATATGTGGCAGCATCAGCTGGATGCTCACAGGTAGTATGGATTCAGAATCAACTCACTGACTACGATATGGAATTTCTTAATACTCCAATCTTTTGTGATAATGCTGCTGCTCTGCAAATTGTCAAGAATCCTGTTCAACATTCCAAAACAAAGCATATAGATATCAATGTACATTTCATTCGTGATTTCTATGATAGGAAGTTGATTCAGTTGGAAAAGGTAAGCTCAGATCAAAATGTTTGTGACCTTTTCACAAAACCCCTTCATCGTCCAAATTTTAAAATGTGTTTTGAAGGCCTAAGGATGATTGTCTTCGAGGAATGATCTGATCAAAACTGTTTGTATATAGTTTTGCTTTTATGATTACTTAATTTTGTGTTTAAGTTTCATTAGAAAAATATATTAAAAAAATGTGTGTTTATGTTTCAAAAGCCTCATAAAAACAGGGGAAGAAATGCTATAGTTTCAGAAAATCTGAAAATCTGTTTGAAGTTTTTATGAAGTCTTTTCTTTGTCTTGAACTGGTAGGAAGTGATATAAATGTCCAAAACAATCGGAGACTGACACGTGTAAGGCTGAAGTGAAAGATTGCTCAAAGATGATTTGTCGGTAAGCTCAACCCAAAACTATGATCATCAATGTAAGTGCTGGTAAACTTAACTTCTATATATGTTTAGTTTCCTGTCCTAGTTTACATGGTTTAAAAAACTGAGTCTCAACATAAACGAGTTGAGAGTGGTAATTATACCTAGTATTCACTCTCTCACACGCCATTTTCTGCTGTTATGACAACACCTCAGAAAAGAAAAATAAAAATAAAAAAGAAAGATGAAAAATGAAAAGAAAAAGAAAAAGAAAAATAATAAAATAATTATTTTGTTTGGTCTTCTCTGCGTGCTTATACGGCCTACCTGATCACCAACTGATAATTAAATAAATAAGTGTTTGTCATGACGGTGTTGCATGGTTCCTCAAGTTGGGGGTTTGTGAATCCTCAATAAACTCTGAGGTTGGGTAGGTTTTTCTATGAACAATTGGGTGTGGGGACGGTTAAACATGACGGTAAGATTGTACCATAATTAAGCACTTCAAAATAACTTGATGTGAGTTTGTGTGGTATAAAATTCTGGCAATTGTCTAGAGCGTCAAGTAACAGAAGCTGAAAAGGGTTCCTCAGTCAAAGATAAGTCTGGTTTGATCCATGAAAAGCATCAACTTCAAGGCAAGTATATTTTTATCTCGTTTTTAGGTTATCTTAATTCTATGCTTTTTATATTCATTTTTTTAGTCTTTGAGTAGTTAAAAAAATTAATTTTTTATGATCATGATCAGATACTCGAGGTATGAGTCTGAGGGGAAGTTTTGCAATTGTCAAATTTTCAAAATCAACATTTCTTAGTGTTTTATCACTTAAATGAGGTTAGGGTGCTTTTGATACATTTTGAAATCATGAGGGGGGCATTTTGAAAAATTTCATTAACAAAACCCTCTCCCTTTATTTACGATTCACCATTTCCGATTCACCCTCTCTATCTCTCACTCTGTGTTTACGATTCCTTCACCGAAACCCTAACCACCGCAGTTTGTCACCGGAAAAACGATCTCAGCCACCTCCGGCCATCTTCTGTGTAGACCGAGTACACCACTACTCCCGCTTTCACTTTATAACCATAAAACACCCCTTAATCGACTGATCTTCTTCGATTCTCGACCACAAATCGCTGTTTTTCTTCACTGGGTGTTCATCCTCTTTTTCTTCTAGATTCTTGTCGATTACTCGAGATTAGAAGCCGTTTTTGTGGTTGTGATAGTTAAAAGGTAGTTGTTGATGAATCGTTTACATCAATGTTGTGTTTTATGTGTTTTCGAAGCTTTTGCAGGTACAAAAATGGCGGACCTCGGTGTTTACAATCGTCACGAGGAAGAAGACAACGTTTGGCATTTACGATCGGTGTTTACGATCGGACTTTACGATTGGTGTTTCCGATGCTGTTCACGATCGGACTCACTGATTACGATTGGACCTTATCCGTTTTAATTTGACCCACATCGTAAACCTAAATCCCAATCGTAAACCCACCTGTTGGATCGTAAACCCATTTATAGTGAGATATAAAATCGTAAACACTTAAATAATCACAAAATGTTTTTGAAATCTCGTTAAATTCAATTGTTTTTAAGATAAAATTGAACAAGTTAACGTTTAATAGTGTGTTTTGTTAAATTTGTGTTTCAAAATCAAATTCTTTCCTTGAAAGTATCAATTGAGATTTCTAAACTTAACAGTAAAATGTGATAATCAATTGAACTTCAAGATAATGTTAACAAACAGAACTGCTCATTGATGAGATTAAACCTGATGCATTTGCCTTGTTTTCTCAGATGGCAGAAGATATGCTTGTTGAAGAGATTCACTTTGAGAGAGATCACTGCATACCTGCTTATCTTGATGACCCTCCTGAGAGACACATGCAGTTGTTTTACTCTTTGGTGGCAGGATTGAACGTGTGCAAAATCAATCATGCTCTCAGAACAAGCGTGCTGATCGATGAATAACTTGTCAGAGAATTCTGGGGAACTGCAAGAGCAAGTGCAGATAAAACAAGGATCACCGCATATATGGAGGTTCTTGATTCTTCTCCAAGTAGCAACAATTCATGGAATATGATGTTGGAGATTCTGCAATGTGGAGTGAATTTTAAGAATGTTCATAATGATCGACGGGTTGTGCTTTATTTGAAAGATTGTAATTGTGGGAAGGAATATTGTTGTGAGAAAGCAGCATATAAGGTTAAAAATCATCTGCGAAAAGTCAGCCTTAAGGACGTCGCTGTGGAAACTTTAATATAATATAGAAGACAGCAAGGAACAGCTGATACTGTCACAGATGATGCTGGGCTTGTTGGTCATGTTCATCTTAACAAGACACTGTTGAAGGATTCAATCTTTCATGGAACAGCAAACCGGATCGTGGAATGTGAATGGTGGTCAAGCACGAAGCCGAATACCTTCAGATTTGATTTGCTGTTTCCGTAGACGCTCTAATGGTTCATGCCTAGGGGAAGACTCTTGGGCTATACTTTATGAGGCATGAACATTAGATTGGGCTTATTTGTTTTTGGGCTTAGTATGTTTACGGTTTGGGCTTGTTGGGCTTATGGGTTTACGATTTCTACTAGGGCTTTTGTAGGACTTGTATAAATACCCAAGTGTTTATGATTAATGATAAGTTTGCTGATTACGATTTCTGTGTTCTTCTCATATTTACGACCGCAAACCCGGTTATACAAGAAGATTGATTGTTCTTCATTCAAGACTTGATTGTGTTGCTTGTTCTTCATCTTAAATCTTGTCTTTTTATCATCTTCTTCTCGAATCACTCACAAACAAGGTTTCCGCACTTTTTTGTGTTTACGATATCGTGCTTGGTTGTTGTTTCTGGACCAACATATCTCATTAGGAGGGTTCTTCTTTACGTAAGTCCATAAGGGTCATCTTCTTAGTGTCCTCGCGCTTCATGCGGTGGGAACTGTTTCTGTTGAATTATCGATTTATAGTGTTAGAATGTATGATAAAATACGAGCATGAAATAAAAGTGGGTCTTCGAAACACAGAGCGTCCGGATATTCAAAATATTGGTTGGCTTTAAATGAGTGTACATATGAACTGTTGCTAGGGTTTTGTGTAGGTTTATGGTAGATCTAAGGGCCAAATCGTGTATTGGATACAAAGGGATCGGGGGTTGTTGTCACTTTAGTGAACATCCGAAAGTCATCGAAAATGGTATCGTTTAAAAAGTATGCTCTTTTAGACTGGAGTCAAGCTACTCCTTAGCACCTATTTCTAGAAGTTCTAGTTGATCAATCAATCACTCGTCATTTATGTGTAAAAACAAGGATTGCAAATGAAAGCTTTCTGAATCAATGAGGATCCACGTATTTAGGTTTTGTCGAGCGTCCCAAAGTTGAAGTTGTAAAAACGCTTCTAGTATACCACCGCCTATTGTTCGATGAAGATGTTTCTCGCAATAGGAGTGTTAATAGATTTACAAATATTTATGGATAGCTCATAATGTGAGGAGGAAAAAAACAAGGTCAATAGTTTCATTTGTAATCGATAACAAGGGGTTCGCGCTTTATGGGTGTATATAGAGTTTCCATATAAGTCGTTGGAGTTTTACTGAGATAAGGCACAAGGTAATCTTCATCATCGGTGAAACTAGCCGAAATGCTAGCCAATAGTATAACGCTTTCTAGTCCAAATCTTGAGAACTTATCAAAGACATAAAGGATGCTGGCATCGGAATCGTTGGTAGTTAGCTCATATATGATTCGAATCATGAAGATAAACAAATGGTACAGGTTCAGGAAGTCCCTTTACCTACTTTGCTCCACTAGGTGAAACCATATATGTGGTGAGGTATAACGTTTATGAGGTCGAGATGAAGTTGTTGGCAACAAGTTATTGGTTCGCACAAGAAACATCAGGGAGTACAAGGCAAGTAAGGAAACTTCACAAGTGTTTTCTGCCAAAGGATACGTTCTGGTGATCAAGGTATATATTTTATCCCTTTTTGTTTACTCAATGTTGTCTGGGTGTCCTTCGGGTTAAAGTTTACATGGTTGATGCATGGTTATAAAAGTTCCAGGGATGAATCTAGCAGGTAAAGTCGTAAAAGTATGGTTATGGTTTAGGATGAATCAAAGGAAGTCAAGAATTTTGTCAAAAGTTTTTGCAGTCAAGGAGATTTTGCCATCAAAATGAACGAGTGAAATGATGTCATACCATGACCGACATTTTCAATACGTTTTCTAAAGAATTTTCGAATGGATTAGAATCCATATATGAAAGAGATGAGATCAGGTGGGATAACATTTACAATGATAGATGACTTCAACCATCTGGTGTAGTTCAATATGTTCGACATTCAAAGGTCATAAGGTTTTAAAATAGGAGCTTGTATCCCTTATAACCATGAGCATGCCAAGTAGGATTCCATAGGATTTCTATACTCTACAAATTACATTTACGTGTGCACCCGTAACGCAATTTACCTTGTATGGTCACCCTAATTCCTATTGCTTTAGCTAGCAGGTATAGTGGAGTCACTACTAGGAAAAAAAGCCTTTAATGACGCGCGAATTATGACAGACACCGGTTTTACGACGCGCAAATGTAAGTGTCATAAAAAATTATCATAATTTAAAAATAATAAGGGTAAATGACGCGTATCTTTGTGTTATTGTGTATCATAAAATTACCGTCATTGAAAATAAAGAAAAAAAAAACACGGATGAGACTTTTAAATTTGCCCGTCATTATTTTCTGTCACTATATGTTTTCAGTTCCGGCTCCCACAAAATTCTATTTCTCTCTTCATTGTTCTGAGTATTAGACACATTTTCTACCATCTCTCCTCATACCCACTCTCCAGACGCAATTTGCCGTAATACTCCTCCATTTTTCTCTTCATCTTCACCATAACATCTTTAACCGACGTTAGCTCTCGCCGTCACTTTGTCGGATTTTGCCCTAATCTCAGTGAACGCTTTGTTAATCTCTTAATCTCTGCCGAATTTAGCCCTAATATCCTCACACTCACACGCAGTTGCAGAAGAGGCTTCGCCTTGAGATGCTCCTCTCATCCGGTCATTCATTTTGTGATATCTCTGGCCAACGTTCGCTCTGGCTGTCGCTCTGCCGGATTTTGCCCTAATCTCAGCTACGCTCAGTTAGCCTTAATCCCTGCTGGTTTATCTCTAATCTCCACAAACACACACACAGACTCAAACGCAGTTGCAGATGAGGCTTCGCCTTGAGACGCTTCTCTCATTTAGTCGTTCATTCTTCAAGTAATTTCAGGTATCGGTGTTTAAGAATCTTCATACTTTTAGTTTAATTTTTGTTTCATCGTATCATAATCGTACCATTTGGTTGTTTTTTCATCAGATAACTTGAAATAGAGATAAAATTTTCTGTATCTGGTTTTGTTTTGTGTGCAGTAAGGAATTGTTGGACCAAGATGAAGTGGATGTGGTGCATAACCTTGATAAACAATGGGGGATTACCCTAGAAGATTACAAGCTAATCAAATTGCATATGACTAACTGTATGTACCTCTTGATCTGTGTGTATTTCTAGGTTGTAGTTAATGGATAACTTGTTTGATCACTATGCTTATTTCGAAGGTTTTTGTTTCATACTGTGTCTGTTTTGCATTGGTGATTTGATATTTTGATCATATGTGGTGATATTGTGTCTCAACTCTGATATGACTTGATAAAAGTGGATGTTTAATTTTCATAGTTTTTGTTTAATTTTCGTTTGATTGCTTTCTGTGATTTTTCGGTTCTAAAAGATTGCATCCTTCCATTGCTAGTTTAATTTTGGCCGCTTGGATGGTGTTCTCTGAATCCTAATCTCGGGTTTTAAGTGGTGTTTTCTATATCTTGAATTCCGATTGGGTTGCCCTTCGGATCGTTTGAGTGGTGACTATGCATCTTGATCGACCCGTTGCATATCCATTCTTTCTGAAATTTCGATGCTAACTGTTACCATAACCAAGTCTATACATAAGTGATATTACAGATCTTATGAATATGTGAATATTCTCTTTTTATTGTCATTATTACTGTTTTTGTTCCTTCTTGTGGCTAATATCTCACTTTTGTCTTTTGTGCCAGGGTGGTTTTTTAAATCTGGTTATTCCGTGAAGGTGTCCTACTGGAATTCCATATGCCTAATATCAACAATGAAAATCTTACCTTGATTCTCAATCAGGGTTTGTATCAGTGAAGTGTTACATCTTATTAGACTTTATTTTGTTATGTTGGATTGGCGCATAATATGGCCCTTTAATAGAATTATCATAATGTAAAACGGAGATAATTATCATATTTATTATTTGTGGGACCTTATATGTTTTGGTCAAACTAGTTAGCAGATGGATCATACGAGTTTATACATCTCAGAATATGGATGTGCTCACCAAGAAATTGATCACTACATGAAGGGACCCGGAAAGAGGTATGTAGTTACTAGATACCAATTTATTGCACAAGTTTAGTGAGTCATATACAACTTTTAATTCACACGATGCAGTTTTCCAGTTGTTACAATGCAAATGGTATGTGCATTTGACAGTTTCCTATTATTGATGTACGACTTGTTATGCATAAGGTAAACATTTTGACAACATTTAGCGTCATGTAAATTGGCTTCCAGGTTTAGTTAGGGGATTTCAATAAACTGAGTGATTCTAAGGTGTTGTATAAACTTGAACATGGTACTCTTTATAAACTGAGTGATTCTAAGGTTTAGTTAGGGGATTTGAATAGATCTATTCCTACTTCATATTCAAGTTTCAATAATTATAAAAAATTAAACAATATTAGGATAGAAATTTTAATTTTATGAAATCTCATTAAAACCTTGATCATTATTTTAGCTCCAAATCATCTCAATCATTGGTTGAAACGTAAGATGGAGGGGGGTCCCTTTTCTGGTTGTGAGATCTAATGCCTATGTTATATTTCTCATTTGTTCTCCACTGTTGGTGTCTTTCGGCTTTTTCTTATTATATCTTTCATATGACTTCCAATTGCCTTGCTCAATTGATTATTGTTCTTATATGTATGTTTAGTTCATTTCGACTTAGTGAAGAATCATAGGCTCAAACGAAGCACTTTATGGTCAACTTTTTAATTATAACAATGTTTCATTGTTTTGTGGTTATTACCAAGTTAGAAAAGGGGATTGATAATCACATGTCTATTAACATAACCCAGATTCTAATTGTTCTAGTATACAAATTTTTTATTGAGTAAGTTGCACCGGAGGTCCCTGAACTTTGCAAAAATCTCATATTGAGTCCCTGAACTTTCGAATGTGCAGGGGAAGTCCTCAAGGTTTCACTTTTATCTCACCTGGGGTCCCTTGGTGTTAGACCTAGGGACCCCAGGTGAGATAAAAGTAAACCTTTGGTGTTAGACCTAGGGACCCCAGGTGAGATAAAAGTGAAACCTTGAGGACTTCCCCTGCACTTTCGAAAGTTCAGGGACTCAATATGAGATTTTTGCAAAGTTCAGGGACCTCCGGTGCAATTTACTCTTTTTTATTGGTTAAGTTGATTAGTTATTTGTTTGCGGAACCCATTTGTGCAAGTTTGACTCTTTGGTCTGTTCAATTAATTTGACCTGTTTCTTTAAAACTGATTTTTATATCTTACCCATTTGGCCTACTTGATATAGAAATGGGTCTTCATTACTATGAACTGTCTAGTGTTCTTCACTCGTTATCATTGTGGATGTTTCGAATTTGAAATGATATAAAAGAGTAGCTAGCTGAAATAGGGGAACAACATGTCCATGTCTTCAAACCTCAGAATATAATAATCGTTGGTCCATAGATTAATTGTTTTTATTAATACACTTCATATAGGAAAGCAACATGTTAAGTTTCCTTGGTAAACAAGTTAACAT
Source organism: Deinandra increscens subsp. villosa (assembly GCA_039602395.1). Classification (NCBI taxonomy): domain Eukaryota; kingdom Viridiplantae; phylum Streptophyta; class Magnoliopsida; order Asterales; family Asteraceae; genus Deinandra; species Deinandra increscens. The sequence goes on from JBCNJP010000001.1 coordinate 1,516,669, forward strand.
GAATTCAACAAAAGTTCCATTCATACAATATTATGTGCTCATTTTGATGTTCTCATTTGTGTTTCTCGTTGCAGCTTAGTAGTCAATGGTAGTATAACCTTCCCGTGATGTTCCCTCCCCTTAAAAACTTTGAACATGGTTCCCATCTTGAAATTCCTGAACTTATTTGTTAATTAAAGGGGAATGGCAAGTATTCTTTTTGTTTTTCCCAAGATATATATACTCTTCCATTAAGTACATAAGACAAAACAGATTATGCATAAAAAAGGATCCATATTCTAATTTATGAACTTCGCTGCATGTTTAAAATATTGATGTCGATTGTACAAGTACACTCCATTTGTATTATGGTTTACTTTTTTTTTTGAATGGCGATTTCATTAACAACGACTCCCGCCTAGCAAGATACTAGAAAGGGACAACAAACAAACAAAACATTACAGTGGGAAATTGAAATTACACCAAGACTCTCAATTGAAAGACCCATTTCTATATCTAGCAGAGACCCAAAGATAGCTAAGAGCTTGGATGTCATGAAACAAATTCTCAACCCGATGTCTTTTATTCTGAAAAATCGCCTCATTTCTAGCACGCCAAATCACCCAACAAGCCGAGTGTATAATAGCCTGAATGATCAAGCCTCTCGCCTGCCCACCATTAATGCCCTTATGAAGATTATGTAATTGGTGAATTTCCCATGCCTTCCATTCCACACAAAGAAGACAATATAAAGAGTTTACAAAAGCTAACTAAAGAAACTAAATCTCCTAAACTAATGGAGATATTTACGAGATCATACAAACTAATACAAATATTCTACAAGAGATAATTCTAGAAGAATATATCTCTTAATAGCCCCCCGTAGTCAAAGCAGCAGCCGGTCGTATGCAGAGACTGGTCTTGAACCGTAAGAATAAAACACGTGGAAGCCCCTTGGTAAAGATATCTGCGTACTGGTAGTCCGCAGGAACATGAAGCACTCGAATAGACCCCAAACGCACCTTGTCACGAACGAAATGTATGTCAATCTCAATATGCTTCGTGCGTTGGTGTTGGACCGGATTGTTGGACAAATACGTTGCAGAAATGTTGTCACAATATATGATAGAAGCCCGATTAACCGTGACATGTAATTCGGTGAGCAGATTACGCAACCAAGTTAATTCGGCGACAATGTTGGCAACCCCTTTATACTCTGCTTCGGCACTAGAACGGGAGATGGTCGGTTGCCGTTTAGAAGACCAGGAGACCAAGTTTTCACACAAAAACACACAATACCCCGAAGTGGATCTCCTGGAGTCGGGACACCCGCCCCAGTCTGCATCAGAATAAGCCGTAAGAGACCTAGACTTGGACGGGCAAAGATGTAAACCATGATCGAACGTCCCCTTGAGATACCGTAAAAGTCATTTCATAAACTGGAAATGAGGCTCTCGAGGGGCGTGCATGAATAAGAAAATCTGTTGCACAGCGTACGAAATATCCGGCCGAGTGATAGTCAAATATTGTAATGCGCCAGCTAGGCTTCCATACAAAGTACCATTAAGAAGTAAATCACCTGTATCTGCGTTGAGCTTGGAATTCGTATCCGTGGGGGTGACGGATGGCTTGCAATCTTGCATGTTAGCGCGAGTCAAAATATCAGAAACATATGACCGTTGACTTAAGAAAAGGCCGCCATTTTGGTGTTGAACTTCAATCCCCAAAAAATGATGCAAGCGACCGAGATCAGTCATGGCAAATTCCCTGGACAAAATAGAAATAAATTTCTGCAAAAGCTGATCGTTAGAAGCGGTCAAAATAATATCATCAACGTATAATAATAAGTAGGCCATGTCGTTCCCACGCTTATAAATAAACAATGAACTGTCGCTTGCTGATGTAGTAAACCCACACGACAAGATATATGCAGCAAAGCGTTGGTACCAAGCCCGTGGTGCCTGTTTAAGGCCATAAAGGGACTTCTGAAGGCGACAGACATGCGTGGGCTTATTCTTATCAACAAACCCGGGTGGTTGGAACATGTAAACTGTTTCATTTAAATAACCATGCAGAAAAGCGTTCTTGACATCCAGTTGATGGATAGGCCAAGAGCGTGACAAGGAAAGGCTAAGCACAGTCCGGGTAGTAGTGGGTTTAACCACCGGGCTAAATGTCTCCTCGCAATCAATGCCGACCTGTTGCGATTTACCATTAACCACGAGTCGGGCCTTGTAGTGAGCTAAGTCCCCATTCGCATGAAACTTATGTCTATAAAGCCACATACATCGAACTACATTGGCTTCATGCGGACGAGGTACGAGTTCCCAGGTGTGATTCTCCATCAAAGCCTTATATTCATTGTTCATAGCCTCGGCCCAGTTTGGATCGGATAAGGCTTGGGTGTGGGACTTGGGGAGAGGAGAGATCAAGGTGGTGTGAAGGTTGAAGGGTGTTTTGGGTTTGGATATACCGAGTTTGGAACGAGTTACCATATGATGTTTCGGAGGAGGTGGGGGAGGGGGGGGGGGGTGGCGGTGTGACAGAGGAGGCAGCGGACGAATGTGTGGTGGGGTTGGGGGTAGGGGGTGAACCCGTGGGTGGCGTAGGAGGGGTCAGGGGAGAACCGGCTAGGTGAGTGGGAGAGGGTGGTATTGGGCTAGTTTGTTGGTGGGCCGATGGGGGGTTAGGCAAGGGAGATTGATGTGGGCCGATGGGCACAACCGGGGTTGGGGTGGCAGTGGAGGTTGTGTTGGTGGGATGATTTTCGAAGTGAGGGTGGAAAAAATAGGGTGAGGGGTCAGAGTCCAGAAATTGGTAAGTGGTGGGAGTTGGTTTAAAGGAGTGGGAGAAGGGGAATAAGTGTTCATTGAAAGTGACGTGGCGAGAGATAATGACATGTCCGGTGGCCAAGTCAAGGCAGCGATAACCACGATGGTCTGGAGGGTATCCAAGGAAGACACACATGGTGGAGCGAGGGAAAAGTTTGTGGGGTCGGGTGTCGGAAAGGTTCGGGTAGCAGGCACACCCAAAGACTCGGAGATGGTCATACGTGGGGTGCTTGCGATAAAGGATGGAGGTTGGGGTGCGGAAATGTAAGAGTTTAGAGGGCAGGATGTTGTGAAGGTAAATGGAAGCATGAAGCGCCTCTACCTAATAGTGTGGAGGTAGTGACGCATGCGTAAGGAGCGATAGCATAAGTTCGTTAACTCGCCGGATCATTCGCTCTGCTGGTGCCATTTTGTTGCGAAGTGTGGGCACACGAAAAACGGAACAGGAGTCCGTGTTGAGTGGCAAAGGTTTTGAAATTGTGGTTATCGAATTCGCCCCCCATGTCGCATTGAAAGGTTTTTATGTTTAAGTTGAATTGGGTGGCGACAAAATTATGAAAGTTTTTGAATTTGTCAAACGCTTCTGATTTGAATTTAAGTGGAAAAGCCCAAGTGAAGTGCGTATAATCATCAACCATAATCAGATAATATTTATATCCAAGTTTGCTTGGGACCGGCGAAGTCCAAAGATCACAGTGTAAAATGTCAAATGGGCAAACAGTAGCAGACTGAGATAAATGAAACGGTAAATGTTTATTCTTAGCTACTTGGCACGAAGTACATGAAAAATTAGAACTTTGTTTATTACATGGAATAAACTTATTTAAACGCAAAAAATCAAAAACATGGAGACCATGATGGCCGAGACGGTTGTGCCAAGAAACGGGATCTGACTGTGAAACAAAAGCGGTAGCATCAGTGGTGGTGGGAGCAGTGAGCGGGTAGAGGGAGCTGGTACTATTGTGGCGAGTGATAATCTTCCCACTCGGGTACTCCTTCACAGAAAAACCAAAGGGATCAAAATCAACAGAGACATTGTTATCAGTAGTAATTTTTCGAACGAAAATAAGATTTTTAATAATATGGGGAGGGGGGGGGGGTGTAGAGAATGTTATTAAGTTGAAGGGGGGTCGAAGGGTGTGGGAGGTTTGTATTACCCGATCCTAGGACTGGGACCCGATGACCATTCTCAAAAATAATAGACTTAATAGAAACGAAACCCGAGTTAGAAATCGTACCTGCGTCCGAAGTGAGATGGTCAGAGGCACCCGTATCCATAATCCATTGAGGTTCCCCGGAGTTCATATTAAAAGAGTGAAAAGCAGCACCGAGCTCATTCGGGTCTAGCGGGTTCACATCAGCGACATGGGCTTGGGCAGGAGATTTGTGTTGCGATGTGGGCTGCTGGGTGGTTTGGGCCGGTGCAGGCATGGGGTTCCAAGGAGTGGCCCAACCGGGCTGAGTGGGATACGGGCATGGTGGAGCGGCCCAAGGCAGGGTGGGCCAATATGGTTGGGGCATAGTGGCCCAGGGGTTGAACCAAGGCATTTGAGGCATAGTGTTGCGTGGTGACTGGCGATTGGAACCACGGCTCGAAGATGGGTTAGAACCCGAACCCGAACCCGACTGTCCGGAGGGGGGGTTGCGAGGGGGTTGTTCCGACGGGTAGGCTGGCGGTTATTGGTGTTGTTATTGGGCCGGTAATCACGGCGCGAGGGCTGGGGGGAGGAGGGCCGGTCGGCCGCAAGGGCCTGGGATGGTTGGGAGGGTTGGGCAGATTCCCGTGCCGCATGTCGCTGCTGCTCGAGGTGTAGCATGTTGCACGCTTTCTCCCAGGAGGGGAGAGTTTGGTTGATGTAACTACCAACCGAGTCATACTCCATCGGCAAACCGCGAACCAATTGTAGTACCAATCGTTGATCGCTGACGGGGTGATCAACGTCCTTGAGCTGATTTGCCAAATCTCGGAGAGTTTGACAATAGGCTTCAAGAGAGGGCATCGCAGAGAGCTTGAGATTGATGAACTTTTGCTCGAGCGCGGCGGTCCGAGACCCTTTGTTGTTGAGGTAGATTTCTTTAACACGATCCCATGCTTCTTGAGCCGTTGATTCGATTTCAAGAACACGAACCAAGATCTCGTCGGAGAGAGTACCATAGACCCATTGAAGAACAATGGCGTCGATTTTCATCCACTGTTCATAGTTGGGGTCGGTTTTCGCCGGAGGGCCAGTCCCGTCTATGTGATCGAGAACTTCATAGCCCTTGGCGTTGATTTGAAACAGCTTGACCCAAGAAGAGTAGGAGACGTTTTTGTCGTCGAGGACCCGTACCTTCTTGGTGATGTCGGTCACAAGGTACACGTTGTGAACCAGCTTTTGGGTGTTCACCAAGGATTCGGTGTTGCCAGGCTTATCTCCCATCGAAACAGGAGAGAAAAAAAATAATAAAAATCGAGGGGTGGAAGGAAGGTGAAGACGGACGGTAGAGAGGAAGGATCGAAACCCTTAGGTGCAAGGCTCTGCTACCATGTTAATTGGTGAATTTCCCATGCCTTCCATTCCACACAAAGAATACAATATAAAGAGTTTACAAAAGTTAACTAAAGAAACTAAATCTCCTAAACTAATGGAGATATTTACGAGATCATACAAACTAATACAAATATTCTACAAGAGATGATTCTAGAAGAATATATCTCTTAATAGATTAACCAAATCATTTACAGAGAAACAGATGATTGGATCAATCCTACACCAAGAAGAGATACGAGCCCAAATGTCACTGGCCAACTCACAACCCGAAAATAGATGCTCAACAGACTCATCAGCAAAGTTACAAAGAGGACAAGCCAGATAAGGGACGGGAATGTTTCGCCGCGCAAGACCGTCTCTCGTGGCAAGCCTACCAAGATGGGCTTTCCACACCAAGAGATTAACTTTAGCAGGAATGCACTTAGGCCAAGAAATGGGAGGGGAACCTGCCGTAACAGCATGGCTACTCAGCAACATTCGCATCGATTACACGGAGAAGATGCCATCTGGGCTACGGGTCCAAACCCACTTAACGCCTTAAAAGACCAGGAGGTCTTTGAGCAGAATACCAAGCTTGAGGAGAGCACCTTCGGTTTTCATGATATTACTCCAAACACCCGTCAATCCCTTCTTCCAAGGAGGCCACCCGAAAACCAAGGACGAATTGTGAATACCACTAATTACTTTCCTCGAAAGTGCTCCCGGCTCCGTAAGGAATCTCCACCACCACTTCACAAGAAGACCCTTATAGATGTTCACCAAAGTATCTAAACCGAGGCCACCAAGCTCTTTTGGTTTGCATATAACATCCTTGCTAATCCAATGGATCTTCCTTTTGGTCCCATTTTCCCCCACACACCCCTCCCATAATAAATTAAATCGAATGCTCTCAAGAGTTTAAAGGACCTTGACTGGTACCTTGTAGAGAGAAAAAAATAGAGCGGGAGGCTATCCAAAACCGATTTGATGAGCACGAGCCCCCCCCCCCCCCCCATAGAGAGAAGGCTAGCTTTCCATTTAGACAAACGAGCTTGGAAAAGGTCGAGTATCGGCTTCCACACACCGACCCGGTTCATATTTTTACCCACCAAAAGACAAAGGTATCTAAAGGGAAAATCGTCCCCTTCACAACCACAATTCCTAGCAGCCTCCTTAACTTCCAAAATCGAAACGTTCACTCCGTAAATACCACATTTTTTTAAATTGACTTTAAGGACCGAGGCTAAGAAAAACCCAAGAAGGATCCGGATGAGGTTGGTGAGGTTGAGGGCAGACCAATCACCCACCACTATGGCGTGATCCGTGTAAGTAATAAGGGAAAGGGTAATGTTGGACAAGGGGATGTGAATACCGCAGAAGATCCTCAAACTAGTGGCCATATGGAACATCGCATGAAAAGCTTCCATGACCACCAGGAAGAGAAAAGGAGACATAGGATCACCTTGACGAATACCCCGGGCACATTGGAACTCGAAGGACGTAGATCCATTGAGGAGGATAGAAGCCCTAGAAGCCCGAAGACAACCGCAACTCCATTTCCTCCAAGGGGGGGGGGGGGGACTCCATTTGCCTAAGAATATCATCAATAAAATTCCAGTTGACAGAGTCGAAAGCCTTTTCGAACTCGATTCTGAAGATCATATAATGGGAAGTATTTTCTTAACCCAAGTCACCACCTCATTCACGATTAAGGGCCCGTCGATTATGTTCCGATTAGCAAGGAAACCCATCAGAGCATCGGAAATTACCGAAGGCAACACTTGCTTGAGATGGTTGGCAAGGAATTTAGACACAACTTTCTGAATGCAACCGATAAGGCAAATGGGCCAATAATCATTTAAACACAACGGGTCATCACAACTTTCTGAATGCAACCGATAAGGAAGAAGCACAACCCTTCCCAAAATTGCCCACAGAATGAAAATGATTAAGAACCTCCTGAAACTCTCCTTCAAACAGGTCCCAATATCTTTTTATGAACGCGGAACTGAAACCATCTGGGCCGGGGGCCTTGTCATTCCCACACATCCAGACGACCTCTTTAATTTCTTCCTTGGAGAAAGATTGAATCAGAAAGGAACCATCATCGGAAGAGAGCTTTTTAAGCGAGTTACACACGAATTTTGGCCTGATAGGGGTCATTAGGATCCGAAACCTAGTAGCCCTTATGGTCAAAGCCGTTATTCTTCCAGCTCCCAACTTTTGGTTGACAACACCATGAAAAAGGCAGAATTCTCGTTCCCATTTAGCGCCCATTTGACCGGCTTTTCTATTTCATATCCGAAATAACGTCGTTCTGCAGTTGCCCCAAAAGTCTTTTGGAGTCCACCCAATCTTTAATATCCCAATCGGATAGAGATCTTAATTCCGAAGCCTCATCATACAGGTTGCAAACATTTCTTTTTTCAATAATGGCTAAAGAGCAAGAGTCCCTGCAATTCCTGCTCCAAAATTTTATCGCCTCTTTGAGAGCCTTAAGGCGGGATAGCAGCCTCTCATCCGGCCTAACACTCCACCAAGCAGGACGCACGACCTAATCCTAACCAGGTTTGTTGAGCCAAGATGTGAAGAACCGAAAAGGGGTGGGACCAAAATCCAACACCGAGCATTTGAGAATAAGTGGGCAGTGGTCGGACCAGAGATGAGGCAAAGCCAACAGGGAAGCATACGACCACCTGTAAAAGAAAGAAGACGACACAAGGATACCGTCAATCTTGCTAAAATACTTACTGTTTCCATGGGAGTAAGTGAACTTCAAGCCCCCCATATTGTACTCCACAAGGTTGGCTTCATATATGAAATCGTTGAATTAGGAAGCACCAGATTTGCAAAACTCAGAAAAGAGACGGTCCTCAGGGACCCTAACTTCATTAAAATCTCCAGCCAAAATCCATAAGTCCTCGGAATCGATAAAGGACAGCAGCCTCTCCCACAGTCTCTTCCTAGGACCGACACCTTGAGGGGCATAAACGTTTTCTATGTTCACAGATTCAGCCATACCAACCGACCTCCCTTTAACAATAATGAAATTAGGATCTTTAATGACATCCGTTGGCTTGAAAGTGGAAGGAATCCAAGAGCATCCCAGATCCCCCGAACGCCCAGAAGCATCCACCCACACGCTATCCGCCTCTGCCTTCCCCAATAAACATGTGAAAGGGATCTTGGACCCATCAGAGAATTGGGTCTCCTGAAGACAAATAAAATTGATTTTGTGCTTCGCCCGGATACCCCTAATCCATGAGAGCTTATTGCTGCTCCCAACCCCACAAATGTTAACAGAAATAAAATCCATCAGACTTTATGGTTTACTTAATAGATGGAAGCCTATTCATCGCTGCATTTTTTTTACTTTTATATTTACTTTTAAATTTATTGTTTTGTAACATGAAATCTACTTATCATCTTCTCTTTGTGTTTCAACAGTTGGAGGGTCCTTAACTTCAATAACATGGGTTTAGTAATGCAATTTCTAAAGTGGGCATCACTAGGTTCATATATGAGTTGTTTTGGTGGGATTGTGCTAAAGTGGTGATCTATAATTCATAAATGCGCGTCATAAGCCAATGATGTTTTTTTGCGCGTCATCGCCCTTTATGACGAGGGCTTCTTTGACGCACAAATACGTGTCATCTGTACTCGTTTATGACGCGCATTGTGCGTCATTAATAGCTTTTATTGTATCAAGAGTATGGTCACTAACCCAAGGTTAACTGGCCAAAATTCATTAAAGAGAGAAGTTTCCATGATAAAATGCTCGCTGATTTAGAATAAAGCACTTGCTACGAATTAGTCCGACATTTAGTTCCATACGGTATGAATCGGGAATGTCACAATGCCTGTATCTTAACTCAGAAATTCCGAATAGTTATCACCCATATCGATTCGATCACAAATCCGATACTTAAAGAAGAAGAAGAAGAAAACAAATTCTAGTCGGCCCACATCAGGTACCATTTATGCTATTAGAGTTTCATTCAAGTTGTGATATTACAACGCAACCATGCGTTAGAAATGACAAAGGAAGGATCTTAAAATATCAAGGCAATAGTGAGAATGATTATGATAACAAAGGCAGATACAAGTGCCCCATAGGCAACAACTTAGACCCATACGATGATGTCTCTTCTGAAGCCGAATGACCGCGCTATTAGCACGTCATGACAACGTTTTTGAACAAAAGTGTTCGGATGTGTATGTAGGGCAGGTATAACAAGAACCTCCCAAGCTAGGAGAAAGATTTAAGAACAGGAAGAGGTATTACACTCTCTTCCCAACTCAACATATGACATTTGTCTGGGTACTATGCCTAGTTTCCAGTCTAGAATAATCTCGAGCAACAACCGGCTCTTCATGGGGAGGGCGTGGTCCTCCGGTCCGAGTTGACGTCTCGTCGCCACGGATGTGAAGTAGGAGGTATAGATTCGCTGTTGGTGATGAGCAAGAGATACACGACTCAGAGATGTTCAAAATCAAATTTTGCATTGGAAATCGCTACGAGAGCCATAAGTACTCAAATCGATCGTCTCGACGAGCTCTAAATTGTTCGTTCAAAGTTGATTTTCAAAATCAAATTCTAACACCTTCGTTTTTGAGTTTGAAGTTTTGAGGTATCATTTTCGGTGGAAAAATTTCTGATTTTTAAGCATTTGCAGCTATGCAAAGCAAGGTACAAGCTATGCTCAGTTTTGATAATGAAATAGGAACAAGTCAGAAAGTTCCTAAGCTGTTAAGGTTGGAAGATTATCAAAATTGGAAGCAACGTTTTTCTGCATACATCAGCACAAATGATATTGATTTGTGGATTCCGATTCGAACGTTGTATGTACGCCCAACTGAAGATGGAGAGTATAAAGAAATTCAAGAGTTTGATAAGGATGAAAGAAAAAGTTATGAGCTTGAACAAAAAGTTTATGGTTATCTTACCATGGCTTTACCTACTGAGCTGTTGCATCAATTCAGCACTTGTAAGAAAGCTAAACAGTTATGGGATGCTTTATCTGCTCGATGTGAAGGCAATGACCAATATAAGAAGAGTAGACGAAAAGTGTTAAATAAGGAATTTGAAAATTTTCAACAATATGAAAAAGAAAATATTTCTGCTCTTGTTTCAAGGTTTTCACATCTGATTAGTGAGATGAAAGTGGTTAAAATTGAAAAGACCGAGGAGGAATTGAAAGAGAAATTGTGTAAGGAATATTGCGCTTGGAAGATTTCCGGCTGAATGCCAATTTTACTATGTTCCGGCTGAAGTTGAAGTTGAAGCGGAATTCTCACTTCAAACGGAACTGGCAATTCAAGCGGAAAGAAGCAGTTTTGTCTTTTAGCGAATATTCCGGGTGAACTCGATTATCCACCAGATAATGAGTTCAACCGGACTTTTCCGGAGATGTCTTTTCAGCAAGTCCAATCCTGCAAAAGCTTCTCGTTTGCTTCTATATCTGATTCAAGCCGCTCTCCTAAAGTAGTATGTTGCTGCAAACATGCAAGATATTCCAATTGCCGATGTTTATTCTTTTGGTAGTTTGTATTTGACTTTTTAGTTTACGGTCTAGATTAGATCGCATGAGATCAATGGCTATCATTGATCTCATCTGCACTATATATAGCATAGCTAGCTCTCAGTTTACACACAGTTGTCATCTTTGTTGTTATCAGTTCTTGAACAACTTGTAATAGTGTAGCTTTGAGTTAATGCAAACAGTGTCGAGTATTTGATACTTTATTGTTACTATATTTTTGCAAATCAAGCTTTAACATTATACACAAGAACTCAATATTGCTTAAGTAAAGCGAAATATAACTTTAATTCCGCACGGTTATATTTGCAAGTAAAGGGCTTTGTTTAAGTTTAACTCTAACTTTTAACGATCCTACAAGTGGTATCGGAGCTTTGGCTCTTATCTTGAAGACTTTCTGTGCTTCAAGGTTGATACTTTACTTGCTTACTTTACAAGCTTTGCTGTTTTATCTTTCTAAAAGTTTTCAAAATGAGTGATTTCAGTTTAAGTTGCCCAAATGGTTCTTCCAACAAACCACCAATGTTCACTCCTGATGACTTTGGTACCTGGAAACTCAGGATGGAAGGTTTTGTTAGGATTCTGGACCGTCGTATTTGGAAATCTTTCACTGAAGGTCCCTACTCACCCATGGTTTCATCTGCTGACGATGCAGAAGTCAAAATACCTAAGCCACTTGATAAATATGTTGAATCTGACTATACTGCTCTCGAATTTGACCATAAGGCATATTGGACTCTACAGGTTGCACTTCCTAATTCCATTTTAAGTGGATTCAAAGGATATAAAACTGCATTTGACCTGTGGAATGCCTTAAGTGAAATGTATGAAGGAACCAGTGAAGTTAAAGAAAACAAGAAAGATGTCTTAAAACAGAAGTATGAAAACTTTATTTTCAAATCTGGTGAAACAATGACAAACCAGTACTTAAGAGTTGTTTCTTTGCTTGATGAACTTCAAAAAGTAGATGTAAAACTAGACCAGGTAGATGTAAACAGAAAGTTCTTACGTTCCCTGCCTTCTGTGTGGACAGTTTACACTGTAAGCATCAGGGAATGCAAAAACTTGAAAAAGATGAGACTTAGTGAACTTCATGGCATACTCAGTGCCTATGAAATGGAACTAGATCTTAAACAAAACTCATCTTCTGAGTCAACTCAGCTGTTTTCATCTGCACTAGTAACTACTGATTTTAACAGTCAAAGGTCTTCAAACTCATCATCATATCAGTCACCTATTGTCAGTTTCCCTGAGACACCTAGGTGTTAAGAAAGTTTTTCAAACATGTTTGAAAACTCTCACAATGCTCATGTAGCAACTGACTCATACCAAGGCTTAATACCCGAAGATCTTGAGTGCATAGGTGCCGATGATTTGGAAGAAATGGACATTATGACACAACTTGCTATGGTTTCTGTCAGAGCTCAAAGGTTCTATAAAAGAACTGGTAGAACCTACAAGGGAGCAAAAGGTGCTCACATAGGCCTTGACAAAAGCAAGGTGAAGTGTTATAACTGTCACCAACTTGGTCATTTTGCAAGGGAATGCCCTCAACCAAGAAGAGAAGGACAGAATCAAGGTCATGCTCAAGGGAAAAATCATGGAGGAAGCAATTCAAACAACAACTCTAGAAACAACTCAGGTTCCAAACCCACCCCACCAAAACCAACCGGAAGTCAAAACCACCAAAATGTGGTAGCTGCTGTTGCAAATCAAACCTCATGTGTTGAATGGGAAGATTTCGTTGCTGAGTTTGAGCCTGTCAACCATGCTTTGATGGCCAAACAAGATTCCACCTCTGATCAGGTAAACTCTATCCCAGAGAAAGTCCTAGAAAATCTATGCAGCCCTGCCTGCATAGAACAAGTGTCAAAGTACCGAAATCAAAACACTGACTTGATTGATGAAGTTTTAAATCTAAATGAGTTAAATGAATGTTTCAAGAAAACTGAATCTTCATATATTTCAAAAATTGAAAATTTAACCAAAGAATATGAACAGTTGAAACAAACCAACTCAGTGCTTGAAACTCAGCTTGATGATTTACACTCAAAACTTGAAAAGTCAAGAAACGAAACCAAGGATGCTAAGGCTGAGGTTGATGTTCTTGAGATCAAGCTGAAAGATGCTTTGTTCACCTGTGATAAATTCCAGGCAGCAAACAAAAAGGCTGAGAAATTATGGATGGGAGGGATGTATGGAAATGCAGGTGTTGGGTATAACTGTGTTGAGCCACCAATTGAATACTCACCTGTAATCAAACCAATTGATGCTTTAAAATCTGAATGTAAAGTTAGCCTCACAGTTGATGATATTTCATCACAGTCAAGTTCTGAAAACACTGTTGAGCCTAAGTAAGCTGAAGTCACTGTTGAAAGCTCATCTGCTTCAGTTGACCAATCAAAAATTTTAAAACCATCAATTGCTGTTCCTCAACCAACTGTTTATGAACCTAAGGATTCAAAAGTTGGAGGAAAGCAACATGAGAAACCAAAGGGAAGTGAAACTCAAAGGCTTGGTCAACTAAAATTTAACCAAGTAACCAAACTTGAGTCCTCTAGAAAGTTTGAAACCAAAGTTGTTGAATGTATATGATGTGGTGAACAAGGTCACCTAGCTGCTGTTTGCCAGTTCAACCCAATGAGTAAAGTCAAACCATTTCAAAAACCAAAGCATGTTTTGAAACCAAAGACTGATTTTCAAAAGAAGCCCACGGGAAAAATTTCACCTATGAGAAACCACACTTTGAAGCATTTTGGATCTGATTCCAACAGAGTCTTGATTGGTAATGAAAGAAATGGAAGTTTTACTATTTTAAAGCAAAATCGTTTTCTGACTGAAATTCAAGTGGAACACTCTTCCGCTCGAACTCATGTTCAACCGAAAAACAAGTTTCAACCCAGATCAGCTACTGCTCCAAAGCAGAGACCTCAAGTACATTTTGCTGAAGGGTTTGAGCAATTTGAAGCTCAAGGAAGAAGAAATCCCTCTAGAGGAAAGGCTACCTCTAGAGAAAACTTTTCAAGAAACAGCAAATTTAACCAATCTGAAACTGTCTTTGCTAATGGTTCAAGTGGAAATCTCTATGTTCCACTTCAGGGGGAGAGTTGAAGTCAAAACAAACACTTTCCTCAAAGATTTTCAAAGTCACCTGAAAGAACTCAGTTGGTCATTAAAGAAAATGAAAAACTTAAGAAATTAACCAACAAGCAAAGGAAGTTTAAAGAATATAGGGATAGGAAAATTGCTGAAAGAAAGAACACCAAAGGTGAAAGGTCTAGTCAAACAAGTGCTCAGCATGAGAACTTCAGTTTTGACAATGATGATCTACTTAATGAAGCTCCAGTCTTAAATACTTTAGTACTCAAGGAGTACAAGTATAATGATGCTTATGGCAGACCCAAGACCACTCAGGCTTGGGTCCCCTATAGAAATTAATCAATTCTGATGTGTGCAGGTGCTAAATAAAGGCCTAAATAGCCTATGGGTAGTTGACGGTGGATGCACTTGCCACATGACAGGGAATAAGCACATTCTGGAAAACACAAAAAGAATCAATGGAGGACCAGTTGCCTTTGGAAGCACAAAAGGCCATATTACAGCACAAGGTGATGTGACAAATGGATTGGTAAAATTTGATAGAGTCAATTTTGTTGATACATTAAATTTCAACCTGCTCAGTGTCTAACAAATGTGTGACAAGAATTTGAATTTAATGTTTAATGAGAAAGAGGCCATAGTCGTCAAACCTGGTGTCAAAATTCCTGATGAACTGATAATGCTTAAGGCACCCAGGAGATATGATTATACATTTTGGATATGTCAGTTGCTACACCCTCATGTGGCACTGCTTGCTTTGTATCCAAAGCCTTAGTTGATGAATCTGATCTATGGCATAGAAGGTTAGGTCATGTGAACTACAAAAACATGAACAGAATTGTGAATCTAGGCTTGGTTAAGGGTCTTCCTAACAAGCATTTTGCATGTTCTGAAAATTGTGTGCCATGTCTCAAGGGCAAGCAACACAGAACCTCCCTTATGCCAAAAGTTGAGTCTTCTATTTCAAAACCTCTAGAGCTTTTGCACATGGATTTGTTTGGTCCAACTAGAGTAATGAGTTTAGGAAAAAGGTCATACTGTTTTGTAATTATTGATGATTTTTCAAGATATACTTGGGTTTTCTTTTTCTCAAAACAAAAGATGAAACTGATGAATTGTTGAAAACTCTTGTAATTAATTTAGAAAATCAATCAAACCTCAAGGTCAAAACAATCAGGTGTGACAATGGCACAAAATTTAAAAATCATGTTCTGAATTCATTTTGTGAGAAAAAGGGAATTGTGAGACAATTCAGTGCTCCTAGAACACCACAGCAAAACGGTGTTGCTGAAAGGAGAAATAGGACATTGATTGAAGCTGCTAGATCCATGTTAGCAAACTCCAAGCTCCCTGTGATATTTTGGGCAGAAGCAGTAAATACTGCCTGTTATGTCCAAAACAGGATCTTAATCGTCAAGGGAAATAATAAAACACCTTATGAGCTTTGGAGAAAAAGGAAGCCAAATATCTACTTCTTCAAGTCATTTGGTTGTCCTATCACTATATTAATAACCAATGAATCCTTGCCTAAATTTCTTGTAAAGGCAGATGAAGGTTATTTTGTTGGATACTCAGGTGTGTCAAAAGCATACAGAGTATACAACAAGAGAACTAAGATTGTTGAGGAAACCATAAATGTATCTTATAATGAAAAATCTCCCAACAATTTTAAGTCTCAGCCCAGTTGGTTATTTGATATTGATGCACTAACTACTGCTTTCTACATAAATGTTGATAAGCGTGTAAGCTCTTTAGTGCAGGAACAAAATTCTCATAGGTCTGCTGATGAGCATTGGAAGAGTAATCAAACTGCAAATGAGAAGCCAATATTTTTCTCTTCCATGAGCTCTCAACCTATCTTTCCAAGAAATGACAAAAGACTGAGTGGAATAATTCAAATTGAAGAAGAAATTGTTCCGGTCGAAGTTCAAGATTGTTGATACCTGAAATGTGCGTCGTGTGAAGTATCGAACGAAGACCAAGTTCAAGCCAATATAGGGTTGGCCGAACTAGGTCCGAACCTGGAGTTCGGACCGGCCGAACCTGGGGTTCGGTGGGAGTTCGGCCAGTCGGGTATATATAGTTGTTTGGTCTTTGTGTTTAGTAGTTCTGAGCGTGTGAGCAAATCTTAAGTGTGTGTTTCTGAGTGTGTAATCTCTGTGTTTACACTGATTGTAATTGTTCGTTTTGATCAATAAAACAATCGGTTAATTACGTTTCGATGTCCGATTAGCTAGATCGAGTAGACGATCCGATGCTCACGCATTTTCAAGTGGTATCAGAGCTTTCTGGTTCATTCTACTGATCTGTGGTTGCGTTTTTTCGGACATTTGAACGTTTTTGAAGTTTTCTCGAGTTTCATTACGTTTTTTTTCTATCAATTTTGACGTGTGTTTTGTGTCAAAATTGTTTCTAAATCATTTCCTATCGACTTTTCTGATCCACCAGATCGAGTTTCGTCAAAATCAGTCCGTTTTCACGAGTTTTCGAAAAATGTCTACGAGGTTCGGAGGTTACTGGGCAAGCTCGGAGTAACCGCTCCGAACTTGAGGTTCGGAGGTGACTCGGATAGCGTTCGGCGAGAGTTCGGTGGTGTATCGGTCTAGGTTCGGTGAGATTTGAGGTTCGGAGGTAGATCGGAGTATTCATAGGTTTGGAGCTCGTTCGGTGCAGGTTCGGAGCTACTTAGGTGAGAGTTCGGAGCTAGTAGTTGATTCGGACAAGGTTCGGAGCTCGTTCGGAGTCTAATTTAGGTTCGGACGGCAGACTAGGTTCGGAGCAAGTTTGGAGGATAGATTTTTTTTTCCAAATTTCAAACGATGTCGGATTTTCAAGCTTTTGCCGCAATGCAAAGTGCAATGCAAACTATGCTTAATTTTGACAATGAAATTGGAACAAGTCAGAAAGTTCCCAAATTGTTAATGCTTGAAGATTACCAAAATTGGAAGAAACGATTTTCTGCTTATATTAGCACGAATGACATTGATTTATGGATTCCAATTCGAAAGTTGTATGAACGACCAATGGAAGATGGAGATCTTAAAGAAATTCAAGACTTCGATGGTGATGAAAGAAAAAGTTATGAGCTTGAAAAGAAAGTTTATGGTTATCTCACTATGGCTTTACCTACTGAATTGCTTCATCAATTTAGTACTTGCAAGAAATCTAAGCAATTGTGGGATGCCTTATCCGCAAGATGTGAAGGAAATGCTGATTATAAGAAGAGTCGAAAGAAAGTTTTGAACAAAGAATTTGATAACTTTCAGAATTTTGACAACGAAAACATTACTGCTCTAGTTTCAAGATTTTCACATTTGATTAGTGAATTGAAGGTTGTTGGAATAGAAAAATCTGATGCTGATTTAAAGGAAAAGATCATGGAAGCATTACCTGAAAAGTGGGAAAATTATGTTTTGTTACTAACTCATGACAAGGATTATTCTGCAATGACATTTCACGAGCTTACTGGAAAACTTCATGCTCGAGAAATGGAAATGTTAAACTCAAAGAAGTCAACAGCTACCTTGCAACATCCTGAGTTGTATCATGGTGAAAATAGTGCAAGCATGAGTGCAAAGTCTAAGCCAAATCAGAATACAGCACCAAGTGTTGCTTTTATAGCTGGAGCTTCAGGAAATTCTGATAATAATTCTTCAAGAGGTTGCCATTTTACAATTCCAAATTTTTCAAGTCAAAATGCTTTTTCAGCAGAATCAACCGATGATTGTGCCAAAATGATTTCTGCATTGATTTCATCATCTTTTGGTCTGATTCTCAAAAATGTTGCTGATGCAAAGTTAACCAGTGAGGATCTTGATGCTCTTGATAATGATCAATTGACTGAATTGGATGTTTCGTGGTAATATGCTATGTTGTGTCAAAGATCTAAAAGATTTTTTAAGAAGCATGGAAGGAATATTTCTGGTGATAAGCTGGGATTTGACAAGTCCAAATTGAAGTGCTTTAAATGTCAACAGCTTGGACATTTTGCCAAAGAATGTCATCAGGCACATGCAAATAAGTCTGTTGTTCCTATATCACCAAAGCCTGGTTTTACTCAACCATCTACTAGTAACACAAGCACAACCACTGCTTTGATTGCTCAAAATGATGGTGTATATGATTGGGGTCAACAGTTTGGGTATGATTCATCTGCTTTAATAGTTACTCATGTTCAACAAGAAGATTATTGTTCAGATACAAGTTCAGATACTAGTTCAGATACTAGTTCAATACCAAGTTCGTATGCATCTGCTGAAAACTTGGAGAGTTTGATAAAGGAAAACGCTTTGTTGATGAATAAAGTTCAACAATTGACTGAAGAATTTGAGGTGATTAAATCTGAATTGAAGATTTCTAAAGAACATGAAAAGGGTTTGGTTTTGAAGAATGAGGATTTGACTACTGAAATCAAAAAGTTGAATGAAGTTTTAGAAGTATTGAAGCAAGATAAGAAGAATGCTGACACTTCGAAAGCTGAAATTTGTGAAGAAAAGGGTGAGTTAGTCAAAGAAGTGAAGAAATGGAAGGAAGAGGCAGAAGATGCTGCAAATGATTTTCAGAATTTGTTTGATAAATCCAAGATTAAGCTTGATTTGCTTACTAAGCATGTTGAAGAATCTGATGCTAAAATCAAAGCATATCAAGTTGATATGGAAAAGTTGTTGGATGACAAGCGGGAGTTGGTTAGGGTTAATAAGGTGCAAACTGCAAATCTAGAGATTCATAAGCGAAATGAGAATAAACTGAAGAAGGAATTACATGAAGGACTTGATAATCTTCGCTTACAAAAATTTGAAACTCACAAAGTTGCCAAGCGTTTGATTGCAAAAGAAAAGGAATTTGCAGAAGCTCAACAGCAAATTTCTGATCTCAAAATTCAAGTTCTTGATGCTAAAAGATTGCTCAACAATGTTTCAAATTCTCAAGTTTTCACAAGCTTCTTAGCAAATGATGCAAATTTTGAAAGGATGTTTGATAAAACTGCATCACCCCCTGCTCATATCAAGGAAGCTTTCAAACAAGTGAAGGAACAGGTTGATGATTTTGATTATTCAAAGATATCATCTTCTACTTCAGAAGAAGTCAAGGTTGTAAAGAAAAAGAAGAACAAGAAAAACAAGAAAAAGGTCTTGAAATCTGAGATTCCTCCAGCACCAAAGGTTGTATCTGGTTCGTCGTCTGCTGATAATGAGAAATCGGCTACATCAAGTGACAAGATTCAGTCTCAAACAGAATTTGATGAGACAATTTTCTATGAACAAAAGAAAATTTCTGATGTCAAAGCTGAATTCACAAGATTAGCAAAGAATGGACATTCTATATCGGAGGTGAAAGGATCTGGTAAAAGTACTGGTTTAGGTTTTCAAGTTCCAAAGACTCAAGTTGCAGAAGTTCCAGCATTTGAATCACCAAATCTCAAGAAGCTTAAGATAAAGCAAGTGAAGAAGGAGGTTTTCAAAGCTGAAAAAGTTCAATCTGAGAGATTCTACAAACTCAAGGGTTCTGATCAATTGTTTTCTGATAAAGAGTTTCCTCTTCACTGCGTGGATGCTCGGAAAATTTCTGAAGTATTTGTGAAAGCTAATATTTCTTCTGAAAGCTCTCAATCTCGTAGCCCAACATCTAAATGGGTGCATGATCATCGTCATCAGGTATATGTTTCTCATTCTGATCATGTTAGAGATATTCATGTGTGTAATTCTGTGCAGGAACATCAAAAGTGGGACAAATCGACACGTTTATGTTATGTTTGTCGTCAAAGAGGGCACATGGCAAAAGATTGTCCACTTCCTGCTGAATTAAATTCAAGGTTTCACAAGAAACCAGTTTTTGGTAAATCTGCCAACAAAAAGTTCTTTGATGAAAAAGGCAGAGTTTTTGATGAATTTGAACCTACATTCTTTCAAAAACAAAAACGTTTTTTGTTCCAAAGTTTTCAAAGGATCAAAATGTAGGTTCATCATCACAGTCACCTGTGACTGTTTCATCAAAAACTGAATTACCAAAACAACAGGAATGGAAACCTAAGGTGGTTTCAAAGCAAAATCAGGACACTGGTCGACCAGAAGCGATTCGCTTCGGGTCATTTGTGAACTAATCAGGTTGTCCAGTGTGCAGGTACTTCTAGAAGACCTATCGATGATTGACAAATTGTCGATGGAGGAGTATTCTGTTTTAACTTAAATTTCATGAAATATTTTTCTAATCTGCAAATTTTCTGAATTCTAAAATCTGAAACATATCCGTGTTGATTGATCATTTTTCTTTGTTTACAAGTTTTTCTCCAAAAAGCCAAAAATAGAGTTTTGTTTTTGTGTAAAATGAAAATTCAAAAATAGAGTTTTCATTTTAAGGGGAAGAATTGTAAGTAAGGGGGAGTAATTGAGTAAATGCATGGTATGGGGAGAAGGTGAATACATGCAAAATATATAATGAAGGAAGGTGAATACATGCAAAATATAAAATTGTGAGAAATTGATGGTGAATACATGCAAAATATAAAATTGTGAGAAATTGATCATTGGGAAATGATGGTACATTGGCATACGTATCTGACTCATGGATAGAGTAGATGAAAGGGCCATAAGATCATTGTTTGATATGCTTGGTAGGCTCGACAAATCAGAAAGTATTCAGATGTGATATACATTAAATGCTAATGCTTGACCATGTGGATAACATTTTGATGCATATTTCATGACACAAAAAGAAAAATAAGTGTGAAATTCAAAATGAGAAGTCACTGTGTACACATGTGTTCATTTTGCAAAGATTTAAACTTGTTTGATTTTCTTTATTTTGTCAAACGATCGGACTCTCTCTGCGTGTCGAAAGACCGACCTGATTGTTGTTCGTTTGACGTTCTGCTTTATTTTCCTTGGTGTTTCGTATAACTCATCGGACTTTCTCTGCGTGTACGGGAGTACCGACCTGATTGTTGTTGAGTTATACAACTTCAACTTGTTTTATTTTCTTTATTTTGTTAAATCCGAGGCCTTATCTGCGTATCGAAAGATCGACCTTAAGGTAGACGATTTAACGTTCTTATTTCTTTTTGCATGGAACACAGTTGACTGTATCATGAAAAATATTATGCGATGTGAAAGATCACAAATGCAATCACACAAAAGAAAAAGAAAGAAAAACAGAAAATGTCTGAATATGTCTGATAGTGTGGGGTACACTGGTCAAAGCAAATCTAATCAATACCTTAACATATCCAGATGTTATGAGTATGATTGTGTCTGAGCTTAAGATGGACAAATTATACCGGCAATCGACATGACTTGTGTGCTTCAATTAATTGAAATTGAAGTGTAGTTCAGTGCGTTATGTTCAATATGATCCCATATAGTGATCTTTCTCATACCAAAAATAGTGTATGATTCTGTATTGCGATTTCATTTCATATCAAGAAAAGTACAAAAAGATTTTTGGTGTGTTTTAATATAAATTTTTAAAAAGCCAAAAAGATTTTGTTTCTGCTTTATTTTCGATCTGATCAACACGTGATACAAATAATTTTCAAAATCATATCTTGGAGTCTCGAAGAGACGTTTTGCGCCAAGATTATTTAAGTGTTAATGCAGGATGCTGTAGTGCAAGATATCACAACTTCAAGTCTTCTGAAGCTGTTGATAAAGACCAGAGATAGACTAGATATCATCAAGTATTCAAGATCAAGCTACGATTGAGTTGAGGAGGAGTTTGTTCGAAGATTCATTTCATTGGATAAACGGATTCTTTACTTGAGGGGGGGCTTGATTGAAGATACATATTTGATGATGTTGAGAAGAAAAGAGAAGAGATACTGCACACGACGAGGGTGAGTTTGTTGATACCTGAAATGTGCGTCGTGTGAAGTATCGAACGAAGACCAAGTTCAAGCCAATATAGGGTTGGCCGAACTAGGTCCGAACCTGGAGTTCGGACCGGCCGAACCTGGGGTTCGGTGGGAGTTCGGCCAGTCGGGTATATATAGTTGTTTGGTCTTTGTGTTTAGTAGTTCTGAGCGTGTGAGCAAATCTTAAGTGTGTGTTTCTGAGTGTGTAATCTCTGTGTTGATTCTCTGTGTTTACACTGATTGTAATTGTTCGTTTTGATCAATAAAACAATCGGTTAATTACGTTTCGATGTCCGATTAGCTAGATCGAGTAGAGGATCCGATGCTCACGCATTTTCAAAGATGAACCAGTTTCTCCGGATCAAGTTCAACCGGAAAACTCAATTTCAGAAACTGAAGGGAATACTGAATCAGGGTCAAATGAAGCTGAAAATTCAAATGATAGCACATCAAATGAGCTTAGTTTAGAGCATCTGATCTACAATTCAGACATCAATTCTCATGAATCAGTTGAAGTCTCAGATCCTGTGTCACAATTTGAAACTGTTAAGTTTGATCATAGACTTCCTCAGCTCAACATACCCTCAAATGGAAGAAGCCATGAATTTCCTATGTTCATTGATAGAAGAATCAACAGAGATCATCCAGCAGGAAATATTATTGGAGAAGCTTCAGCTCCTGTGTTGACAAGGAGCAGATCTGCAAATGCAAACATTTGTTTGCATGCTGCATTTTTGTCTCAAGAAGTACCCAAGAAGGTAGTAGATGCCTTGGAAGACAACCGCTGGGTAGAGGCAATGCAGGAAGAATTATTTCAGATCAACAAGCAAAAAGTTTGGGAATTGGTAGATCTGCCTGATGAAGCAGAACCAATTGGAAAAAAGTGGGTTTTCAGAAACAAGAAAGATGATAGGGGAATTGTCATAAAGAACAAAGCAAGATTGGTTGTGCAAGGCTATGTACAGGAAGAAGGCATTGATTATGATGAAGTCTTTGCACAGTACCCAGGTTGGAAGCAATCCGAATCTTCTTAGCCTATGCTGCATTCAAAGACATCCAAGTGTTCCAAATGGATGTGAAAAGTGATTTCCTGTATGGCCTCCTGGAACAAGAAGTATATGTCAAACAACCTCCTGGTTTTGAAGATCCTCACCATCCTAACAAGGTGTGCAAGCTGATCAAAGCTTTGTATGGTCTCAAACAAGCACCTAGAACCTGGTATGAAACTCTTTCTAACTATCTTCTAGAGAATGGCTACAGGAGAGGAGCTATTGACAAAACACTTTTTTGTTAAAACTGTTGGTAATGACATGTTGATGGTACAAATTTATGTTGATGATATTATTTTTTGGTTCCTCTAATATTGTCTTGTGCAAGGAATTTGAAAGTTTGATGCAGTCAAAATTTGAAATGAGCTCCATGGGAGAATTAACCTTCTTCTTAGAGCTGCAAGTGAAGCAAACTGCAGATGGTATCTTTATGAACCAATCAAAGTACATCCAAGACATGCTGAAGCGATTTGACATGCTAACCTGTTCAAGTGCCAATACTCCCATCTCTACTTCCCACAAGTTAACCAATGACTTAAGTGGCAAGCCAGTGGACGTGCACTTGTACAGAGCTATGATAGGCTCCCTGATGTATCTCACTGCTAGCAGAGCTGACATCATGTTCAGTGTTTGCTTATGTGCAAGATATCAGTCCTCACCAAAGGAGTCACATATGCTAGCTGTTAAGAGAATTTTCAAGTACCTGAAGGGGCAACCAAAACTGGGTTTGTGGTATCCCAAGAACTCTGACTTCTCTTTCAAAGCATTCACAGACAGTGATTATGGAGGATGTGATATAGATAAGAAATCAACATCAGGTGGATGTCAATTTCTGGGAGAAAGACTTGTCTCCTGGCAATGCAAGAAGCAAACTTGTGTTTCCACTTCAACCGCAGAAGCTGAGTATATTGCCGCCTCAAGTTGCTGTAGCCAAGTCCTTTGGATCCAAAACCAAATGCTTGACTATGGGATCACATTCATGGAAACTCCTATTCTTGCAGACAACAACAGTGCCATCTCAATCATCAACAATCCAGTGAAGCACTCCAAGACCAAACACATCGACATAAGGTATCATTTTATTAGAGACTGTGCAGAAAAGCATTTAATTAAACTATTCAAAGTTCACACTAATCATCAATTGGCAGATTTGTTTACAAAAGCCTTTGATGAGAATAGATTTTTCTACCTCATCACAACCATTGGAATGATGAACTTTGAATAAGGCTTTTCACAATTCTAATAAAAGAGAGGCATGTGCTCAAGAGCCCGTCTCTTGATACAAAAAGAAAAGGAAAATGAAAATCTTTAGTGTTAATCAAACAATATTTCAGTTCATAGTCAGTAACTGCTGTTAAAACTATGGATAATTAACACAAATTTTCAAAAATCATGTGTTTTGGATTTCCGGTTCAAGTTCAGGTTCAACCTAAGAAGACAACTTTGAAATTCACCAAGTGAACTTCAACCGGAAAAATGCTTTAAAATGATGTGGAAAATTATTTTGAAAACAATTCTTTCAAGCGGAAAATTTGTCCGCTTGATGTTCAGACGGAAAAAATTTTGTTTTAAAATAAAGGAGAAAATGGGTTCCGCCTGAACTTCCCGGTCAACAAAGTCAAAGTCTCATTTAATTACCCGGAAGGCACAATTTTCTAAGCGGATATACATTTATTTACCCATTAAGTTTTTAACTGTTTTAAATCCGAGGTTCCAGTAAATTAACTTTTGGATAAGGACATGCTTTAACCAGTTGTACCGTATAACCCATAAAGCACCTGTCTCATCAGTCACTGAACCGTCGATTTTTAACCTCTCTCCTCCACGTCAGCACCGAAAAAGGTAAAAACTAATTTACCGTCAGTTTTCTCAGAAATTACTCCCGAATTTCTCTCTAACCCTCTCCGATAAACTTCCGATTAACCGTCAACATTCTCAAAATCTGTCTCAACAATGGCTCCCAAGCGAAGGCGAGTGGCAAGAAGCCAATCGGTGATTCCAAGTTCCCCGTAGAGCATAACCTGGTGGCATACCTAGAACCACCAAGCAAAACTGATGTCTACAACGGCATGATTGACTTAATCAAGAGGTCTCATCTTCATCACACGGTCACTATTGAAGTCGAAATTTTCGAAGAAGTGATGGAAGACTTTTGGGTTCATGCTAGGGTTACCGAATGCGACAACGGTAATGAGAAAATTGTGTCAACTGTTCAAGGGAAAGATGTGGAGATAGATGAAGCAAAAGTGAGAAATTGGTTGAAGTTAAGGGATGAAGGTGGATACGAAGAGGTTGGCCACAAGAAATATCTCCGCTTGTTCAGAGATATTGGATATGGTAGTTCCCTGACAAGCAAAACCATCAAGAAAGGGCAATTACCATACAAATGGAGATTCTTGGCACACATAATTCTGGTGTGCTTGTCTCTAAAGAAAGGCGGATTTGACGAGCTTGCAAGCGAACAAGCCTCTGCCTTCTATGCTGTGGTAAAAGGTGAAAATTTTAATTTTTCAAAACTCATTTTTCAAGCCCTAAAATCAAATGTCCAATCTGAATATGTTTACGTATATCCCAGATTCCTAACTTACATTCTCAAAGAAGAGTACCCCCAAATAGTTTGGCTTGGTACAATTTTGCATCAAAAACTTCTGAATGAGAAAACTTTTTCCAATCTTGCTGTAAACAAGTCTGCATTTCTTGGAAGGGACAATGACTATCCCTTACCAACTCCAAGGCAGTTTCCTGATGAACCTGCTACTGCAGAGGTTCAACCAGAAACTGTAGCAGCAACTGAGCTCCAAGCTCAAGATGACAGAGCTGTAATCCCAACAGCATCTGATCCCACATCTGTCCCAACTTCCTCTTCTCTCAAAGTCTTTCAATCCAAAAAGAGGAAAGCTTCCACAAACACTACCACTGCCACTTCCTCATCCAACTCACCTCCTGTCATATTCAAAAGACAGAGAAATGTGGTGACTAGGTCTCCTCCACCTAGTACCACCAACCAACCCGAAGCTTCTAACCCCGCCCAAGGCAAAAAGCCTAAGCGGAAACTGGTAAAATTGGGATTCTCTCTTAGGGATGAACCTTCAGTTGAGGGGGAGTCATTAGAAGCAGATGTACCATCCCCATCTGAACATTTTTCACCCCTACAACCCCTGTCACCTAGGAGTGACAGTGCTCCCAATCTTGGCTTAAATGAAGGTGTTATTAACTCACCTGCCTCATTACATGAGAACATCCTGATAAGCCAGGACCCTGTATCACTGCAACCCCACTCCTCACCGGAGGTGAATCTCAGGATTCGTGAAGAGATTCATGCAAAAAGGGCTGCTGCTGCCCAAGGATCCCTACTGGATCTTGGTGTCAGTAGTAACATCAATAAGACTCAATTTGCGGAAATCTTCTCTGAATCAGCACCTGGAAGTCCTTTATTGGAACCAAGGACTGCTGAAACAGATGAGGAGAATCCCTGGTGCCAAGAATCCATGGGTACCAATGCTGATCAATCTCGGATTGATAGTTTGGTTTTTTCCAAGGATACTGGCAAAAAGCCAGTTGAGGATAGCTATACACTACCAGAATTGACGAAACTGTACCTTTCTCTGCAAGCACAGGTTGAAACTCTCAACACAACTGTTGCCAAATTGGTTCAAGCTGATCCTATTCAAACTGAAGCAGGTCCTTCAAGCCCTATCAGAGATGCTGATGAAGTTATTGTAACTGATGAAGCTGATACTGTCAAATTGGGGGAGAAGCTACCCTCAAGACCTGTTATCACAGAAATAGAAGAAGTTCAAAGGATACCGGCTGAAGTCAGAGCCACAGCTTGCCAAAGAATTGGTGTGAGTCCCTTCTCAGTTGAAGATTGTTGGGTAAACATGAGATGCAGTCAACTGATTGCTATTTTTCCTTTTGAGGACCCCAATCTTGCTGAACTAGTACAGTCATCCATGCTGGTTGCTGATGCTCTCCCTGAGCACATCAACATGATCACAACACTCCTCAAGGATGTCATTTTTCCGGCTGAAAGAGCCTATGATCAAGTGGTAGGAAATATTGCCTCCACCAGCAAGGCAGCACATGATATTGAAGAAAGCACTGCAACAATTGCAGTTGCTACAATGACTGAAGGGGAAGACGAAAATTTGATCGGAGAAGAAGAAGGAACTGAGGTACTAGAAATAGTCGACAAAGAACCTGAAGTCACCAAACCTCAGGTGGTGACTGAAGGGCAAATTCTTGCTCAACCGGAACTTCAACCGGTAGTTCAACCGGAAGAACACAAGAGTGAAGGAGCAGAAGATATAGCCGAAACTTTGATAGCCTTAAGGAGCTCAGAACCATAAAAGCGGAAACACCTGTTCAAACTGATACTCCAAAAACCATTCAACAGGTGGTTCAGACTCCTGAAGCTGAGGTTATAATAAAAATGGTGGAAAATGCCAAAAGGATAGCAGAGGATGAAAGGCTAGCAAAAGAACTTCACGAGGAATTTGATCTGTATTTGCAAGATCGGGTGTTTGAAAACTTGCTTGAAGAGGCCAAGACTAGGTCTTTCAACTGGAGACTGAAGGACTATAATTTGGATGCAGTGTCTGATGCTGATAGGCAGAGGTTAATCTCCATTGCTTCTCAATTGCCTACCAAGCTGGTAAAGAATGATGAGAATTACCTACTACTGAAAAAGGTAAAAAGGGCACTTGTGGTTAGAAATTTGAAGAAAGAGGAAGAGATAGCTCAGATGCGAGTTAGGGGACTTTGCAGCTTGATTGATGAAATCTTTTATGAACTGAAAGGAGAAATTGCTGCTGTCAATCCTAATTTGGTGATGCCTTCACCTTTAGAGTTGATCTCAGGTACAACAACTGCTAATGCTAAACTTGAATTTATTGAATTTACAGATGTACCACCTCCACCTTCATTTATTTACAACCCAAACCCAATGCCTACAACAGTTCCATCTACTTTACAGTCACTTTCCATCATACCCTACAAACCACCCTCCATCTCCAAGAAAGTAGCCACCAAGCTTGCCAACCCGAGATACAGAACAGACAACTTTACACCCATTATATACCATGAACTTTTCGGATATTTTCCCACCTACTCCACCTTCTAGCCCAACTCCTGAAGCCAGTAAACCACCATCACAAACCTCCCTTCCTCTACTCACCATCAATGAACCCTCCACCATCATCACCAAACCTACTGAAGCCCAAGCTGGCCCTTCTTCTTCCGACAAAGGCAAGAGACCTGTTGTGCCAGAATCTACAGTTGATTCTGATGAAGAAAGATTGGTCAGAAAAAGAAAACTGATGCATGCCAAGAACAAAAGAAATCAAAGGCAAAAGAGAAAAGCTCCACCCAGTAAAAGACAAATTGTGGGTTGGACAGTGGATGAAGCCACATTTGATTTTACCGTTACAATGGCAAGTGGCATAACTCAAGTGGTAAACATTCACAAGGCCACTTCACAACTTACTTTGCTGCAGATGACAGACATCATTCTAAAACTTAGAGAAATTTTGAACCCTTCAAGAGCTGAGCACATGTTAAGGCTTGTTATTGAGCCAACTGTGCTGGAGTGTGGAATGCTTTACAGAAGTAGTTTAGATGGTGACTCAGCTGAAGAAGAAGATGAAGTGCCTACCAGTGAAATAAAGTTTATCATTTGGGAAGAGGAGGAGAAGCTCTTTTATGTTTACAGAGCTGATGGCACCTTCACAATTCATGAGTCCATTTCTGTTCAAGAAGAATGGAGTGAAATGGACTGGGATTCAATTAAACATGTGAAGGTGACCAAAACAAACACCAAAGAGCTGTCTCAGAACCTTGATGCCAGCATCAAAGCCACGGTCAAGTAGGACAAGGAGAAGAAGATTTTTGGGTACAAGTCAATTTTTGAAAATAAACATTGGAATTTGACAGCATCAGCTTAGGGGGAGATTGTAAGGAATATTGCGCTTGGAAGATTTCCGACTGAATGCGAATTTTACTATGTTCCGGCTGAAGTTGAAGTTGAAGCGGAATTCTCACTTCAAACAGAACTGGCAATTCAAGCGGAAAGAAGCAGTTTTGTCTTTTAGTGAATATTCCGGGTGAACTCGATTATCCACCAGATAATGAGTTCAACCGGACTTTTCCTGAGATGTCTTTTCAGCAAGTCCAATCCTGCAAAAGCTTCTCGTATGCTTCTATATCTGATTCAAGCCGCTCTCCTAAAGTAGTATGTTGCTGCAAACATGCAAGATATTCCAATTGCCGATGTTTATTCTTTTGGTAGTTTGTATTTGACTTTTTAGTTTACGGTCTAGATTAGATCGCATGAGATCAATGGTTGTCATTGATCTCATCTGCACTATATATAGCATAGCTAGCTCTCAGTTTACACACAGTTGTCATCTTTGTTGTTATCAGTTCTTGAACAACTTGTAATAGTGTAGCTTTGAGTTAATGCAAATAGTGCCGAGTATTTGATACTTTGTTGTTACTGTATTTTTGCAAATCAAGCTTTAACATTATACACAAGAACTCAATATTGCTTAAGTAAACCGAAATATAACTTTAATTCCGCAGGGTTATATTTGCAAGTAAATGGCTTTGTTTAAGTTTAACTCTAACTTTTAACGATCCTACAAAATTGATGGAAGCATTAACAGAAAAGTGGGAAAATTATGTGTTGTTGCTTACTCATGATAAAGAATATTCTGCATTATCATTTCATGATTTAACCGGAAAATTTCATGCTAGAGAGATGGAAATGATGACCTCAAACAAGTCAACTGCTCAATTCCAAAACCCAGAATTGTATCATGGTCAAAATTCTGCAAGTATCAATGCAAAGTCTAAATCATTTGGTGTTGATTCATCAAATCCACCTCAAACAGCTTTTGTTTCTGGTCAAGGATCAGGAAATTCTGCACATTCATCAAGAGGGTGTAACTTTACTATTCCAAATTATTCATGTTCGACTTCATTTTCAGCAAAAACACCGGATGAGCATTTGGCATTAATTTAAGCTTTGTTATCTTCATATTATGGATTGCTGAATGGTGGTTTGACAATATCTAATTTGATTGAAGAAGATTTTGATCAGATCGATCCAGATAACCTTGAACAAATGGACATTAATTGGCAACTTGCGATGTTAGCTCAAAGAGTTAAAAGATTCAAGAAAAAGACCGGATTTCAAAGTCTAAATCCGGATGGCAAAGTTGGAATAGATAAAACAAAGGCAAAATGCTTCAAATGTTCTAATTTTGGACATTTTGCTCGTGAATGTTCAAAAACAAATGCATCTTCATCAAAGCCTCCAATAGCTTTAGTTTCTCAAGTTGATAAACAATATAACCGGGGACGAACTTCTGATGATTCTCAACCTCTTGCTTTAACTGCTATTACTTCTGATTGGAACAAAAGCATTGAATGAAGGTTATGATTGGGCTGCTGAGGAAGGTGATGAGTCTGCGTTTCTTGCTCAAGTTGTTCATAGTGATGTTTAAGAAGAAGTATCTGATTCGGAATCTAAAAAGTGGTTCTGGAAATAGTGGCTATGAATCTGTTTGTGAGTTTTTTTCTCAGAAAGACAAGAAAATTCAAGGATTGATAAAAGAAAATGGGTTGTTGATTGAGGAAAATAAAAGAAGGATAGAAGAATTGGCAAATGAACAGCAAAAGTTAGAAGCTCCAGAATTCTCTTCTCAGAAAGAAAAGTGTTCAGATTTTCAAGCAGAGGTTGTTGAGAAAGAATCATAATTTCAAAGTGTTAAACAGGAGTTTGAACAGAATATTACAAAGTTATCTAAAGAAAATACTGCTTTAGTTCAAGAATTGAAGAAATGGAAGGATGATGCTGCAGATACAGCAAATGATTTCAAAATCTTTTTGACAAATCAAAGTCCAGACTTGATTCTCTTACTAAACTTTCTAATGACCAAGCTATTAAGATTCAATCCTATCAGATTGATATGGAAAAGTTACTTAATGAGAAGAGGGAGTTGGTTAGAGTGAACAAGTTGCAAAATGCAAATTTAGATATTCAGAAAAGAAATGAAGATAAGCTGTAGAAGGAATTGTGGGCTGGACTAGATGAGTTAAGATTGCAAAAGTATGAAACTAATAAAGTGGCAAAGAAGCTGATTGTAACTGAAAAGGAGTTGGTTGTAGCTCAACAAAAGATTTCTGACCTGAAAGTAGAAGTCATTGATTCTAAACGTCTTTTGAACAATGTTACTAATTCGCAATCTTTTACAAGTTTCTTGGTCAAAGATGACAACTTTGAGAAGATGTTCAACAAAACTGTATCACTACCAGGAAGTCTCAAAGAAGGACTTCATGATTTGAAAGACAAAGTCGAGACTGGTGATTATTCTGAGTTTGTTGGTTCCAAATCGGTTGACGAAAAGAAAGAGAAGAAAGGCAAAAGTGTTGCGAATTCTGAAGCTCCAAAGGTTGTGTCTAGTTCTTCATCTAATGGCAAAAAGAAATCTGCACGTTCAACAACTGATATTGTTGAAACTATTGTTGATGCTCCCAAGGATATTACCAAGATCAAAGCAGAGTTTTCTCGTCTTGCAAAGAATGGGCATACACCATCTTGTTCGAGAGCGAAGATTTCTAGCAAGCATAAAGGTCTGGTGTTCCAACAGAAACAGGTTAAAGTTGACACTTCTCAGGTTCAAAAACAACAAAACTTGAAGAAAATCAGTATGAAGCACGTGAAAAAGGAGATTTTTCATGCTGAAAAGGTTCAACCGGAGCGATTTTATAAACTCAAAGGCTCAGATCAAATATTTTCTGATAAGGAGTTTCCACTTCAATGTGTGGATTCTCATAAAATAGCTGAGGTTTTTATCAAATCTGCTGATGCTCCAAAGACCAAGAAGAAACAAACTGCTAAGTTTTCTTCTGGAGATTCAAATAATACTCCAAAGAGCCCGACATCCAAATGGGTTCATGATCATCGATATCTGCTATTTGATTCCTTTTATGATCATTTTGGAGATGTTAATGTTTGTGAAGCTTTGCAGATTCCCAAAAGGCGAAATGTAAACAATCGCTTGTGTTACAATTTCCGACAAAAGGGGCATATGGCACAAGAATGTCCGGTTTCTGCTGCTTCTAGTTCAAGAAACGGAAAGGTTTCATTTGTTGGTAAAGCTGCCAAACAACGACTCATTGATGAATAAGGCAGAGTATTTGATGAATATCCACAACCTACATTTTTCAAAACTCAAGGAAGATTTATTCCCCGTTTTCAAAATATTCCATATGTAGGTTGTTTGTCACAATCGAATGTGACTGGTTCATCAGGTACTGATTTACCAAAACAACAACTCTGGAAACCTAAAGTGGTTTCAAAAGAAAACCAAGATACTGGTCGACCAGAAGCGATTCGCTTCGGGTCATTTATAAACTAATGTGTTTGACCAGTGTGCAGGTACTTTTAGAAGGCCTATCGGTGATTGAAAAGTTGCTGATGGAGAAGTATTCTGCTGATTTAAGTTAAATTACATGTGATATCAATTTCAAAAACTGAAATTTTTTCTGAAAGCTAACACTGCAAGGTATCCATGTCGAAAGGTCAATTTTCTTTCTTTTATGCATTTCATATGTAGTTTAGGGGGAGAAAATTGAAAAACCAAAAAATAGTGTCTTTGTGGTTTTGTTAAAATGAAAATTCAAAAATAGAGTTTTTGTTTGTTAGGCTCGGCATTAAATCAGAAAGTATTCAAATGTGATAAACATACTAAATACTAATGCTTGACCAAGTGGACAACATCTTGATGAGTATCTCATGATATATTAAGAAAAAGATATGTGAACAAGAAATTGAGAAGTCACTGTGTATACATGTGTTCATTTTGCAAAGATTTAAACTTGTTTGATTTTCTTTATTTTGTCAAACGATCGGACTTTCTCTGCGTATCGAAAGATCGACCTGATTGTTGTTCGTTTGACGTTCTGCTTTATTTTCTTTGGTGTTTCGTATAACTCATCGGACTTTCTCTACGTGTACGGAAGTACCGACCTGATTGTTGTTGGGTTATACAATTTCAACTTGTTTTATTCTTTATTTTTTTGTTAAATCCAAGGCCTTATCTACGTATCGAAAGATCGACCTTAAGGTAGACGATTTAATGTTCTTATTTCTTTTTGCAAGGAACACAGTTGACGATATCATGAATTCAAATCATTATGTGATTAAATCACAAATGAAATCACAAAGTGTGATATAAAAGAAAATACATATCTGAGTATGTTTGATAGTGTGAGGTACACTGGTCAAAGCAAATCTAATCAATACATTAACATATCCAGATATTATGAGTATGATTGTGCCTGAGTTTAAGATGGACAAAATTATACCAGTAATCGACATGACTTATGTGCTGAAGTAATTGAAATTGAAGTGTAGTTCAGCATGTCATGTTCAATATGATCCCAAGTTGTGATCTTTCTCGCAAAAGACAAAAATAGTGTCTGATTCTGTATTGCATTTATGTTTCATATTTGAAAAGTTCAAAAAGATTTTTGTTAGAGCATATTCCTATGCTAACGTTGTGTCTCGTGTATTGTATCTAGTCAAGAGCTTCTGTGTGAGTTAGTTAGTCATCTGGCCGGATCAGGTGATCCGCCGGACCAGATGGTCCAGGCGGACCAGATGGTCCGCTGGTGGTCCGCTGGTCTGTGACTAAGTGACTATAAATAGTACGTGTTAGAGAGAGTTAGTTTAGTTCTGTCATTTTGCAATATCTTAACTGTGTGTAAACTGAGGTGTTTCTCTCTCTAGCTTGTAACCTCTTAGTGAATCAATAAAGCAAAGCTTTATTTACAACGTGTTCATTCTCTGATTACCGAATCATGCTGTAGTAAGATCATATCGTGGTTTATCAAGTGGTATCAGAGCATTCCAGGTTGCTCTACTGCTGTGATTTGGTAAGTTTTCGAAATTTTAGAGAGAGAAAGTTTGGGTTTTCTACGTTTTTCATCAATTTTTCATAATTCTGAGTGATTCCGAGGATAAAAATGATTTCTGGATGTTCCTGGAGTGTTTTCGCATCATACTGATCCAGTATCTAGCTTCAATTGTCGAAATCTGTGAAAATCAGTCGATTTTTGTGTTTTTTTGCATTTGGTCCGCCGACGAACAGTCTGATCCGCCGTTTGATCCGCCAGGCAATCTTCATCAGCTGATCCGCGACAGTTACAGCGTACCAATCTGATCCGCCGTACCAGTTTTTGACCCGCCGTACCAGTTTTTGATCCGCCGTACCAGTTTTGATCCGTCGTATAAAAATCTGATCCGTCCGTAAGAAATTTGATCCGCCGGACGAAATTTGATCCGGATCTGGTCCGCTGGTAGTATTTTGATCCGCCAAGTTGTGTTGATCCGCTGACAGAATTGTAAATTTCAAAATGAGTGATTTCTATGCAATGACTGCTGCTCAAACATCAATGCAAGCCATGTTGAACTATGATAACGAGATAGGAACAACTCAAAAAGTTCCTAAATTGCTAAGGCTTGAAGATTATCACAATTGGAGAAGTCGGTTTGAATCTTACATTTATTCGCAAGATATTGAAAGTTGGATTCCAATTGAGAAAGAATATGAATATCCTATGATAAGTCCCAACAAACCAAAGATGATTAGTAGTTTTGATGCTGATGAACGGAAAGTGTTTGCTCGAGAAAAGAAAACATATAGTTATCTTACAATGGCTTTGCCAAAAGAGCTAATGCATCAATTTAAGCAATATACAACGGCTAAGGAATTGTGGGATGCTATTGAAGAGCGATGTACGGGTAATGATCAATACAAAAATACTCGAAAGAAAGTGTTGAAGAAAGAGTTTGATAACTTTCGACACTGCGAGAATGAGAAGATTCCAGATTTGATTGCTCGGTTTTCACATTTGATAAATGAACTTGATGTTGTTGGAGTCAAGAAAGATAGTGATGAATTGAAAGAGAAAATTCTGGAAGCTTTACCAGAAAAATGGGAAAATTATGTGATGATGTTGACAAATGATCCAAATTATTCAATTTGGACATTCAATCAAATAACGAGCAAATTACAAGCTCGTGAGATGGAATTGTTGGTGAAGAAATCTGCACATCCTACAATTCAAAATCCTGAATTGTACTTTGGGGAAAAATAACGCTACAGTTCATGCTAAGGCAAAGTCACATTCTATTTCTAGCAGTAATCCACCGATAACAGCTTTTCTTGCTGGACATACTGAAAGTTCGGGTTATTCTCCAGGATGTCGTTTTACCATTCCAGATAAATCATCAAATAATTCTCATCCTGCTCAATCAACTGAGGAGTTGGCTGCATTATTATCTGCTTTTATATCTTCATCATCTGGATCGATATTTGGTCAAGTTAGTGATGCTGGTTTAAGTGGAACTGAGTTAGAACAGCTGGATGATGATCAATTAGCTGAATTAGATTTGCATTGGCAATTTGCAATGATGGTTGAAAAAGGAAGAAGATTTATCAAGAAACATGGAAAGAATTCGTTTGTTCCAGGAAATAGAAAATTGGGTTTGGATAAATCTAAAGTAAAGTGTTACAATTGTTCCAAGGTTGGACATTTTGCTCGTGAATGTTCTCAATCATCATCTGATAAGAGTAAATCTGATAAACCTGACGCAAAAGCTATGATGGTTCAAGCTCAAGTAGATAAAGAATTTGATGAATGGTCAAAACATATTGACAAATCATCTATTGCTTTGACGGCTATTCACAATACGTGTGCCGACTCAGATGAATGTTGTTATATCAATGGTCAACATGTGGCTTTAATGGCTAATATTGAAGTTGAATCAAGTGAATATACATCTGAGATCACTACATCTGAAACAAGTGATTCTGAAGTTAGTGGGTATGAGTCAACTTGTGAATTTTGTGCTGAAAAGGATAGAACAATTCGTGAATTGGTTCAAGAAAAGGAAGGTTTAATGGTTGAGAGAAATCTGAAAGAAACAGAACTGGAAAGTTTCAAGAATGGACAAATTATACCAGTAATCGACATGACTTATGTGCTGAAGTAATTGAAATTGAAGTGTAGTTCAGCGTGTTATGATCAATATGATCCCAAGTTGTGATCTTTCTTGCAAAAGACTAAAATAGTGTGTGATTCAGTATTTCATTTCTGTATTGCATTTATGTTTTATATCTGAAAAGTTCAAAAAGATTTTCGGTGTGTTTTGATATAAAGTTTCAAAAAGCCAAAAAGATTTTGTTTCTTATTTGTTTTCGACCGATCGATACTTGATACAAAATTCAAAATTTCAAAACTATATCTTGGATTCTCTAAGAGAAGTTTTGCGCCAAGATTAAATTAATTTTCAAAAGAAAAGGAAAGCCGCGTTTCTGTCTTCTGAAATTGCAGGTTATCTGAGTGAGTAGACTCAAGCATGGTGAAAGGGGGAGTATATTATATCTTTCACAAGTGGATCTTGAAGTTCAAAGTTTTTTTTCAAAATTGATCCAGCCATGCAAGCTCTGTTTCTAACATGATTTCAAGTCAAAGATCGGATGCAGCAATGTTGCATATTGAAGACTGAAGTTTAGTTGGAGTATAGATACACTACACGTTAAGGGGGAGTTTGTTAGAGCATATTCCTATGCTAACGTTGTGTCTCGTGTATTGTATCTAGTCAAGAGCTTCTGTGTGAGTTAGTTAGTCATCTGGCCGGATCAGGTGATCCGCCGGACCAGATGGTCCGGGCGGACCAGATGGTCCGCTGGTGGTCCGCTGGTCTGTGACTAAGTGACTATAAATAGTACGTGTTAGAGAGAGTTAGTTTAGTTCTGTCATTTTGCAATATCTTAACTGTGTGTAAACTGAGGTGTTTCTCTCTCTAGCTTGTAACCTCTTAGTGAATCAATAAAGCAAAGCTTTATTTACAACGTGTTCATTCTCTGATTACCGAATCATGCTGTAGTAAGATCATATCGTGGTTTATCAATTTTTGGTGTGTTTTGAAATAAAGTTTCAAAAAACCAAAAAGATTTTATTTCTTATTTGTTTTCGACCGATCGACATGTGATACAAAATCGAATTTCAAAAACCTATCTTGGATTCTCGAAGAGAAGTTTTGCGCCAAGATTAAATTAAGTTTTCAAAAAAAAAAGGAAACCGCGTTTCTGTCTTCTGAAATTGCAGGTTATGTGTGTCAAGACTCAAGCATGGTGAAAGGGGGAGTTTGAAGTATCTTTCACAAGTGGATCTTGAAGACCAAAGATGATTCAAGAGTGATCCAGCCATGCAAGTTCTATTTCTGACAAGATTTCAAGTCGAAGATCGGATGCAGCAATGTTGAAGATTGAAGACTGAAGTTTAGTGAGAATATAGATACACTACACGTTAAGGGGGAGTTTGTTAGAGCATATACCTATGCTAAGATGTGTCTCGTGTATTGTATCTAGATTAGAGCGAGTCTGTGAGTTGTAGTGGCAACATTCTAGGTGACTTACCATCTGGTACGCAGAACCATTTGGTACGCACGTACCAAATGGTACGCCAGTTGGTACGTAGGCTAGAATGTTACTAACTATAAATACCGTGTGTTAGAATGATAGCTTAAAACTTATGTCATCTCTACACTTTCTGTGTGTGTTCTAGAGAGAGAAACTAGCGAGAGTCTTCTTTGTATCTTCAAGTGATCAATAAGAATTCTCTTATTTACATCTCGTGTTCATTACATTGATCAAAGCATGCAGTAGTAAGATCGTATCTCGGTTTTACAATATATGAAAATAAAAATATATGTACATATGCATAGAAACGTTATCAAACGTATCCTGAACCTTAGAAAATGTTATAAATTTGTCCCATAATGTTTTAGAGCATAAAATGATAAAAGGGTACAAGTTTAGGGGGCTAAAGTGCATAAAACAAAAGTTTAGGGGCCGGAAGTGTAAAAGAAACAAACTTGGCCAGACAAGGGCTGGCTCGCATATCGCGCAGTTCATGTCCTTCCCCTACACGATACGCGAGGGATGACTGAACGCAGAAAAAAATGCAGGTCGCTAGTTCAGCCACGTTTTGAACTTTTTCTTCACGTTTGATCCGAATTGCTGGCCATAACGCGTTATTTTTCTTGACTAGTCCCCATAGACACTTGCCCCAACCTCCTGCGCCTCTAATAGCTATAAATAGAGGATCCAATTCATCAAAATTCCTCACCAATTCATAAATTCTTCACTTGAAAAACCCTAACCACGTCCAAAACTTCATCTCGTTAAGAGCTAGGAGCTCAATTTCTGCAGTTATGCTTCATTAGGTATTCTTAACAATAACCTATCTCCGTTTTTGATAATATTGCCCCTAAGTATGGTTTTAAAAATGCATAAAAATTAGGGTTCTTGAGCTTATTATGCCAAAATTGGGTAACCGGGTTGGAATTAGTGTCTGAATTTTTGTAGGTAAACCTAAAAATAATGTGTTTTAAGAAAGCCCTAAGTTTATTTCACAATTGGAAAAGGTTTGGTTAAGGTTTTGTTAACGGGTCAAAATTAGGGTTTTTGTAACGTTGTTCTGGCCAAATTGAGTAAACGGTTTTGAATTAAGCTTTGATCTTTTAAAGCATGTTATAAAATGTTATAATGAATAATACTCTAAGTTGTTTATAAATAAAAATGAGTTTTGGTTAAGAAATGAGAAAAACGAGAAATTAGGGTTTCTAAAACTTGATTTTGGGTATAGTACCATGTCTACATATATAATAAGTATATTGAAATAAGATTATTTAATGTAATTAACCAATTGTTTTATTGATTACAAATGAACAATTACAATCAGAGAACACTTAGAAATGACACAGAGAAAACACTCTTAGAAACACACACTTAAGAAATCTTACACGCTCAGAACTACTGATTACAAAGAACAAACTTCTATTTATAGTCGACTGGCCGATCTCTGTCCGAACCTCAAGTTCGGCCAGTCCGAACTCCTGGTTCGGACCAGGTTCGGCCTGATGACATTTGGCTTGAACTTGTCCTTTGTTTAATACTTCACACGACGCACATATCAGGTATCATCAAACTCCCCCTCGTCGTGTGCAGTATCTCTTCAACATCATCAACTCTGTATCTTTAAACAAGCTCCCCCTCAAGTGTAGGAATTTCGTTCGTCCAATGATATGAATCTTCGAACAAACTCCTCCTTAACTTGACCGTAACTTGATCTTGAATACTTGACAATGTTTAGTGTGTCTCTGGTCTTTTTTCAACAGCATTAGAAGACTTAAAGTTGTGATACCTTGCACTTTAGCAACCTGCTCAACCATTGTAAATAATCTTGGTGCAAAACGTCTCTTCGAGGCTCCAAGATATGATTTTGAAATTTGAATTTGTATCACGTGTTGATCAGATCGAAAATAAAGCAAATCTTTTTGGCTTTTAGTAAGTTTATATAAAAACAAACCTAAAATCTTTTTGATTTTTCAAAGTTTATGCTAAAACACACCGAAAATCTTTTTGTTCTTTTCTGAAATGAAATGAAATCACAATACAGAATCAAATACTATTTTTTGGTATGA
Source organism: Deinandra increscens subsp. villosa (assembly GCA_039602395.1). Lineage (NCBI taxonomy): Eukaryota > Viridiplantae > Streptophyta > Magnoliopsida > Asterales > Asteraceae > Deinandra > Deinandra increscens. The sequence continues at coordinate 1,556,084 of JBCNJP010000001.1, forward strand.
GAAAGATCACTATATGGGATCATATTGGACATAACGCACCGAACTACACTTCAATTTCAACTAATTGAAACACATAAGTCATGTTGATTGCCGGTATAATTTGTCCATATTTAAACTCACGCAGAATCATACTCATAACATCTGGATATGTTAAGGTGCTGATTAGATTTGCTTTGACCAGTGTACCCCATACTATCAGACATAATTAGACATTTTCTGTTTTTCTTTCTTTTTCTTTTTGTGTGATAGCACTTGTGATTTTTCACAACGCATAATGTTTTTCATGATATTGTCAACTGTGTTCCATGCAAAAAGAAATAAGAACGTTAAATCGTCTACCTTAAGGTCGATCTTTCGATACGCAGATAAAGCTTCGGATTTAACAAAATAGAGAAAATAAAACAACTTGAAATTGTATAACCCAACAACAATCAGGTCGGTACTCCCGTACATGCAGAGAAAGTCCGATGAGTTATACGAAACATCAAAGAAAATAAAGGAGAATGTCAAACGAACAACTATCAGGTCGGTCTTGTGGGCACGCAGAGAAAGTCCGATCGTTTGACAAAATAAAGCAAATCAAACAAGGTTAAATCTTTGCAAAATGAACACATGTATACACAGTGACTTCTCATTACTATTTCACACTTATTTATCTTTTTTTTTTGTCATGAAATATGCATCAAGATGTTATCCACATGGTCAAGCATTAGTATTTTGTGTTTATCACATCTGAATACTTTCTGATTTGCCGAGCCTACCAAACACATCAAACAATGATCTTATGGCTCTTTCATCTACTCTATCCATGAGTCAGATACGTAAGCCAATGTACCATCATTTCCCAATGATCAATTTCTCACAATTTTATATATTGTGCATGTATTCACCTTCCTTCTTTATATATTTGGCATGTATTCACCTTCTTCCCATAACATGTTTTTTCTCAATTTACTCCCCCTTACTTAAAATTCTCCCCCTTAAAATGAAAACTCTATTTTTGGATTTTCATTTTTACGCAAAAACAAGACTCTATTTTTGGATTTTTGAGAAAAACTTGCAAGCAAAGAAAAATGATCAATCAACACGGATATTTTGCAGTTTTAGAATCCAGAGAATTTGCAGATTTAGAAAATTTGATCATGAAATTTAAGTTATGCAGAATACTCCTCCATCAACAACTTTGCAATCGTCGATAGGTCTTCTAGAAGTACCTGCACACTGGTCAAACTGATTAGTTCATAAATGACCCGAAGCGAATCGCTTCTGGTTGACCAGTGTCCTTGTTTTACTTAGAAACCACCTTAGGTTTCCATTGTTTGTGTTTTGGTAATTCAGCTATTGATGAAGTTATCACAGGTGACTGTGATGATGAACCTACATTTTAAGACTTTTGAAATAAAGGAACAAAACGTTTTTGTTTTAAGAAAAATATAGGCTCAACGTCATCAAAAATCTACCCTGTTTATTAAAGAACATTGGTTTGGCAGGTTTACCAAAAACTGGTTTCTTGTGAAACCTTTGGGATGAATCAGAAGGTAGTGGACACTCCTTTGCCATATGCCTTGTTCGGCGACAAATATAACAAATTCGCTTTGTCTTGTCCCACTTGTGACGTATTTGTGAAGAGCTACACATATGAATACCTCGAGCATGATCATAATTGGAATCATATACCTGATGTCTGTGATCATGAACCCATTTGGATGTTGGGCTTCGAGATAAAGAAGCAGCATCTTTGACAAAAACCTCAGAAATCTTTCTGGCATCCACACAGTGAAGAGGAAATTTTTTATCAGAGAAAAGCTGATCAGAACCTTTGAGCTTGTAGAATCTCTCAGGTTGAACTTTTTCAGCCTTAAAAACGTCCTTCTTCACTTGCTTCAGCTTCAATTTCTTTAAATCTTGAGATGATCATTCTGGAGCCTTCTCATCTTTATCTTTCATCCCTTGAAAACCCAAACCTACATGCTTTCCAGAAATCTTCTCAGATGTATAATGTCCATTCTTTGCTAATCGAGAAAATTCTGCTTTCACTGCACTGACATTCCTTTTATCATAGAAAATTGTCTCATCAAATTCAGGTTGAGACCATATCTTGTCACTTGAAGTAGCTGAATTCTCATTATCAGCAGAAGATGAGCCAGATACAAATTGTTGAGCAGGAGAAATCTCAGATTTCTTGCCTTTCTTCTTCTTATTCTTCTTGTTTTTCTTCTTCTCAACAACCTATTCTTCTTCTGGAACTGATGAAGAAAACTTTGATAATTACAATCGTCCACCTGTTCCTTAACTTCTTTGATTTAAGCAGGAGGCGAAGCTGTTTTGTCAAACATCTTTTCAAAATTCTCATCCTTAGCCAGAAAACTTGTAAACACTTGACAATTAGAGACATTGTTCAGTAATCGATTGGCATCGATGACTTGAATTTTCAGATCAGAAATTTGTTGTTGTGCTTCAGCTAACTCCTTCTTAGTAGCAATCAATCTTTTGGCAACTTTGTGTGTTTCAAACTTTTGCATATATAGATTTCCATGCCCTCAAAATATTCTTTCTTCAATTTATCCTCATTTCGCTTCTGAATTTCCAGATTTGCTCTTTGAAGTTTATTTACACTCACTAATTCCCGCTTCTCATCTAACAACTTTTCCAAGTCAACTTGATATGCTTAAATCTTAGCAGCAGATTCTTCAGCATTCTTTGTAAGCAAATCAAGTTTGATTTTGGACTTGTCAAATAAATTATTGAAATCAGAAACAACATCTTCTGCATCAAATTTCGATTTCTTAACTTCTTGAACTAACTTTTCCTTTTCTTCATAAATCTTAGCTTTTGCAGCTTCAACATTCTCTAAAGCTTCATTCAACAATTTGACCTCGGTAATCAGACATTCATTCTTCAAAACCAACTCCTTTTCATGCTCCTTAGAAATTTTCAAATCTGAATTAATCAAATTGAATTCCTCAGACAATTTTTGAATTTTATTCAGCAACGATGCATTTTCTTTCATCAGACTCTCTAAATTTTCAGCAGATTCATAAGAACTTGGTGTTGAACTAGTATCGGAACTAGTATCTGAATAAGTATCGTCTGACTGATCATGAGTGACAATCAAGGCTGAGGAATCATATCCAAACCGTTGACCCCAATCATAAACATTATCCTGTTGAACTGTTAAAGTTGTTGCCTTATCTGTGTTACTAGAAGATGATTTAGTAAAACCAGGCTTGCTTGATAGAGGAAAACCAGACTTACTAATATGTGCATGTTGACATTCTTTGGCAAAATGTCCAAGTTCTGAACACTTGTAACACTTTAATTTTGACTTATCAAAACCTAATTTCTCACTAAAATCAGAAGTAGTTTTTCCATACTTCTTGAAAAATCTCTTTGATCGGTGACTCAGCATAGCATATTGCCAAGATAGATCCAATTCAGTCAGTTGATCATCATCAAGAGCATCAAGATCATCTCTTACTAATTATGCATCAGCAACATTTTTTATAAATAAACCAAAAGATGATGAGATTAACGCAGCAATCATTTTGGCACAATCATCCATTGATTCAACAGAAAAGGCATTTTGACTTGAAGAATTTGGAATTGTAAAACTACAACCCCGTGATGAATTGTTATCGGAATTTCCTGAAGCTCCAGCCATGAAAGCAACACTTGGTGCAAAACTCACATTTGGTTTTGCTTTAGCATTCATGCTTGCAGAATTTTCACCATGATACAACTCAGGATTTTGCATAGTAGCAGTTGACTTCTTTGAATTTAACATTTCCATTTTCCGAGCATGCAGTTTTCCAGTAAGCTCATGAAACGTTAATGCAGAATAATCCTTATCATGAGTAAGAAACAAAACATAATTTTTCCATTTTTCAGGCAATGCTTCCATAATCTTCTCCTTCAAACCAGCATCAGTCTTCTCAATTCCAACAACCTTTAATTCACTAATCAAATGTGAAAATCGGGAAACAAGAGCATTAATGTTCTCATTGTCATAATATTGAAAATTATCAAATTCTTTAATTAGCACTTTCTTCCGACTATTCTTGTAATCATCATTACCCTCACATATTGCTGATAAAGCATCCCATAATTGTTTTGATTTCTTGCATGTGCTGAATTGATGTAACAACTCAGTAGGTAATGCCATTGTAAGATAACCGAAAGCTTTTTGTTCAAGTTCATAAGCTTTCCTCTCAGCAATGTCAAAGGTATGAACTTCCTTGAAATCTCCCGCATCAGTCGGGTGTTGATAAAGTTTCTTGATTGGAATCCACAAATTGATGTCATTCGTACTTATATAAGCCGAAAATCGTTGTTTCCAATTTTGATAATCTTCCAACTTCAACAATTTGGGAACTTTTTGACTTATTCCGATTTCATTATCAAAATTCAGCATGGTTTGCATTGCGTTTTACATAGCAGCAAAAGCTTGAAATTCCGTCATCGTTTGAAAATTTTGAAACTATTGGCCAAACTTGTTCCGAACTTATATCTGAGCTCCGAACTCCCTCCGATCTTCGTCGGAACCTAAGTATCTCCGAACGACCTCCGAACTAGCTCCGAACAACAACCGAAACAAAACGAGCTCCGAACTTTAAACGAATGAAGACCGAACTCTCACCGAACTTGGACCAAACATTGTCCGAACCTGAGATTCGGAGCGATTACTCTGACTCGACCAGTGAACTCCGAACCTCAACATAATTTTTCAAAAACGCCCGAAATTTGACTGATTTTGACAATACTAGCAACTGTGGATCAGAAAAACCGATAAGAAATGATTTAGGAGCAACTTTGACCTCAAAAAAACGTGACAAAATAGATCAAAACACGTAAACAAGCTTGAGAAAACACCAAAAACGTTCAAAAATCCGAAAATAGCAACCACAGATCAGTAGAATGAACCAGATAGCTCTGATACCACTTGAAAATGCATGAGCATCGGATCATCTACTAAATCTAGCTATTTGGATATCGAAACGTAATTAACCGATTGTTTTATTGATCACAAATGAACAATTACAATCAGAGAACACTTAGAAATGACACAGAGAAAACACTCTCAGAAACACACACTTAAGAAATCTTACACGCTCATAACTACTGATTACAAAGAAAAAACTTCTATTACTTGAAAAGTATTTGAGTTAAATGCTTACGTGTTTTGTGTTAATACACATACGTGGAATGTTTTAATGCCCATAACTGTTTTAAAGTGTTATTACATGTTATAAATTCTTTTCGGCAAGGTTATAATGAATGGGTAATAATAAAATCAAACTTTTGAAGTAAAGTTTAAAAAAGAGTAAAATATGTTTTAAAGAATTGATCTGTTTTTCAGAAAGGTTATAATAAATGGTTATTATAAAGATAAATCTTTTTAAAGGTTTGAGTAAAGAAAATGTTTTGAGTCTAAAATGCAAAGGTTTATTTTAAATGGACTTTTGAGGATGTTTTGAAGAGGTTTTAATCTAAGCAAAGATTGTCTAATATGAGGGTAAGAGGGGGGTTGTACAATCCAAGCAGTGGATATAAAGCCACTAGAGTAACGACGGTTGCTCAAGAGGTCGGGAGGTGACGACCGAGCGAAAGGGACTAAAGTACTCCCAGAGGTAGACAATGCTTAGTAAAAAGTGGTTTTGCTTAAAATGTTTCGTATGACTTTATTATACGTAATGATTATTTGCACATAGGATGGGTCCCGGAGGCCCAAGGTATTTTATAGTATTAAATGATTTTTATTACTGATGAGTTAAATGTTTTGGTATAATTCTGTCATGTTTTATACCTAGTTAAGTATTTATAAAGAACGGGTCGTTAGGCCCATATGTTTGAGGTATGTTTTAGAGTATTAAACGATTTTTAATACTGAAGGTTTAAATGTTTGGTATAATCCTGTCATGTTTTATACCTATTAAATGTTTATAAAGAAAGAGGTCATTAGGCCAAAATGTTTGAAGTAACCTTCACGGTAAAGGTAAAAGTGTTAATTACTTAGAAGTCACCAGCGTAAGCTGATCTTTCCAAAAATGTATGTATGTATGTCAGGTAGTGGTGATGTTTAAAGTAGCAAGGGAAGGGCTCTAGCGAGGGCTGATTAGATGGGCAAGCTATCAGGAAGGATGCGGTAGTAGTACTTTTTCTTATATTTGTTTTTATCATCATGGTCTGTACCAATATTATAATTCTGATACTTGGGAATTTGTACGGGGTTAACCGGTTCGGTGGTTTGTTTGATATCTATATATGCTGCTGTGATTTTGGTTTGCCATGATTGTTAGCATATGGTTTGTTAGTCGCCACTTTTGTCCGTGACGATGTTTTCATGCAATTCTGGAGGAAGAGTTTCGATATCACGTTCGAATTGGAGGGCGAGGAACATGACTCTTTTCATTCTTTCCGATTTAATCAGGGGAGTCTGTTCCATTTTTTTGTTCTTTTATTTTTTCGTCTTCTTTCTTTTGCATTTATTTAATTATTTTATTTTTTATTTTTTTTGTTTATGCGTTGTTTTTCGGTTCACATTAGGGACAATGTGAGTTTTAAGTGTGGGGATGGGGAGACTACGTGTCGTGCCTCGTTAGTCGAGTCAGTCTTAGTGTGTTTGTTTAAAGTGTGAGTTTTGTTTGAAACAAAAAAAAATTGGAAAAATTGAAAAAATGTTTCTAATTAAGTCTGCAGTTTATAATGGAAGATGATAGGTAAAACCGAGGACTGGTTGTCTGATTAAGGGCTTAAATGGTAAATATAATTAAGAGTTGAAAGCATTTCCGGTTAGTGATGTATTGGTAGGCCCAACTAACTTAGTAAAGCTTAATTATCCCATTGTGTTTATTGTTGTATAAATATGTAATTAATCAGTCTGTTAGTGGGTTCCCATTTTAGGAGTGATAGGAATACTGAAACTGATGATTAGGAGGGAAGAGACCACTTTAGGCTAGATACTTCTATGTCGTTAGAATAACCTGGCACACCAATGCGGTGGCGCCCCATTTTTCCATCATGAGCATATTAGGTAATAAATTGGTTAATAGTTTTAGAATGAAGGGACAAAATACTCATGTACGAACTAAGGATGGTATCCCGTGGTAAGTGCCTCTGATGATGTTCTGGATCTCGCGGGCAAAATACTCACGTACGATTTTGGGGGATAACATCCCGCAAAAGAGTACCTCTGATGATGTTTGTTGGTAATCTTAGTTAAAATTAACCAATTAATAAAAACAAAAAAAAAAACAAAAATGTGAAAAAAAGAGAAAAAGGAGAAAATATAGTAGATTAGAGAATAAATGCTCGAAGTTTCACATTCCATTAAATTCCATCATTCTTTGGACATCTTTGTATCTGATTTAAAGGGGGTGGGAAAAATCAAAAAGTTATATCTTTATTACCCTCTGTTTGGACTTTATGATTCGGGATTAGGTTGAACTTGATCTTTCAAGAGTGGACACATAGGCAGACTGAAATATATCTGGTAAAGTATAAACACCTTGGGGGCTCAAACGTTGGCGGTTGGGTTTAATTAGATCGAAATACGGATAATCGCTACCGGAATGTAAGTAGGCTAATTGAATTGAAATGAGGAAATTGAAAAAGGTTGGAAGCCAATTACTCAGGTTAAGATTCCATTTGCAGGTTTTTTCGGGGAAGAAAAAAGGTAGTTTTAGTGTAGTTCCCGAGAGAAAACGAGCATTGGAAAAGAATTGAAGAATAAAAGGGACAAAAAGGCATACCGCCTACTGCATTTGGAGTTCCAGGCGATACACGCGTTCCTGGAAGGTCAAAGGCGGTGGATGGAGCGTTGACCCGACTATTCTTACGCTTAGTGGACTCAGGCGTATCGCATGCTGCTCAAGTCTCCTCCAAGCAATACACTTAGAGGCTAAAATTCTGAAAACCCTAGTTTTTCAATTATAAATATAACTTAGGGGTTCCAGTCGATATAACTTGCTGGCTGCCGTAACTCAGAGGTTCAGGAGACGAATTCGAAGCTGGTGATCAATAGAGAAGCATTTAGAGAGGCTGGATTGAAGCATTCGCCATCAGTTCGACTTTTCGGGTTCTTGTCTATTTTAATTTCATTCTTGTTTTTCTAGACCAGATCTGTTCATGACTCAAGTTATTGTTTTTAACTATACTCTGGACATGTTTACGCTTCTTGGCTAAGCCATTTACATTACCTAGGCTATTTGATGATTAATTGATAATTTCGACTTGCTCAGTTTGTGAATACTTATGTACGGATTGATAATCTAGTAAAAGTTTCTATCTTTTTAATTTGATGCGTATGAATACAGTTTTTAGTCTTTGAATTGATTGCATATTCCTCTTGTTACCCTTTGAATGTCTTTCAGTTTAGGGTTGCATGCTAGATTGCCTACTGTGTGTTTGTGATTAGTAGATGGTTTAGGAGACGTCCAACACCATAGGAAGTGCTTTTGATTTATAGGTTGATTTCTGTGTTCTGCTAGACTTAGACAAGACGGAAGGTGATAGGTCTATTAGGGAGTCGGTTGTGTTAGGGTTTTAGGTCAAATTGCCTCGGGAGAAGGATTCCCTAGTAACGTTAGCATTCCTGTTATTCCATGTTATTTTGGTAGATAGCAACCACTCTTCTCATCTATTAGGTGTTTGGGATAGGAACAAGCTAGAAGGTGACTTATTCGATCGAGTACTAGAGTATCCGTTAGGGACAAGCCGGGAGGTGACCTAACGCAATCAGTGTGCGTATTCAGTTCTTAGGATTGCCTATTGGGTCACGCCCGGAGAGTGATCTGGGGTCCATTAGGGTTTTCTTAGAATTGGCATAAAGATCCTGATTCCGTTAATGTTTTCCTTAACCGAGTGAAGTTGTGAGCATCAATTAGGATTCCTAGCCTAGGTAGTGTTGTTTTTCATATCTGGTTTCATCTTTGAGTTCTAAGTTTCAGTAGGTGTTTTCCATTTTTAGCAACTTTCTATTTTTAGTACTCTCCATTTTTAGTAAGTTTAAGTCATTAGTTAATTTCAGTTAATTAATCAATTTTCAATCTAAAAGCCAATTTTCACCAATTAGTCAGTATTTCCACATTTCTTAGTTAGTTTTGTCTTTCATTAGTGTCTCTAGGGTTCGACCTCGGTTTACCATAAGTTATTCTACATTCGATAGGTTCGCTTGCCTGTTGAGTCGGTCTAGTTTTAGGTTAATTGGATTTAATTTAGCGTGCCTATGTCTAGGATAATTTAGTTTATTTTTATAGATCGATTTTTGCACATCAAGTTTTTGGCGCCGTGGCCGGGGACACTTGGCAATACTGAAATTAACTTTGATTATTAAATAAGGATTAATTGTGTACTTTTTCTTTTTCTTTACGTGCTTAGTTAAGTTAATTTTTAATTTTTGCCTTAGGTTTTAATTTTTTCTTCAATTTGTTTTCTGCCTTGTTTCGTGTGCCTTAGTTAAATTAGGTTTAATTAGTTTTCTTGTGTGCTTTTCTAGTTTATGCCCCATACCCGTTCAAAAGGATCGCCTGAATTTTCTACTACGGCCGAACCCGAGAGAGATATCCACGAGCGCATACGTGAGCTTTGTGAGCAACTGAGAGTCATTCGCGACACTAAGGTACACACCCCTAAAAAAGCTTCTTGTCTACTTCCACCCATTCCATTTCCCGATTTGAATATGGATGCTAGGCGTACTGTTCATGAAATAGCTAGTGACAGAGTCGTAAACGCTAGGTTTTCAATTGCACCAACAACCATTGCTAACAATGCCAACTGGCAAATCCCCTTGACCCAAACCATTCAATTCCATGGCCTAGACGAGGAGGACGCACCCGCTCATTTATCTTGATTCGTGCGTATCTGTGCCAATTTTGGTCTCAATGGTGCTCAACCAGAAACTCTTTACCTTGCTTGTTTCCATTTTCGCTCACCGCTCGTGCTGCCCAGTGGCTTGAAACCTTGCCCGCTAACTCGATTGCCACGTGGGACGATCTTCAACAAAAATTCCTAAAAAAATATCACTCGGTCGCAAAAGCCGCACGTATTAGGGAGCAAATTCATTCATTTCGCATGGACCCCGACAAGCCATACCACCTCGCGTACGAGCGTTTCAACACGATCTTGAGTAAATATCCACAACATGGTTTGACCGATTGGGCCATAATCGAAAAATTCTATAACGGTCTTACCTACGAGACGCAAAAACAATTCAATATTTCTGCGGGGGGCCACATGATGAAGAAGCTGAGTATAGACGAGTGCAAGAGCCTTTTCGAGAGTTTTGCCTTAGCCGAGCAGCAGAACCCCGGTGATTGTAAGGCCACTTTAGCTCCAACAAAACCCTCACTTTCTACATCCCGGGGGGTTCACCACGTGAGTTCTGAAACGGTTACTCAGGCTCAGCTTGATGCTCTGTAAAAACAAATCAACGACATTAAACTCCAACAACAGGCTAAATGTGAGTTATGTCGTGGAGGTCATGACACCATGGACTGCCTACTTGCCTCCCAGGAGCACGTGGACTTATTGGTCCAGAATCAACAACCTTTCACGATATTATCTAGTCTAAACGTGCGGAATCCGTTTAGATTAGTGATTCAAGAAAGAGATGAGAAGAAATCTAAGAATACGATGAATATAAATGATAAAAACCTGATCTTTGCACACAAGATTAACTTGTGGGGTACAAAATCGTAATCGTAAACTAGATCTCTCGGGTTTACGATCATAATCACCAAGGCTCCTCTTGGAAATCGTAAACAAGCCACACTCAAATAGGAGAACCATTGGGGTTTATATAGGCACCCCAATGGGTTTACAATTGGGCCCTTTTGGGTCTTAAACCCAAGACCAAGCCCATATCTAATAGTAAACTAGTCCACTAAGCTAATTAAACCCTCTAAGCCCAGCCCAACTTATTTAATATTACAAGCCTCATAATCTAGCCTCAACAATCTTCCCCTAGGATTGTGATATTAAATGTCTTTAATCTTTGAAATTCTTCTTCTTGATTGGCTGGCAAAGATGTTGATGAAGATTCTTTCCGCAGAAATCTTCAATGGGTTTCATGACGCGCACTTGGGACTTCCTCTTGATCAGCATCAACTCGAACTTCTTGAAATGAACAAGTTAATGAAATGGAGGATTCTCATTTACTTGCTTCTGTTGAAAGAACTGGTTCTTGCTGAATCTTCGATAACTGTTTGAAAGACACCAACAACTTCCCCTGAACAGTTGCTTTTCAGATGGAAGTCTTGTCCGGCTGGTTCTTTTACTTTGAGCAGCAGCAGCATCTTTCTATCATCAACCTGTCTGACACACATTTGAAAAAATATACTCTACCAGACATTTGATGACTGGTCTTTGGGTTAGAAGGTAATTATCATCTGTTCGATTGATTCAAATTAACAGTATTTTAACCAAAAACCCTAATATAGATTACGGGTTTTCTATAAAACTTCCCCTGAACCCAAGACCTCTAAAGACTTCCCCTTAGCTGATTACTTCCCCTCAGCTAAGGACTTCCCCTGAGATAATACATATTATCTTCGAGTTCCCTTTAGATACTATGTATTTTGGAAGTCTTTTCATTAGATAATAAGTATCATCCTAGAGTTCCCTTCGGATAATACTTATTATCCCCTCTCCTTCCCCTAAAAATTTGTCAAGATCTGCAGGGGGCATACTGTCATGCATCAAAACCCATGAAAACACATTTTGACTTGTCAAATTAACCTGGCCAAGACGTAAACGCAACCAAAAAGAACTTAAAGACTCACACACGAAAGATAAAAATAAACAAATACTTACCAATATCAAACATGAGAAAGTTTACAAGGGATCAAACCGTATGAATCTGACTGAGGAACCCTTTTTAGCTTCAGTTACTCGACTAGTCCTGGTGATTGCCGGTATCTTTAAACTCAGACCCGTTTAAACCCAACCAATGCATCATGCTTAATAGATTAATAATTACCAGCATGTTTAACTGTCCCCACACCCAATTGTACATAGCAAAACCTACCCAACCTCAGAGTTTATTGAGGATTCACAAACCCCCAACTTGAGGAACCATGCAACACCGTTATGACTACCACTTATTTTATTAATCATCAGTCGGTGATCAGGTCGGCCGAATAAGCACGCAAAGAAGACCAAACTGAATGATTTTTTTTTTCATTTTCTTTTTCATTCATTTTTTTTCTTTTCTTTTTCATTTCAATTTTTTTTATTATGTGGTGTAGTCATGACAGCAGAAACATGGCGTGTGAGAGAGTGAATACTGGGTATAATTACCACTCTCAACCCGTTTTTGCTGGGACTCAGTTTTTTAAACCATGCAAACTGAGATGAGAAACTAAACATATATATATTTTAAGTTCATTGCACTTACATTGGTGGTCATAAGATTAGGTCGAGCCTACCGAGCATATCACCGTGGAGCTTGCTTTTCACTTCCGCTTTACACGTGTCAGTCATCTCCAATCCTGACATATTTAACTTACCCTACCTTTCTCAGAAACAAACATAAACAATTAAAAATTGAAAAGCACACTATTTTTTAGGGGTCAACTTTTTCTTCATCTTTACATTTCTTCCCCTTGCTTTTTGATTTTTAATGTCACAACATTTGTGAACTTCATTTTTTTTTTTAAACAATAATTTTTTTATATGTTTTTAATAATAACACACACACACAAACAGAACAAATAAGGACACACACATCTGGCCAAGCTAACCTTCAAAGTATTGATTTGAACATTTTTAGAAAAAATGGGTTTTATGACATGCACACTAAATTGCATTAGACGTCAAACACTTCAACAATCAAGCACCAAATGAAAATTTTAGGAAATTTGGTTTGACACAAGATACCCTTTACCGCTTCATCAAACAAACAACCAAGTTAAGAACAGTACTTTCATGTTGAATTTTACCTTTTCCCTCTCAAGGAAACATATCCTCCATAAAAATTGCTTGTCATGACATGAAGATACGTCTCCTAAAATGTGCCTGGAACAATCACTTATCAACAAACAAATTAATAATAAAAATGTTAGTGATAATCCTCCTTGACTGTTCCTGCACATAGTGAGAGATTAGTTAGCCATTGGTACCCAGGCCATTGTTTTTCTGGGTACACCTGAGGAATCAATAAAAGATACTTCTTGTAAGAACATCCCCTTTGAGAAATCAGGAAGTTGGGATGGAGCTGCCTTGATTTTTGGTTTCCAAGTTCCAGGTGATTTATCATTTGTTTTAGTCACTTTTGGAGTTGTGACTTTAGGTGTTTCAACCTTCTTCATTTTAGATTCATTTTTCAAAACAATTTTTGTTTTAGTCACCTTTGGAGTTGTGACTTTAGGTATTTCAGCCTTCTTCATTTTAGAATCATTTCTCAAAACAGTTTTAGTTACCTTGGGGATGGATAACTTTGGGTTTTTCAAGCTTTGGTTGTTTAGAAAATGGTTTCTTCGCCTGTTTTTGGAAATTTTGGTAACTTGGAAAGCTGTTGTTTTGATTTAAAGATTTTCTTTCAGCTTTGGCAGCACCCCAATGTTGATCAGAGGGTTTAACCTTAGGAGTAACAATCTTCATTGCCTTAGGTTTCTGCACCATCATCGGCTTAGACTTCACAGACTCCTGAGATGAAACCCTTTGAGTTTTCGGATAATAGGGTTCATAGGGGCGATAAAGACAGTTTCTAGCAATATGACCAGCGATGCCACAATTAAAGCAAGTCTGCTTCTTTAGATAGAAGTCAGACGTGTACCCATTTGTCTTTGGTGGCTGATATGGAGCCGGTTTGCCTTGTGTCTGCTTCTTTGCTTTGTCTGCAGCTTCTGATTTGACTTTTTGCTGGTTCCTCGAAGCCTGTGGTGAACCTGTCTTTACTGTCTTCGTGCTTCCTTTATTCTTTGACGTTGAAGCACTATTCTTGCAATTACAACGACAACTGCATGATCCAATGGAAGAAATGGGAGACACAGCTACTCCCTTGAGTTTTTCATTCTTCACTCCAGCTGTTGGTTTCATACTCAGATGCTTGATGGTGATCTTTGGCCTCTCAACTTTAGGTTCACTTATCACTCCATCAGTTATTCCCTTGAACTTGGAGGAGAAAGATGGTAATTCATATCCAACATCTGGTTCTTGGTCAAACATTGATCCAGATGTCATAAAGATCTTCCCCTCAGGCCGTGTCGTCAAGATCACCTTTTCCCTTTCGACTTTGTCAATTACTTTGAAGTATGGGGTTTCAATTTTGGGGTATGGTTTCAACTCTATCCCAGCATCATCAGACTTAGAGTTGTGACACCTGTCATATTTCTAGCACTCAGCATCATTGTCTGATATATCCTTTACTCTCCCTTCACCATAAGTCATGTTTGCTTCATTATCAATTTCTTCTTGAGTCAATGGTGTAGTTCCAACCAAGACACTATCAATAGGAGGAGCAGCTTCTTTATAATCAGACTCGGTTCGTTCAACTTGATCCTCACTAAGAAGTATTCATATAATGTCTCTGGGAACTGGTGGAGGAATAATGCTGTTTGCACACAGAGACTTATCAGACTTTTCTGACCAAAACCCAGTTTTGTCTTTCCCAACTTGACCAGTTACAACAGCATGTGACAATTCCTTTCCAGCATCTAGCATTCGCTGATATCTACCCTGGTTGCAATCATACTTGTCCTGCAGCTCATTATATTTTTGTTGCAGTTCATCCAATTGCTTTTTTAGCTCACCAATCTCAATCTTAGCCCGATCATATGATGAAGTCTTCTCGGTGGCTAATCCACGATATTTCTCAATGTCTAATTTTTGAGCTTTCACCTTCTCTTCACCCTTCTCCCATCTACCATTGAATGAACTTCTGGCACATTGGACATCATACAATTCGATTTCTAAATTTTTGATAATTTGCTGAAGTCTAGGAATTAATTGCGCACATGTTGGATTCGAACATTCAACACCAGCACTTTCTGTCTTGAGGATACGTTTCTCATTTTCTTTCTTTTCTTTGTCCTCATTTCTATAGTAAGCTTTGTGCAAAGCGTGCTAGAGTTCTTGAGCATATTTATAGTTTTCAAATCTTTGGGCTATTTCTGGAGATAAAGCCATGAATATAGTTTCACGTGCCCTTTTTTCAATGTTAACTCTTCGTTGGTCATCTTCAGAGAACTCAACTTGAGTTTTAGGCACTCCTTCTTTAGGCCAATTTTGGTGTCTCGGTATGAACGGACCATCAATAATCGATTTCATCATATTTTGATCTTCATTGTTCAAATACTTTACAACCCCGTTCTTCCATTCACTAAATTCGTTAGAATTGATCAACCACGGACAAGTGGAGTAAGAACTTTGTTGTATTTAGGATGTTTCCGAACTCATTTTCGGTCTTTAGGTATGCAGCTTCTGGAAATTTTGAAAAATCGGCAAAAACGGCAAAATCACTATTCAAAGAATAGTGTCAGAAACTTAAAACTGAAAAACGGAGGCCTTCGGAGTGGAATTTGGGGGTCCAAACGAGCTCCCCTGGACGTCAGTCCGGGGTAATTCTGGGGCTTGTTTTCATGAACGTCGTGTTAAAATTTGAGCTTCTAACTCCAAACGAGTCAAAAGTTATGCCCGTTTCCGTGAAAGTGTGAAATAGTGCCTTTTTACTGCAAATCCTGTTTCCGATCGTAAACCCTGTTTCCGATCGTAAACACCTCCGGGTCGTAAACAAAGATCGTAAACTCCAATTCCGATTGAATAAAATCGTAAACTCGATTCCGATTGAATAAAATTGTAACCTCGTTTCCGTTTGAGAAAATCGTAAACTCCCAAAGCTCCGATCTTGAAGTCGTAAACTCGTTTTTCTCAATCGTAAACGCAAACTGATGAAGAACACCTGATCGTAAACACCTCCAGAAGTAGTAAACAACGATTCCAATGGGGATCTTCAAGAACAGCCAGTCGTAAACACACCCTGAACCCAGAACACTGATCGTAAACACCATAAACTGCCCAGAAAACTCAGAAACCTCGATCGTAAACCTGAAAAACTCAAGAAAAACTCACAAAAACTGTTAGATCTTCTTGAATCAATATTGTGAGAACCACGAAAGACACGTTTCTTGGCTCTGATACCAATTGTTGGTCCAGAATCAACAACCGTTCACGATATTATCTAGTCTAAACGTGCGGAATCCGTTTAGATTAGTGATTCAAGAAAGAGATAAGAAGAAATCTAAGAATGCGATGAATATAAACGATAAAAACCTGATCTTTGCACACAAGATGAACTTGTCGGGTACAAAATCGTAATCGTAAACTAGATCTCTCGGGTTTACGATCGTAATCACCAAGGCTCCTCTTGGAAATCGTAAACAAGCCACACTCAACTAGGAGAACCATTGGGGTTTGTATAGGCACCCCAATGGGTTTACAATTGGGCCCTTTTGGATCTTAAACCCAAGCCCAAGCCCATATCTAATAGTAAACTAGTCCACTAAGCTAATTAAACCCTCTAAGCCCATCCCAACTTATTTAATATTATAAGCCTCATAATCTAGCCTCAACAGGACTTCATTTCTAACCAAAACTAGTTCGGTAACTCTTTTCAGTCGGGGTGGAAGACCAACCCAAATTCTGGTTGGCGGGGTGGCGCGAACCCTAAGGGTTTTCAATCGCGTCAAAACCAGGATGGCAGGGGTGATGCAGGGCCAAGTATGAAGAAGATTTAGGAGATGCTGGCCGCGCAAATGCAGGTGCTAAATCAGATCGTGAATCGTGATCAGGAGACGTAGTAGAAGCTGAAGGAACGCAACACACTCTTTAGGATCCAACAATCGGCCTTTCTAGATTTACACCGTTCCATATGAGACATAGGAAAACAGGTTTCTGAGTTAGTGAATAAAGGGGGATCATTTTCTGGTAGTACACAAACCAACCCTAGTGCGACCCTTAAGGCAGTGACTACACGTACTGGCAGAGGCGGAGAGCAAGACCCACGGGCGAAGGAGGAAGAGCCGATGGATTAGGAGATAGAGATGGAGACTCCGGATGGGAGGGCACACCCGAGGCTAGTCCCAGCAAGTACAGTGCCAACCTCCGAGTTTCCCGCACCTAAGGCAGCAAAGAAGAAGAAGAAGAAGTTCGAGCCGAAGGAGATAACCGTTGAGGATTTGAGGCGAGTCCCCTACCCCGCCCGTCTCATCCAACAGAAGTATGCGAGAGAGTACGGACAGTTCCTTGACAGATCCGGGCGTCTTCACGATCCCGTGTTTGTTTGGTAGCTTGACTATGAACCACGCGTTGGCGGATCTAAGTGCTAGCATCAACCGGATGCCATATTCCATTTATGAAAAGCTAGGCCTAGGCGATCTGACTCCAACGCGCATGAGTATCTCCTTAGCGGACCGATCCGTTAAGTATCCACGGGGAGTGGTGGAAAACGTGCTAGTGAAAGTAGATAAGTTTGTTTTCCCAGTGAATTTTGTGATTTTGGACATGGAGGTAGATGAAAAATGTCCACTCATCTTAGGATGCCCATTTTTGCGCACCACTAAGGCATTGATCGATGTCTATTACGTGAAGATCACACATCGTGTAGGGGATGAGACGATCACATTCTACGTCATGCAGTCCATGAAACATACTTTAAGCCAGGACGATTCTGCTTATTTCATTGATTCTTTCATTTCTCAAATGGATCGTTTCTTGGATTATATTTGTGGGGCTGATCTGGTTAGGAGAGATAGTGAGTCTAGTGTGAGTGATGATCGGGAGTTAGAGGATGAGGTACTTGAGGAAAGTCATGGGGTCTTGGAGATTAGTGAAGAGGAAGAATTAGGAGAAAAACCATCTGTAGAGGAACCACTAGCGATAGAACTTAAGGAGTTACCATCCCATTTAGAGTATGCATTTTTAGAAGGTGAGTCCCGTTTGCCCGTCATCATTTCTACTACTTTGACGGAGGAGGAGAAGAGGAAGCTGATACAGGTTCTGCGAGAGCAAGCAGGCGATTGCGTGGAGATTGACCGATATCAAGGGTATAAGCCCTCTATTTTGCATGCATCGCATACTCATGGAGGATGAGTATAAACCTGTAGTCCAACCTCAGAGGCGCTTGAATCCAAACATGAAGAAGGTTATAAACAAGGAAGTCCTCAAACTACTGGATGCGGGCATCTATCCGATTTCAAATTCTACATGGGTTAGCCCGGTTCAGGTAGTTCCTAAGAAAGGAGGTATGACGGTTGTGATGAATGAGAAACATGAGTTGATCCCGAGTAGGACCGTCACAGGATGGCGTGTGTGTATAGATTACCGTAAGCTTAACGATGCCACTAGGAAAGACCACTTCCCATTACCCTTTATCGACCAGATGTTGGAGCGTTTGTCGGGTCGGCAGTACTACTGTTTTCTCGACGGATTTTCTGATTATTTCCAGATTCCTATTACACCCGAGGATCAGGAGAAAACCACCTTCACATGCCGGTATGGTACCTTCGCGTATCACCGTATGCCATTCGGGTTATGTAATGATCCGACCACATTTCAGAGGTGTATGGTGCCCATTCTTCAGGACATGATCGAGACTTCCATGGAGGTGTTTATGGATGATTTTTTTGTTTTCGGGTCGATCAGTGTTCAGGTAATTTGGAGAGGATGTTAGCTAGGTGCATAAAGACCAAATTGATGCTTAATTAGGAGAAATGTTATTTCATGGTTAGAGAGGGGATAGTTTTAGATCATAAGATTTCTCGTGCATGTATTGAGGTCGATAGAGCTAAGATTGAGACAATTAGCAAACTTCCACCACCAACTAGTGTCAAATCTGTTCGGAGTTTCTTAGGTAACGCAGGGTTCTATCGTAGGTTCATTAAGGATTTTTCAAAAATCACTAGACCCATGACACGTCTGTTAGAGAAGGATGTTGTTTTTGAGTTCGATGAGAATTGTTTGAAGGTGTTTGAGTTTCTGAAAGAGAGGTCAGTGAGTCCGCCTATTCTGATAGCCCCCGATTGGAGTTTACCATTTGAGCTTATGTGCGACGCTAGTGACTTTGCAGTAGGGGCAGTTTTAGGTCAACGTAGGGACAAACACTTCCATCCCATTTATTACGCAAGTAAAACTTTAGACAACGCACAGGACAATTACACGACCACAGAAAAGGAACTTCTCACCGTTGTTTACGCATTCGACAAATTCCGTTCTTACCTCGTTCTGTCCAAAACCATTGTTTACACCGACCACGATGCATTGCGATACTTGTTTACGAAGAAGGACACCAAACCTCGTTTGATTAGGTGAATTCTGTTGTTGTCTGAGTTTGACGTAGAGATTAAGGAAAAAAAGGGGGCGGAGAACGTAGTGGCCGACCACCTGTCGCGCCTTGAGGACCCCGAGAGAGAGAAACTGAGAGAGGAAGCCATCGGGGACACTTTTCCGTTTGAGAGTGCTATGACAATGAGTGGAGAGTTTGTAGGATTGACGAGTGCGGAGGAGCAAGGCATGCCATGGTTTTCTGATATGGTGAATTATTTAGCACATGGCATGCTCATGGATGGTATGACATCCCAACAGATAAAAAAGTTCATTTCTGATTCTAGACATTACATTTGGGATGTTCCATACTTGTTTCGTGTAGGAATTGATGGATCGTTTAGGAGATGTGTGAGTAGAGAGGAGGGGTTAGATATCCTTAGGCATTGTCATGAGGTCTTACCATGTGGCCATTTTGGGCCATTCTATACTGCTAGGAAAGTTTTAGATTCAGGATTTTATTGGCCGACTTTGTTTAAGGATGCTCACAAGTTTGTGAAGAAATGCGATGCCTGTCAGCGTATAGGTAACATCTCATCCCGGAATGAGATGCCCTAACATCCTATCCAGAGTGTTGAAGTTTTTGACATATGGGGCATTGATTTCATGGGGCCCTTTCCTCCATCATGGGGAAATCGGTACATCCTCATTACGATAGACTATGTTTCTAAGTGGGTTGAGGCTCAAGCCTTACCTACAAATGATGCACAAGTAATAGTGAAGTTTTTGAAGAAGTTGTTTAGTAGGTTTGGAACCCCTAAGGTGTTGATTAGTGATAGGGGCACGCATTTCTGCAATGCTCAAATGGAGAAAGTGTTAGCGAAGTACGGAATGAACCATTGAATATCGACCGCATATCATCCGCAAACGAGTGGTCAAGTAGAGAACACTAACCGAGGGGTGAAACGGATTTTGGAGAAAACTATCGGGAATAATCGCAAGGATTGGTCCGATAAGTTAGATGATGCGTTATGGGCTTTTCACACTGCTTTCAAAACACCCATTGGAACCATGCCCTTTATGATGGTTTATGGGAAAACGTGTCATCTACCGGTCGACCTTGAACATAAAGCCTATTAGGCCATTCGAGCGGTTAACATTGATCTAGCTAAAGCCGCGAAAGACCGGTTTCTTCAAATCCATGAGGTAGAAGAGTTGAGGAAAGAAGCTTATGAAAGGTCATGGAGTTATAAGGAGAGAACCAAAGCGTTGCATGATAGTCGGTTGAAAGGTAGGAAAGAGTTTAAGTGTGAGGCTAGGGTGTTATTGTATGATTCACGTCTTAGACTATTTCTAGGTAAGTTGAAGTCCCGCTGGAGTGGACCGTTAATGGTAAAAGAAGTGTTCCCGTATGGACAGTGGAAGGTCAATGGTCATCGTCTGAAACTGTTGATACATGATTCCTGATCGTCATGTGAAGTATCGAGAACAAGACGGAACGTGCAAGTTTAGGTCTGGCCGAACCTTGGCCGAACTCCAGGTTCGGAGCCGCCGAAGCTTGGCCGAACCTGAGGTTCGGCCAGTCGTGATTTCAGCCTATAAATATGTTTGTCTTGTATAGAATTACGGGGCTTCCGTGTGATAACTTTCTCTAAGTGTACTCTGTGGTCTCTGTGGTTAATACAAGTCTCAGTTGTATTTACTTTCTGTGTTTCCACTCGTATTACATTGATATCTATACGACTAAGTAGAAGATCCTCACGCTCAAGCAATTTCAAGTGGTATCAGAGCATTTGGTTTGTTCTACTAGTCGGAGACCAGTTTTGTTTTTCGAGTTATCGAGTTCAAGTTCACGTTTTTGACTTTCAAAACTCGTTTTTCATCTTCATTTCTCGAAATTCTCGTTCAGAGCATCATGATTCACGTCCAAAATGTTTGTGTTTGTTCGTTTTCAGTTGATTGAGTGTTTACAGCTCGAGAGGTGTTGATTTCAGTGAGTTTTTCCAAGTTTTTCTGAAATTTCGCGTTCGGCCGAACTCCTCGTTCGGCGTAACTGCTCCGCACTCCAAGTTCGGAGTACGCTCGGTCTAACTGCTCCGAACGCTAGGTTCGGAGTTCGTTCGGAGTCGTTTTTTGTAGTTCGATGCTCGTTCGGACTCGTTCGGAGAGTGTTCGGACAAGGTTCGGAGGAGTTCGGAGTTAACAAAGTTCGGTGAGAGATCGGAGAGAGTTCGGACTGTGTTTCTGAGTTCGGACCACGTTCGGAGAAAGTTCGGAGGGTTTATTAGGTTCGGACGAGGTTCGGAGTGAACAGTAACCTGTGTTTCGAAAATGTCCGATTTTCAAGCGTTTGCGGCTATTCAAAACTCAGTTCAAGCGACTATGCAAACGATGATGAACTATGATAATGAAATTGGAACAAGTCAGAAAGTTCCCAAATTGCTAAAGTTGGAAGATTATCATAGTTGGGTTAAACGGTTTGAAGCATATGTCGATACAAATGACATTGATATGTGGTTAGCGTTCACTGAGCAATATGTTTACCCTAAAGATGAAACTGGTGAACCTATACTTCAAAGAAAAATGTCTTCTGAACAAAAGAAAGCTTATCAAGCTGAGAAAAAGGCATATGGTACTTTAACGATGGCATTGCCTAAAGAGTTACTTCATCAATTTGCTGGTAACTACACATCAAAAAGTCTATGGGATGCTTTAGAGAAAAGATGTGAAGGCAATGACCAGTACAAGAAAAGTCGACAAAAGGTTTTGAAGAAAGAGTTTGATAGTTTCAAACATTATCAGAATGAAACGATTCCCAATCTGATTGCAAGATTTGCTCATCTGATGAGTGAAATGCGCTTGGTGAATCTTACTAAAGACGAAGCTGATATGAAAGAGAAGATTTTGGAAGCTCTACCTGAAAAATGGGAGAATTATGTTATGATGATTACTCATGACAAGGATTTTCAAGGATTGTCTTTCAATGATTTAGTTCAAAGAATTCAGGCTAGGGATATGGAATTGATGGTGAACAAGTCTCTTCCTACACAAATTCAGAATCCTGCAGTGTATCATGGTGAAAATGATTCTACAATGAATGCTGGGAAATCGAATATTCTTAATTCTGCACCCCCGACAGCATTCCTGGCAGGTAAATCTGAATCTTCAAGTTATTCTTCTGCTGGTTGTACTGTTTCTGTTCCGAGTTCTTCAAATCAAACTGCATTGTCTGCTCAAACTATCGATGATTATAATGCTTTAATGTCTGCATTGGTATCTTCGTATTTTGGTGTTATCACTGGTGCTGTGAGTAATGCTGAGTTAGCAAATGAAGATTACGACCAGATTGATTATGATCATTTGGAGGAAATGGATCTGAATTGGCAGTATGCAATGCTGGTTCGACGAACGAAGAAATTTTTCAACAGAACTGGGAAGAAGAGATTGAATCAGGAGGGTAAAATTGGTTTGGATAAATCGAAGGTGAAATGTTATAAATGTTCAAATTATGGTCACTTTGCTCGAGAATGTCCAAGTTCTGCAGATCATAAATTGAAAACTGGTCACCATGCACATTTAGTTTATCATTCACCAAATAAAGTTGAGAAGGTTGAGATGAACTCTGCTAATCTTGTTCATGATTGGACCAATACTTTTCCACATCCAAATGAGTTTGCATGGAATGCAGATACTGAAGCTCAAAGGAATAATTCTAAACCTGCAATTGCTTTGACTGTTCGTCATATTGATGATGATAGCATTTTAACTGATTCTGATTCTTATTCAAGTGTCTCCATGGTTCAAGAAGAATTACCTAAAATTCCTGAGAGTTCGAAGATTGAAGAGACTGAATGTCTTAAATGTAAGAAATTTCTTCAGGAGATTGCAAGTTTTGAACAAAGTCGTCAAATATCGACTGAAGAAATAGTGGTTTTAAAGCAAGAATTGGAAGATTTTCAAAAGAAGTATTATGAGTTGGTTCATGTTCATGAAGATGTTTTAAAAGAGAAAGCAACATTGGCTGAAGAGTGTGAGAAAGCAAAAGCAGAAGCTTTAGATGCAGCTCAAGATTTTGAGAATCTGTTTGAGAAAAGTTATCCGGTTCAGAAAAAGTATGAAGAAGCAACTGCTCTTATTGCTACAACTGCTGTTACTGTTGAAAAGCTTCAGAACAAAATTTCTATGCTTCAAGATGAGAATACTCTCTATCGTGATAAAAATGAAGTCTTGACAAAAGATGTTGAAATTTACAAGAAAAAGAGGGAAAGTGTTCTTGAAGAGTTATTTGCTGAATGTGAGATCCGAAAGTTACAAACTTATGAATATGATGATCTCAATGCAAAGTTCATCAAGTCACAGAAAGAAGTTTTTGAAGCTCAACAAAAGATCAATGATTTAAAACTGGAAATTTTGGAGTTGAAGCGGCAAGTGAAGAATTGCAATTTATCACCAACAATGCTAAATTTCTTATACAAGCAGGATCAGAGTTCAGATAGTTCTCAGAAGGCTGATGTTCACTTGGTTCCTCAACCAGTGGATTTAACTGAAGTTACTGCTGCTCAGATTGATCCAAAAGATGAATTGCATGATTATTCCAAGTTTGCTACTCCACCCAAGAAGAATAAATCTAAGTCCAAAAAGAAGGAAAAGCCTTTGGGTGAAGCTCCAAAATTTGTGTCAAAGTCTGCTTTGTTGGAGAATGAGAAGGTTTTTGATAAGGTTGTGTCAAGTTCTTCTTCTGCAACTGAAGAAGAAAAAGTTTTGGTTGAGAAGAACAGGCTGAAGGATATCAAAGCCAAATTTACTAGTGAGGCTAAGGCGAGAGAAGCCTCGGGTTCTTCCTCAAGTACTTCAAAGGTTTCAGGCTCCAAACACAAAGGTGTGGGGTTTGTTGTGAAGGAAGAATTGATTCAAACAAAGAAACCGGTGAAAATTGTCAAGGCTCCTAAAGCAAAGAAGGCAAAGAAATCACCATCTCAGAAGGAATTCACTTACTATTCTGGAAGATCGTCATCTTCAAGGAGTCCATCTCCTAGGTATGATTCCTCTGATGATTTCTTTGACAATTTTGATTCTGAGCATTCATCTGGTTTTTCAAAATCAAAATCATTTTCAAACAATTTTCGAGAAAGACTTTGTTATGTATGTCGTCAAACAGGACATCTAGCTGCTGATTGTCCGACGACTGCATATATCCACAAAACTGCTAAATATGTGGATAACAAAGGTCAAATTTTTTATGAACCATGGTCCCCAAAGATAAAATCAAATCGTAAATCGTCTTGGTCTAAACCAAGTACGTCGGTTGAGTCTGATTCAGGTTCTGATCAAAAATTGAAAATTTTACAAATTTGGAAACCAAAAGTTGTTTCCAAGGCCAACAATGACTTTGTGGAAGACACCGGGCGACCCGACGATGTTACATCGGGTCGATCCCAGAGCGACTAATGATTTATTTGGTGTCAACAGGTGTTTCAAGAAGACCTTTCAGTGATTGGATAATTGCTGATTGTGAAATATCTGTTCTAATTAAACTGAATTTTCAGATCATTTTTGTTCTCATAAAGCTACACTGCAAAGTATTCGTGTTGGTTGATCAATTTTTTCGTTTGTTTTTCACTCCGTCTCATTCTGAGGGGGAGTTTGTTTTTGCAAAAATACAAAAATAGTGTTTTGTTTTTCAAATCGTAAAAATGAAAATCTATAAATAGAGTTGTCATTTTTAGGGGGAGAAATTTGAAAAAGCCAAAAACATTGAAAAATGAGAAATTGTATCTGACATGAATGGGAAATGATGGTACATTGGCTGACAGTGTCTGACTCATGGATAAAGTAAGTAAAAAAGCCATAAGACCATTTGATCGATGTGCAAGGTAGGCTCGGCAAATCAGAAAGTATACAAATGTGATATACACTAAATCTGATGCTTGACCTAGTGGACAACATCTTGATGCATATCTCATGATATATCAAGAAAAAGATATGTGAAAAATAAAATGAGAAGTCACTGTGTATACATGTGTTCATTTTGCAAAGATTTAACCTTGTTTGATTTTCTTTTTTTTTGTCAAACGATCGGACTTTCTCTGCGTGTCGAAAGACCGACCTGATCGTTGTTCGTTTGACGTTCTGCTTTATTTTCTTTGGTGTTTCGTATAACTCATCGGACTTTCTCTGCGTGTACGGGAGTACCGACCTGATTGTTGTTGAGTTATACAATTTCAACTTGTTTTATTTTCTTATTTTGTTAAATCCGAGGCCTTATCTGCGTATCGAAAGATTGACCTTAAGGTAGACGATTTAACGTTCTTATTTCTTTTTGCATGGAACACAGTTGACTATATCATGGTTACAATCATTATGTGATTAATATCACAAATGAAGTCACAAAATGTGATAAGCAAAGCATATCTGAGTATGTCTGATAGTGTGGGGTACACTGGTCAATGCAAATCTAATAAATACATTAACATATCCAGATGTTATGAGTATGATTGTGCCAGAGTTTAAAGTTGGACAAAGTATATCTGCAATCGGCATGGCTTATGTGCTACAATAATCGAAATTGAAGTGTAGTTCAGCATGTTATGACCAATATGATCCCAAGTCGTGATCTTTCTCACAAAAGACAAAAATAGTGTCTGATTCTGTATGGCATTTTCTTTCTTATCAGAAAATACCAAAAAGATTTTAGGTGTGTTTTGATATAAAGTTTCTAAAAAGTCAAAAAGATTTTGTTTCTGATTTGTTTTCGATTGATCAACACGAATTACGAATTCATTTTCAAAATCAAGATATCTTGGAGTCTCGAAGAGACGTTTTGCGCCAAGATTATTTATGTTGGCAGGTTTCTAAGTGGAAAGAGACCATCACAACTTCAAGTCTTCTGAAGATTGTTGATAAAGAGACTACATCCGTTGCAATATCAAGTATTCAAGATTGAACTTATCGTCTAGATCGAGGAAGAGTTTGATTGAAGATACAAGATACAAGTTTTGTTAATAGAAGATGATACTGCACATGCCGAGGGGGAGTTTGTTGATACATGATTCCTGATCGTCATGTGAAGTATCGAGAACAAGACGGAACGTGCAAGTTTAGGTCTGGCCGAACCTTGGCCGAACTCCAGGTTCGGAGCCGCCGAAGCTTGGCCGAACCTGAGGTTCGGCTAGTCGTGATTTCAGCCTATAAATATGTTTGTCTTGTATAGAATTACGGGGCTTTCGTGTGATAACTTTCTCTAAGTGTACTCTGTGGTCTCTGTGGTTAATACAAGTATCAGTTGTATTTACTTTCTGTGTTTCCACTCGTATTACATTGATTTCTATACGACTAAGTAGAAGATCCTCACGCTCAAGCAATTTCAGAAACAATACATCGGAGGTCCAATAGAAAAAGACGAGGAGATGTTGGCTCTCCCCGAAATTAATGTTGAATGATCGAGGAGGTAAGTACTCGGTGAAAATCCGAGTTGTAGAGTTTTTATAGTATTTGCATGCTTGTTTTTATTACTTTCGTGTGTTTGTGTTTTTCGTTTTTTGTGTTTTTCGGTTTTTTGCGGTTGCTTGATGTTTCAGGGAATTGAAGATTTCCGGAAGCGCGAATTCATGCGGAAATGGAGTCCCAGGTATGTCTTGGTTAGTGTTAAATTGTAGGCCTTGAAAAACCAGGGTGATGAGAATTTTTTATAACATCTTGTTCCAGGCGTATCACCTGGGCTGAGCATTACCTCCAGGCGATACGCTTAGGGAGTATGTGTTGATACCTGAAATGTGCGTCGTGTGAAGTATCAAATGAAGACCAAGTTCAAGTCAATATAGGGTTGGCCGAACTAGGTCCGAACCTGAAGTTCGGACCGGCCGAACCTGGGGTTCGGAGGGAGTTCGGCCAGACGGGTATATAATAGTATTTTGGTCTTTGTGTTTGGGAGTCCTGAGCGTGCGAGATCTGTTAAATGTGTGTTTCTGAGTGTGTAATCTCTGTGTCATTTCTCTGTGTTTCCACTGATTGTAATTGTTCGTTTTGATCAATAAAACAATCGGTTAATTACGTTTCGATGTCCAAATAGTTAGATCGAGTAGACGATCCTATGCTCACGCATTTTCAAGTGGTATCAGAGCTTTCTGGTTCACTCTACTGATCTGTGGTTGCTATTCTCGGATTATTGAACGTTTTTGAAGTTTTCTTGTGTTTCGTTACGTGTTTTCGATCATTTCTGACGTGTGTTTTGTGCAAAAATTGTTCCTAAACCGTTTTCTATCGAATTTTCTGATCCACCATATCGAGTTTCGTCAAAATTAGACCGTTTTTGCGATTTTTCGAAAAATGTTTTCGAAGTTCGGAGGTAACTGGGCAAGCTCGGAGTAACCGCTCCGAACTTGAGGTTCGGAGTGAGCTCGGAGGTGTTCGGCGAGAGTTCGGTGGCAGATCGGTCTAGGTTCGGAGTTTTATTGAAGTTCGGAGATAGTTTGAGGTTCGGTGAGAGATCGGAGGTAGTTCGGTGAAGTTCGGACTAGTTCGGAGGAGGCTCGGAGGGTGCAGTAGGTTCGGACAAGTTCGGACAGATCAGAATTTTTCAAAATTTTCAACGATGTCGGAATTTCAAGCTTTTGCTTCAATGCAAAGTGCTATGCAGACCATGATGAATTATGACAATGAAATCGGAACAAGTCAGAAAGTTCCCAAATTGTTGAAACTAGAAGATTATCAGAATTGGAAGAAACGATTTTCAGCATATATCAGCACAAATAATATTGACTTATGGATTCCAATTAGGAAATTGTATGAAAAACCAAAAGAGGATGGAGAATCTAAGGAAATTGAAGATTTTTATGATGCTGAAAGAAAAAGTTATGAGCTTGAAAAGAAAGTTTATGGTTATCTTACTATGGCTTTACCTACTGAATTGCTTCATCAATTTAGCACTTGCAAGAAATCTAAGCAATTATGGGATGCTCTATCCGCACGATGTGAAGGAAATGCTGATTATAAGAAGAGTCGAAAGAAAGTTTTAAGCAAAGAATTCGATAATTTTCAGAATTATGACAATGAAAACATCACTGCTCTAGTGTCAAGATTTTCACATTTGATTAGTGAATTGAAGGTTGTTGGAATTGAAAAATCTTATGCGGATTTAAAGGAAAAGATCATGGAAGCGTTACCTGAAAAGTGGGAAAATTATGTTTTGCTACTTACTCATGACAAGGATTATCCTGCTTTAACATTTCACGAGCTTACTGGAAAACTTCATGCTCGGGAAATGGAAATGTTAAACAACAAAAAGTCAAGTGTTACTTTACAGAATCCGGAATTGTATCATGGTGAAAATTCAGCAAGCATGAATGCTAAAGCTAAACCAAATTTGAATTCTGCACCAAGTGTTGCTTTTCTAGCTGGAGCTTCAGGAAATTCTGATAATAATTCTTCAAGAGGTTGCAATTTCACAATTCCGAATATTTCAACTCAAAGTGCTTTCTCGGCTGAATCAACGGAGGATTGTGCCAAAATGATTTCTGCATTGATTTCATCATCTTTTGGTTTGATTCTCAAAAATGTTGCTGATGCAAAGTTAACTAGTGAGGATCTTGATGAACTTGATGATGATCAATTGACTGAATTGGATGTTTCTTGGCAATATGCTATGTTATGTCAACGGTCAAAGAGGTTTTTCAAGAAACATGGAAGACGTATTTCTGGTGACAAGTTGGGTTTCGACAAGTCAAAGTTAAAGTGTTATAAATGTCAACAACTTGGACATTTTGCCAAAGAATGTCAACAGAAATCTGATACTCCACAATCATCCAAACCTGGTTTTACTCAACCATCTACAAGTAACACAGGCAAGACAACAGCTTTGACAGTTCAAAAAGATGGTGCTATTGATTGGGGTAAACATTTTGGATATGATTCATCAGCCTTAATAGTTACTCATGATTTACAAGAAGATTATTGTTCGGACACTAGTTCTGATACTAGTTCAATTCCAAGTTCTTATGAATCTGCTGAAAACCTGGAAAGTCTGATGAAGGAAAAAGCTTTGTTGATGAAGAAGGTTCACCAATTGTCTGAGGCATTTGATGTGATTAATTCTGAATTGAAAATTTCTAAAGAACATGGAACAGAATTGATTTTGAAGAATGAGGGTTTGGTTACTGAAATCCAAATGTTGAATGACGTTATAGATGTTTTGAAGCAAGATAAGAAAAGTGTTGAAACTTCAAAAGCTGAGATTTGTGAAGAAAAGGATGAATTGATGCAAGAAGTGAAGAAATGGAAGGAAGAG
Source organism: Deinandra increscens subsp. villosa (assembly GCA_039602395.1). Classification (NCBI taxonomy): domain Eukaryota; kingdom Viridiplantae; phylum Streptophyta; class Magnoliopsida; order Asterales; family Asteraceae; genus Deinandra; species Deinandra increscens. The sequence continues at coordinate 1,585,620 of JBCNJP010000001.1, forward strand.
GCAGAAGATGCAGCGAATGATTTCCAGAATTTGTTTGACAAATCCAAGATCAAACTTGATCTGCTTACTGAGAAAGTTGAATAATCTGATGCTAAAATTAAACCATATCAAGTTGATATGGAAAAGTTGTTGGATGACAAGCGGGAGTTGATTAGAGTTAATAAGGTGCAAACTGCAAATCTGGAAATTCAAAAGAGAAATGAAGCTAAACTGAAGAAGGAGTTACATGAAGGGCTTGATAATCTTCGCTTACAAAAATTTGAAACTCACAAAGTTGCCAAGCGTTTGATTGCTAAAGAAAAGGAATTTGCAGAAGCTCAACAGCAAATTTCTGATCTCAAAATTCAAGTTCTTGATGCTAAAAGACTTCTCAACAATGTTTCAAATTCTCAAGTTTTCACAAGCTTCTTAGCAAATGATGCAAATTTTGAAAGAATGTTTGATAAAACTGCATCACCTCCTGCTCATATCAAGGAAGCTTTCAAAGAAGTGAAGGAACATATTGAGGATGTTGACTATTCAAAGACTTCATCTGTTACTTCTGAAGAAGTAAAGGTTGTGAAGGAGAAGAAAAACAAGAAGAACAAGAAAAAGGTTTTGAAATCTGAGATTCCTCCAGCACCAAAATTTGTTTCTGTTTCATTTTCTGCTGATAATGAGAAGTCGGCTACATCCAGTGACAAGATTCAGTCTCAACCTGAAATTGATGAGACTATTTTCTATGATCAGAAGAAAATCACTGATATGAAAGCTGAATTCACAAGATTGGCTAAGAATGGACATCAGAGTTCCAATTCAGAGGAGAAGATATCTGGTAAACAAGTGGGTCTGGGATTTCATGAAAAGAAGGTTCGAGTTGAGAAGGTTCCAGCATCTGAAGCACAGAGTTTGAAGAAACTTAAAATGAAGCAAGTAAAGAAGGATGTCTTTAAAGCAGACAAGGTTCAACCCGAGCGGTTTTATAAACTCAAGGGTTCTGATCAATTGTTTTCTGACAAAGAATTTCCTCTTCATTGCGTTGATGCTCGGAAGATTTCAGAAGTTTTTATAACACCTGATATTTCATCTGCAAGTTCTCAATCTCGTAGCCCAACTTCTAAATGGGTGCATGATCATCGTCATCAGGTATATGATTCTATTTCTGATCATGGTAGAGATATTCATGTGTGTTCATCACAGGTACATCAAAAGTGGGACAAATCCACGCGTTTATGTTATGTTTGCCGTCAAAGAGGGCACATGGCAAAAGATTGTCCACTTCCTGTTGAATCAAATTCAAGGTTTCACACGAAACCAGTTTTTGGTAAACTTGCCCAACCTAAGTTCTTTGATGAACAAGGCAGAGTTTTTGATGAAGTTGAGCCTACATTCTTTCAAAAACAAAAACGTTTTGTTCCAAAGTTTTCAAAGGATCAAAATGTAGGTTCATCATCACAGTCACCTGTGACTGTTTCATCGAAAACTGAATTACCAAAACAACAACAATGGAAACCTAAGGTGGTTTCAAAGCAAAACCAGGACACTGGTCGACCAGAAGCGATCCGCTTCGGGTCATTTGTGCTCTAATCAGTTTGTCCAGTATGCAGGTACTTCTAGAAGACCTATCGACGATTGAAAAGTTGTTGATGGAGGAGTATTTTGCTTAATTTAAATTTCATGAAATATTTTTCTAAACTGCACATTTTCTGATTTCTAAAATCTGAAACATATCCGTGTTGATTGATCAATTTTCTTTCTTTACAAACTTTTCTCAAAAAGCCAAAAATAGCGTCTTATTTTTGTGTAAAATGAAAATCCAAAAATAGAGTTTTCATTTTAAGGGGGAGAATTGTAAGTAAGGGGGAGTAATTGAGAAAATGCATGGTATGGGGAGAAGGTGATTACATGCAAAATATGTCATGGAAGGAAGGTGAATACATGCATAATATAAAATTGTGAGAAATTGATCATTGGGAAATGATGGTACATTGGCATACGTATCTGACTCATGGATAGAGTAGATGAAAGGGCCATAAGATCATTGTTTGATGTGCTTGGTAGGTTCGACAAATCAGAAAGTATTCAGATGTGATATACATTAAATACTAATGCTTGACCATGTGGATAACATCTTGATGTGTATTTCTTGACACAAAAAGAAAAATAAGTGTGAAAAGAGTAATGAGAAGTCACTGTGTACACATGCGTTCATTTTGCAAAGATTTAAACTTGTTTGATTTTCTTTATTTTGTCAAACGATCGGACTTTCTCTGCGTGTCGAAAGACCGACCTGATTGTTGTTCGTTTGACGTTCTGCTTTATTTTCTTTGGTGTTTCGTATAACTCATCGGACTTTCTCTGCGTGTACGGGAGTACCGACCTGATTGTTGTTGGGTTATACAATTTCAACTTGTTTTATTTTCTTTATTTTGTTAAATCCGAGGCCTTATCTGCGTATCGAAAGATCGACCTTAAGGTAGACGATTTAACGTTCTTATTTCTTTTTGCATGGAACACAGTTGACTGTATCATGAAAAATATTATGCTATGTGAAATTTCACAAGTGTAATCACACAAAAGAAAAAGAAAGAAAAGCAGAAATTGTCTGAATATGTCTGATAGTGTGGGGTACACTGGTCAAAGCAAATCTAATCAATATCTTAACATATCCAGATGTTATGAGTATGATTATGTCTGAGCTTAAGATGGACAAATTATACCAGCAATCGACATGACTTGTGTGCTTCAATTAATTGAAATTGAAGTGTAGTTTAGTGCGTTATGATCAATATGATCCCATATAGTGATCTTTCTCATACCAAAAATAGTGTCTGATTCTGTATTGCAATTTCATTTCATTTTAGAAAAGATCAAAAAGATTTTAGGTGTGTTTTGATATAAACTTTCAAAAAGTCAAAAAGATTTTGTTTCTGCTTTATTTTCGGTCTAATCAACACGTGATATAAAATCCATTTTCAAAAATCATATCTTGGAGTCTCAAAGAGACGTTTTGCGCCAAGATTATTTAAGTTCTGATGCAGGATGCAGTCGTGCAAGCTATCACAACTTCAAGTCTTCTGAAGCTTGTTGATAAAGACCAGAGATAAACTGAATGTCATCAAGTATTCAAGACTGAGCTACGATCGAGTTGAGGAGGAGTTTGTTCGAAGATCCATTTCATTGGACGAACGAGATCTTAACTTGAGGGACGATAAAGTTTTGATGATGTTGAAGAAATTAGAGGAGGATACTGCACACGACGAGGGGGAGTTTGTTGATACCTGTAATGTGCGTCGTGTGAAGTATCAAATGAAGACCAAGTTCAAGTCAATATAGGGTTGGCCGAACTAGGTCCGAACCTGAAGTTCGGACCGGCCGAACCTGGGGTTCGGAGGGAGTTCGGCCAGACGGGTATATAATAGTATTTTGGTCTTTGTGTTTGGGAGTCCTGAGCGTGCGAGATCTGTTAAATGTGTGTTTCTGAGTGTGTAATCTCTGTGTCATTTCTCTGTGTTTCCAGTGATTGTAATTGTTCGTTTTGATCAATAAAACAATCGGTTAATTACGTTTCGATGTCCAAATAGTTAGATCGAGTAGACGATCCTATGCTCACGCATTTTCAGTATGCGGCGTGAATAAAATATCAACATTTAGAAACCCCTCCGACCCCCATTTACCCCAAATCCTAACCCTAATTCTCCCAGCCGCCAAGGACCCTTCCCCTACCCACCACCGTCGCCAACCACCCTTCACCCACCCACTACCGTCGCCAACCACCCTTCACCTACTACACACCCGTCGCCGCCATCACTCCCACCATCCCTCCGATCCATCACCACCTTACCCGCTTGTCGCCACCCCCTCCGTAACCACTAGCCACCACCTGCATCATCTTCCAATCCCGTCACAGCCAACCCTTTACCTACCACTTCAACCTGCCGGCATCATAATCACCCGACCCCTAAGTTTTACCGCCGACCACCACTTCCACCGGCCTTAGCCACCGCCGCTATTTCACCGCCGGCCACCTATCACCCGCCATTCCTCTGCCAAGTTTACCATCCGCCGCCGCTGCTATTACAAAACCGAGACCGCCATCATAGTTTACCTATTTCAAATATTTCTCTTTCAAATTCGCGATCCCAGGTACTGTATTCTTGTTTTCCTATTGCATTTTTTTATCTTTTTGATTGAGTCTGTGTTTTGGTTAGTTATCTGTTAGTTTTTGGGTGTTCTTGAGATTGTGCACCTTTATGTCGATAAATTTTAAGTGGTTTTGCTGGTTTGGGATGAGTTATTAGTACACAATTGATGCTTATATGATGAGAATTCGTTGATGATAGCATATAATTGATAGGAGTTCGGGTTATTAGATGAACATGGGTTGTGCTTGTCTTTACATGCCTAGTTGAGATTCTATTAGCCCGTTATCTGATATTGGTAGTTGTTATGTGGATGTGTTTTAAGCATAAATTGGAGATTAGGATGTTCAAATTGTGTCCTACTATGGGTTGTTCATTTGATACGGGTTGGGTATCGGTTGGGCTTTGTTGGTAATTATCATGTCTATTCGATGAATTTTGCTTGTTTGATATAGATATTGGTTCATCATTAGATCGGATGGTTGGAAACTGAAATTTTGGTTTGTTTGGGTTGAGTTGATCACATTTTGACAGGTTTTCATGAAGAACTCCTTTGCTCTATAAACGAACGGGTCATGCCCAATTTTTCTTAAAATTTTTGTTCTTTTCGTTTCTTTTTATTTAAAGTCAACTGTTTTAGTTTTTGCAATTTAGTTTTTCTTTCTTTTACTTGAAAAAAAATGAAAATTAAAAAAAATAGTTTGTGATTGTGTGTTGCTTGGATATCACTGTTTAATCTGTTTTGCAGGTATGGATGCTTCTGGTAGTGGGACAAGAAAGAACCAAAAGACGACAAAGACTATCCATCACAAGAAGAGGATCCAGTATTTGGCACAAGAGGTTTTACCGGAGTACGAGGTGGAGCTGCCTTCGGTTGAGGAGCATCGGATTGAGGACCACACCCTGTTATAGTTTCAGGGTACTTATGAGGGTGAGAGATGTGAGGTAGTCATGTGCCTAGACTTGCTCCAGCACAGGACATTTGATTGGGAGCTGATGGATAGGATGAGAGCGAGGGCTAGGTTGGAGCAGCTGTTAGATGAGAGATGGAGGAGAGTACTGGCTTGTGATGGACACCAGTACCGGGAGCTGACCTTGGAGTTCCATTTGACATGGAAGTATGATATCAAGGAGTTTGATTCTCCGGTTACTATTTCATTTGCTCTAGGTAGGCAGTTGTTTGAGATGGAGCGTGCCTCAGTTTGCTGTCGCTTTAGGTTTTTATACACAGGAGGAGGTTGCTACATCTGAGTTTAGGAGGAGTTTGAGAGGGACGGCCAAGGAGGTCAAGGAGTTTTATATGGTAGATGGTCATTTGAGGTCCTTCTGGGAGATGATTTCTGATACGTCATACACGATCGGGATAGTTGCTTCCTTGATTAGGGATCCGTTTTTGAGATATGCTTATAGGATTCTAGCTTGTTCACTCATTGGTAGGCGTGCTGGGGCTGATAAGATCAACATGTTGGATTTGTTCTGTTTAAGGTCGTTGGTGGAGAGGCACCCGACCAACCTCGATATGGTTTTCGTTCAATCAGTTGCCCGGCCCCGCAAGGGTGGGCCGGAGGCGAGGTTGGATCTGGGTCCGTACATTGGTAGGTTCGCTGAGCACTTGGGTGTGTTAGAGAGGTATAGGCCTTCGCATTTGACCGCTAGACCACCGACATTGCCATACAGTTTATTGGATATGCGGAAGGCTGGTTTTTGTCCGTTTGATGATCTACCGAGATGGGTTGAGGTTGGAGCTCCTGCGAGGAGGAGGATTCCGCAGAGGGTTGAGAGGCCTCTGGTTGTTAGACCTGTTAGGGTATCGAGAGCTTAGCCATTGACGTTGGATGCTGTTAGGGATGAGATGATTATGAGGATGGATTTGCAGGATCGGGCTATTAGGAGTTTGTTCATTGCTTAGGGGTTCGAGGTACCTAATTTCTTCCGTGAGCGTGAGGCTGGAGATGACAAGCCTGATGATTCTGATGATGATGCTGAGGAGTAGGGAGTTGAAATAATATTTTGACAGCAGCAACCACTTTGATCGGTTTGTACCAATATTATAATTCTGATACTTAGGAATTTGTACGGGGTTAACCGGTTGGGTGGTTTGTATGATATCTATATAAGCTGCTATGATTTTGGTTTGCTATGGTTGTTAGCATATGGTTTGTTAATCGCCGCTTCTGTCCGCTTTTGGAGGGCGAGGAACATGACTCTTTTCATTCTTGCCGATTTAATCAGGGGAGTCTGTTCCATTTTTTATGTTCTTTTATTTTTTCGTCTTCTTTCTTTTGCATCTATTTATTTATTTTCTTTTTTATTTTATTTGTTTATGCGTTGTTTCTCGGTTCACGTTAGGGACAATGTGAGTTTCAAGTGTGGGGATGGGGAGACTACGTGTCATGTCTCGTTAGTCGAGTCAGTCTTAGTGTGTTTGTTGAGTTTTGTTTGAAAAAAAAATTTGGAAAAATTGAAAAAAATGTTTTTGATTAAGTCTGCAGTTTATAATGGAAGATGATAGGTAAAACCGAGGACTGGTTGTCTGATTAAGGGCTTAAATGGTAAATATAATTAAGAGTTGAAAGCATTTCCGGTTAGTGATGTATTGGTAGGCCCAGCTAACTTAGTAAATCTTAAGTATCCCATTGTGTTTATTGTTGTATAAATATGCAATTAATCTGTCTGTTAGTGGGTTCCCATTTTAGGAGTAATAGGAATACTGAAACTAATGATTAGGAGGGAAGAGACCACTTTAGGCTAGATACTTCTATGTCCTTAGAATATCCTGGCACACCAATTCGGTGGCGCCCCATTTTTCTATCATGAGCATATTAGGTAATAAATTGGTTAATACTTTTAGAGTGAAGGGACAAAATACTCATGTACGAAGTAAGGATGGTATCCAGTGGTGAGTGCCTCTGATGATGTTGTGGATCTCGCGGGCAAAATTCTCACGTACGATTTTGGGGGATAACATCCCGCAAAAGAGTACCTCTGATGATTTTCGTTGGTAATCTTAGTTAAAATTGACCAATTAAAAAAAACAAAAATGTGAAAAAAGAGAAAAAGGAGAAAATATAGTAGATTAGAGAATAAATGCTCGAAGTTTCACATTCCATCAAATTCCATCATTCTTTGGACATCTTTGTTATATCTTTATTACCCTTTGTTTGGACTGAATATGATTCAGGATTAGGTTGAACTTGATCTTTCTAGAGTGGGACACATAGGCAAACTGAAATATATCTGGTAAAGTATAAACACCTTGGGGGCTCAAACGTTGGTGGTTGGGTAAAGTATAAACACGCTTTTAGTTGTTTTTGAGTATAAGTGTCTTAATGTACGTTTCACGTTAAAAATGTAGTTTTAGTGCAGTTCCCGAGACAAAACGAGCATTGGAAAAGAATTGAAGAATAAAAGGGACAAAAATGCTGAAAAGTGATCACTAGGCGTACAGCCTACTGCATTTGGAGTTCCAGGTGATACACGCGTTCCTAGAAGGTCAATGGCGGTGGATGGAGCGTTGACCCGACTATTCTGTCGCTTAGTGGACTTAGGCATATCGCCTGCTGCTCAAGACTCCTCCAAGCAATACGCTTGGCGGCTAAAATTCCGAAAACCCTAGTTTTTCATTTATAAATATAACTTAGAGGGTTCCCATCGATATAACTTGCTAGCTGCCGTTTCCCAGAGGTTCAGGAGACGAATTCGAAGCTGGTGATCAATAGAGAAGCATTTAGAGAGGCTGGATTGAAGCATTCGCCATCAATTCGACTTTTCGGGTTCTTGTCTATTTTAATTTCATTCTTGTTTTTCTAGATCAGATCTGTTCATGACTCAAGTTATTGTTTTTAACTATATTTTGGACATGTTTACGCTTCTTGGCTAAGCCATTTACATTACCTAGGCTATTTGATGAATAATTGATAATTTCGACTTGCTCGGTTTGTGAATACTTATGTACGGATTGATAATCTAGTAAAAGTTTCTATCTTTCTAATTTGATGCGTATGAATACAGTTTTAGTCTTTGAATTGATTGTATATTCCTCTTGTTACTCTTTGAATGTCTTTCAGCTTAGGGTTGCATGTTAGATTGCATACTGTGTGTTTGTGATTAGTAGATGGTTTACGAGACGTCCAACACCATAGGAAGTGCTTTTGATTTATAGGTTGATTTTTGCGTTCTGCTAGACTTAGACAAGACGGAAGGTGATAGGTCTATTAGGTAGTCGGTTGTGTTAGGGTTTTAGGTCAAATTGCCTCGGGAGAAGGATTCCCTAGTAACGTTAGCATTCCTGTTATTCCATGTTATTTTGGTAGATAGCAACCACTCCTCTCATCTATTAGGTGTTTGGGATAGGAACAAGCTGGAAGGTGACTTATTCGATCGAGTACTAGAGTATCCGTTAGGGACAAGCCGGGAGGTGACCTAACCCAATCAGTGTGCGTATTCAGTTCTAGGATTGCCTATTGCGCACGCCCGGAGAGTGATCTGGGGTCCATTAGGGTTTTCTTAGAATTGGCATAAAGATCCTGATTTCGTTAATGTTTCCCTTAACCGAGTGAAGTCGTGAGCATCAATTAGGATTCCTAGCCTAGGTAGTGTTGTTTTTCATATCAGGTTTCATCTTTGAGTTCTAAGTTTCAGTAGGTATTTTCCATTTTTAGCAACTTTCTATTTTTAGTACTTTCTATTTTTAGTAAGTTTAAGTCATTAGTTAATTTTAGTTAATTAATCAATTTTCAATCTAAAACCCAATTTTCACCAATTAATCAGTATTTCCACATTTCTTAGTTAGTTTTGTCTTTCATTAGTGTCTCTAGGGTTCGACCTCGGTTTACCATAAGCTATTCTACATTCGATAGATTCGCTTTCCTGTTGAGTCGGTCTAGTTTTAGGTTAATTGGGTTTAATTTAGTGTGTCTATGTCTAGGATAATTTAGTTTATTTTTATAGATCGATTTTGCACATCAAGTTTTTGGCGCCGTTGCCGGGGACACTTGGCAATACTGAAATTAACTTTGATTATTAAATTAGGATTAATTGTGTGCTTTTTCTTTTTCTTTGCGTGCTTAGTTAATTTAATTTTTATTTTTTGCCTTAGGTTTTAAATGTTTTTTCAATTTGTTTTCTTCCTTGTTTCGTGTGCCTTAGTTAAATTAGGTTTAATTGTTTTTCTTGTGTGCTTTTCTAGTTTATGCCCCATACCCGTTCAAAAGGATCGCCTGAATTTTCTGCTACGGCCGAACCCGAGAGAGATATCCACGAGCCATACGTGAGCTTCATGAGCAACTGAGAGTCATTCGCGACAGTAAGGTACACACCCCTAAAAAAGATTCTCATTTACTTCCACCCATTTCATTTCCCAATTTGAATATGGCTGCTAGGCGTACTGCTCATGAAATAGCTAGTGACGGAGTCGTAAACGCTAGGTTTTCCATTGCACCAACCACCATTGCTAACACTGCCAACTGGCAAATCCCATCTCATGTGATGAACACCTTGACCCAAACCATTCAATTCCATGGCCTAGACGAGGAGGACGCACCCGCTCATTTATCTTGATTCGTGCGTATCTGTGCCACTTTTGGTCTCAATGGTGGTCAACCAGAAACTGTTTACCTTCGCTTGTTTCCATTTTTGCTCACCGCCCGTGCTGCCCAGTGGCTTGAAACCTTGCCCGCTAACTCGATTTCCACGTGGGACGATCTTCAATAGAAATTCCTAAAAAAATATCACTCGGCCGTAAAAGCCGCACGTATTAGGGAGCAAATTCATTCATTTCGCATGGACCCCGACGAGCCATACTACCTCGCGTACGAGCGTTTCAACACCCTCTTGAGTAAATATCCACAACATGGTTTGACCGATTGGGCCATAATCGAAAAATTTTATAACGGTCTTACCTACGAGACGCAAAAACAATTCAATATTTCTGCGGGGGGGGGGGGGGGGCACATGATTAAGAAGCTGAGTATAGACGAGTGCAAGAGCCTTTTCGAGAGTTTTGCCTTAGCCGAGCAGCAGAACCCCGGTGATTGTAAGGCCACTTTAGCTCCAACAAAACCCTCACTTTCTACATCCCGGGGGGTTCACTACGTGAGTTCTGAAATGGTTGCTCAGGCTCAGCTTGATGCTCTGTAAAAACAAATCAACGAAATTAAACTCCAACAACAGGCTAAATGTGAGTTATGTCGTGGAGGTCATGACACCATCGACTGCCTAATTGCCTTCCAGGAGTAAGTGGACTTCATTTCTAACCAAAACCAGTTCGGTTACTCTTTTCAGTCGGGGTGGAAGACCAACCCAAATTCTGGTTGGCGGTGTGGCGCGAACCCTTCGGGTTTTCAATCGCGTCAAAACCAGGATGGCAGGGGTGATGCAGGCCCAAGTATGAAGAAGATTGAGGCGATGCTGGCTGCGCAAATGCAGGTGCTAAATCAGATCGTGAATCGTGATCAGGAGACGCAGCAGAAGCTGAAGGAACATGACACACTCTTTAGGAACCAACAATCGGCCTTTCTAGGAGACATAGGAAAACAATTTTCTGAGTTAGTGAATAAGGGGGGATCATTTTCTGGTAGTACACAAACCAACCCTAGTGCGACCCTTAAGGTAGTGACTACACGTAGTGGCAGAGGCGGAGAGCAAGACCCACGGGCGGAGGAGGAAGAGCTGGTGGATGAGGAGATAGAGATGGAGACTCCGGATGGGAGGGCACACCCGAGGCTAGTCCCATCAAGTACAGTGCCAACCTCCGATTTTCCCGCACCTAAGGTAGCAGAGAAGAAGAAGAAGAAGTTCGAGCCGAAGGAGATAACCGTTGAGGATTTGAGGCGAGTCTCCTACCCCGCCCGTCTCATCCAACAGAAGTATGCGAGAGAGTACGGACAGTTCCTTGACATGTTCAAACAACTCAAAATCAATCTTCCGTTCGTTGAGGCACTCTAACAAATGCCCAAATACACCAAATTTTTTAAGGATCTCCTATCCAGCAAAAAGAAGCTGGAGTCGCTTTCTATCGTTTTTCTCAATGAAAGATTCTTTGCGGTGGTCTAGAACAAGTTACCGCAGAAATTGACAGATCCGGGCGTCTTCACGATCCCGTGTTTGTTTGGTAGCTTGACTATGAACCACGTGTTGGCGGATCTAGGTGCTAGCATCAACCTGATGCCATATTCCATTTATGAAAAGTTAGGCCTAGGCGATCCGACTCCAACGCGCATGAGTATCTCCTTAGCGGACCGATCCGTTAAGTATCCACGGGGAGTGGCGGAAAACATGCTAGTGAAAGAAGATAAGTTTGTTTTCCCTGTGGATTTCGTGATTTTGGACATGGAGGTAGATGAAAAATGCCCACTCATCTTAGGACGCCCATTTTTGCACACGGTTAAGGCATTGATCTATGTCTATAACGGGAAGATCACACTTCGTGTAGGGGATGAGACGATCACATTCGACGTCATGCAGTCCATGAAATATACTTTAGGCCAGGACGATTCTGTCTATTTCATTGATTCTTTCATTTCTCACATGGATCGTTGCTTGGATTATATTTGTGGGGCTGATCTGGTTAGGAGAGATAGTGAGTCTAGTGTGAGTGATGATCGGGAGTTAGAGGATGAGGTACTTGAGGAAAGTCATGGGGGTCTTGGAGATTAGTGAAGAGGAAGAATTAGGAGAAAAACCATCTGTAGAGGAACCACCAGCGGTAGAACTTAAGGAGTTACCATCCCATTTAGAGTATGCATTTTTAGAAGGTGAGTCCCGTTTGCCCGTCATCATTTCTGCTACTTTGACGGAGGAGGAGAAGAGGAAGCTGATACAGGTTCTACAAGAGCACAAGCAGGCGATTGCGTGGAGATTGACCGATATCAAGGGTATAAGCCCTCTATTTTGCATGCATCGCATACTCATGGAGGATGAGTATAAACCTGTAGTCCAACCTTAGAGGCGCTTGAATCCTCAAACTACTGGATGCGGGCTTGATCTATCCGATTTCAGATTCTACATGGGTTAGCCCGGTTCAGGTAGTTCCTAAGAAAGGAGGTATGACGGTTGTGATGAATGAGAAACATGAGTTAATCCCGAGTAGGACCGTCATAGGATGGCGTGTGTGTATAGATTACCGTAAGCTTAACGATGCCACTAGGAAAGACCACTTCCCATTACCCTTTATCGATCAGATGTTGGAGCGTTTGTCGGGTCGGCAGTACTACTATTTTCTCAATGGATTTTCTGGTTATTTCCAGATTCCTATTGCACCCGAGGACCAGGAGAAAACCACCTTCACATGCCCGTATGGTACCTTCGTGTATCACCGTATGCCATTCAGGTTATGTAACGCTCCGGCCACATTTCAGAGGTGTATGGTGGCCATTCTTCAGAACATGATCGAGACTTCCATGGAGGTGTTTATGGATGATTTTTCTGTTTTCGGGAGTTCTTTCGATCAGTGTTCAGGTAATTTGGAGAGGATGTTAGCTATGTGCATAAAGATCAAATTGATGCTTAATTAGGAGAAATGTCATTTCATGGTCAGAGAGGGGATAGTTTTAGGTCATAAGATTTCTCATGCAGGTATTGAGGTCGATAGAGCTAAGATTGAGACCATTAGCAAACTTCCACCACCCACAAGTGTCAAATCTGTTCGTAGTTTCTTAGGTCACGCAGGGTTCTATCGTAGGTTCATTGAGGATTTTTCCAAAATCACTAGACCCATGACCCGTCTGTTAGAGAAGGATGTTGTTTTTGAGTTCGATGAGAGTTGTTTGAAGGCGTTTGAGTTTCTGATAGAGAGGTAAGTGAGTGCGCCTATTCTGATAGCCCCCGATTGGAGTTATCGTTTGAGCTTATGTGCGACGCTAGTGACTTTGCAGTAGGGGCAGTTTTAGGTCAACGTAGGGACAAACACTTCCATCTCATTTATTACGCAAGTAAAACTTTAGACAACGCGCAGGACAATTACACGACCACAGAAAAGGAGCTTCTCACTGTTGTTTACGCATTCGAAAAATTCCGTTCATACCTCGTTCTGTCCAAAACCATTGTTTACACCGACCACGCTGCATTGCGATACTTGTTTGCGAAGAAGGAAGCCAAACCTCATTTGATTAGGTGGATTCTGTTGTTGTCTGAGTTTGACATAGAGATTTAGGATAAAAAGGGGAGGGAGAACGTAGCAGCCGACCACCTGTCACGCCTTGAGGACCCCGAGTGAGAGAAACTGAGAGAGGAAGCCATCGGGGACACTTTTCCGTTTGAGAGTGCTATGACAGTGAGTGGAGAGTTTGTATGATTGACGAGTGCGGAGGAGCAAGGCATGCCATGGTTTTCTGATATGGCGAATTATTTAGCACATGGCATACTCATGGATGGTATGACATCCCAACAGACAAAAAAGTTCATTTTTGATTCTAGACATTACATTTGGGATGCTCCATACTTGTTTCGTGTAGGAATTGATGGATCGTTTAGGAGATGTGTGAGTAGAGAGGAGGGGTTAGATATCCTTAGGCATTGTCATGAGGTCTTACCATGTGGGCATTTTGGGCCATCCTATACTGCTAGGAAAGTTTTAGATTCAGGATTTTATTGGCCGACTTTGTTTAAGGATGCTCACGAGTTTGTGAAGAAATGCGATGCCTGTCAGCGTATAGGTAACATCTCATCCCGGAATGAGATGCCCTAACATCCTATCCAGAGTGTTTAAGTTTTTCACATATGGGGCATTGATTTCATGGGGCCATTTCCTCCATCACGGGGAAATCGGTACATCCTCGTTACGATAGACTATGTTTCTAAGTGGGTGAAGGCTCAAGCCTTACCTACAAATGATGCGCGAGTAGTAGTGATGTTATTGAAAAAGTAGTTTAGTAGGTTTGGAACCCCTAAGGTGTTGATTAGTGATAGGGGCACGTATTTCTGCAATGCTCAAATGGAGAAAGTGTTAGCGAAGTACGGAGTGAACCATTGAAAATCGACCGCATATCATCCGCAAACGAGTGGTCAAGTAGAGAAAGCTAACCGAGGGGTGAAACGGATTTTGGAGAAAACTATCGGGAATAGTCGCAAGGATTGGTCCTATAAGTTAGATGATGCGTTATGGGCTTTTCGCACTGCTTTCAATACACCCATTGGAACCACGCCCTTTATGATGGTTTATGGGAAAACATGTCATCTACCGGTCGAGCTTGAACATAAAGCCTATTAGGCCATTCGAGCGGTTAACATTGATCTAGCTAAAGCCGCAAAAGACCGGTTTCTTCAAATCCATGAGGTAGAAGAGTTGAGGAAAGAAGCTTATGAAAGGTCTTGGAGTTATAAGGAGAGAACCAAAGCGTTGCATGATAGTCGGTTGAAAGGTAGGAAAGAGTTTAAGTGTGGGGATAGGGTGTTATTGTATGATTCGCGTCTTAGACTATTTCCAGGTAAGTTGAAGTCCCGCTAGAGTGGACCGTTCATGGTGAAAGAATGTTCCCGTATGGAACAGTGGAGCTTGAATCTGATGGTTGAACGTGGAAGGTCAATGGTAATCGGCTGAAACAATACATCGGAGGTCCAATAGAAAAAGACGAGGAGATGTTGGCTCTCCCCGAAATTAAGGTTGAATGATCGAGGAGGTAAGTACTCGGTGAAAATCCGAATTGTAGAGTTTTTATAGTATTTGCATGCTTGTTTTTATTACTTTCGTGTGTTTGTGTTTTTCGTTTTTCATGTTTTTCGGTTTTTTGCGCTTGCTTGATGTTTCAGGGAATTAAAGATTGTCGGAACCGCGAATTCATGCGGAAATGGAGTCCAAGGTATGTCTTGGTTAGTGTTAAATTGCAGGCCTTGAAAAACCAGGGTGATGAGAATTTTTTATAACATCGAAAAATTGACTTAGTATGGAATATTTCAAAAATTCCCTGGAAATCTTGTTCCAGGCGTATCGCCTGGGCTGAGCATTACCTCCAGGCGATACGCTTGGGGAGTACGCGGCGTGAAAAAAATGTCAGCATTTAAAAACCCCTCTGACCCCCATTTACCCCAAATCCGAAACCTAATTCTCCCCGCCGCCAAGCACCTTTCACCCACCCACCACCGTCGCCAACCACCCTTCACCCACCCACCACCGTCGCCAACCACCCTTCACCTACTACACACCCGTCGCCGCCATCACTCGCCACCCCCTCCGTAACCACTAGCCACCACCTGCATCATCCTCCAATCCCGTCGCAGCCAACCCTTTACCTACCACTTCCACCTGCCGGCGTCACAATCACCCGACCCCCAAGTTTTACCGCCGACCACCACTTCCACCATCCTTAGCCACCGCCGCTATTTCACCGCCGGCCACCCATCACCCGCCATTCCTCTGCCAGTTTTACCATCCGCCGCCGCTATTAAAAAACCGAGACCGCCATCACAGTTTACCTATTTCAAATATTTCTCTTTCAAATTCGCGATCCCAGGTACTGTATTCTTGTTTTCCTATTGCATTTTTTTTAAATCTTTTTGATTGAGTCTGTGTTTTGTTTAGTTATCTGTTAGTTTTTGGGTGTTCTTGAGATTGGTGCACCTTTATGTCGGTAAATTTTAAGTGGTTTTGCTTGTTTGGGATGAGTTATTAGTACACAATTGATGCTTATATGATGAGAATTCGTTGATGATAGCATATAATTGATAGGAGTTCGGGTTGTTAGATGAACAGGTGTTGTGCTTATCTTTACATGCCTAGTTGAGATTCTATTAGATCGTTATATGATATTGGTAGTTCTTATGTGGATGTTGTTGGTGCAAAATATGTGTGTCGTGTGTGTATCAGTTAGTTTCGTTAGTTGATGTTAGTTGTAGTTGAGTTACAAGTTCTAGGGTCTAGAATGTCATTAGTTAATATTTGTGGGTTTGATTGATCAAATATGTATTTCTAATATGAATCTCATATTTGAAATACATATTAAAATCTGTTACTCCAACAATTTAGAAGATCGGAGGATTTTAAGCTGCAAACGGACTGAGATTAAAAGGCTCCGAACTGCGTCCGAACGTGTCTTCCATATATATATCAAATTGAAGGTTCAGACAAGTAGACCTCTCGGATAACCTTTTTTTCTGAGTTCGATCTTAAGAGGAGGAGTTTTTGAACTCGATTTTCAGAGATTTCTATGTATTAGATCGTGATTAGAGGCTGTAATCGAGTTCAAATCATGTAATCATCGATCAATTCGAGCTATAAACGAGTGATTATTTACATTTTTGTGTTCTTTGTTTCGGTGAACTTTCGATCTCATTTTCTGTCACACCCCCAAATTAACCACTAATGGAGTTTATACCGTTAAGGGGTGCGACCAGACCAGGACCACAACCATTAGTTACAAATACTAAACGAATCAAAACAGCCACGGGCTCCACCATTATTGTTCATTTTCGGTGTACAAATTCACTAGATCCGTAGCTTTTCGTGTTTTCAATTGGTATCAGAGCAATCCAGGCGTGATTCTACATCAAATTTGATCGAAATCAAAGATTAATTTGAGAGATTTGAAGCTGTTTGACTTTTTCGAGTCAAACTGTGTTACCTTTGACTCGCAAATTCGAAGAATCTGTTGATATTTGGATGTTCTAACCATCTCAGATAGTTTCCTTATGTTATTTCGCATCTAATGAAACCAATTTCGTCGTGAACGGTTCAGATTTGAGGTGATTCGCAAATCACAGGGGCGAAGTTTTTGTTCTTCGTATGATCTTCAATGGAGAGCTATTCAATCGATGAAATTAACTACTGAAACCTGTTTCATCGCATTATAATCGAGTTCACGAAGCTATTTCAACAAACTGAAGTGATTTTGGTTAAGATTTGATTCGTGTTTTGATTTTCCGTTTCGTTCGTTCGCCGGAGTTCATACTTAACAGCTGATAACGGAATCAAAAGTGGTTAACAATGGTGCTAGTTGGATAGCTTGTTTCGAGACGAACTCAACGCACCTTCGGATCGAATTATCGTTAAGAATCAAAGGAGTTATCGTTGTTTTTAGAACCGGATTTGTCACCGGAGTTTGTTGCTCGTCACCGGAGAGGTTACCGGAAAAGCGGGACAGATTTGAACTGATTCGCAAGTCTTGGACTGAGTTGACTCAATAAAGTGTTTTTTTTTGTTTTTTTTTTTAAATAAAATAAAAAATAAAACAAATTTTTTTTCTTTCAAGAACTTTTCTTTTATAAAAAAAAACAAATATATAGGTTTAAAGTTTTCTTTATAATTAGGCATTTAAAAAAAATTAAAATTAACACAAGCTTTTGTGTTCGTTGAATTGTTTTGTAAACGCAAAATATTTTTGTGTTTGACGAATCGGTTTTCAAACATAAACTTGTTTGTATTCGTTTTTGTTTGTGGCGTGTTATTTTTCCGTTGCTTATTTCTTTCATAAAAAAAACACAAAACATTTTGTTTGTCAGTTTTTTTTTTAAAGTTTCGGTGATCAAAATATTTTATTGCTTGGTTAATTGAAGGCTTGGGATTGTTCATAAAGTATTTTTGAGATTCAAAGGAACTGGGTTCACAATTCAAAGTGTTTCTTTGGTGTGATTACAAGAAGATGGCAGGTTATTACCGGTATTCATTTTCTGATATTTTGATGATTTTTAAAAGGATTGACAGTGAAGTTCCAATGCTACTTCAGTTTGATGATTATCACAAATGGAAAGGTCAATTTGAAGCGTTCTTGGTTGGTTTACACAAATATCTTTGGAATCCAATTCAAGATGGATATGAGTTCCCAATTATAAAAAATATAACAAAGGGAGGTCTTAGAATATCACCACCAAAGATACTATCAGAGCTGATCGAATATGAGGTTATAGATCATGATAGAGAAAAGATAGCTTATTATGCTTTGACGATGGCATTATCTAAAGAGATTTTTTGTTATTTCAAACAGTATAAAACTTCAAAAGAGGTATGGGATGCTCTTGCTCAGAAATGTGCTGATAATGAGAATATGACAAATGTCAATGTATGTGATGCTGAAATGAATGAATCCGGAAAGAAGATTGACATTCAGAAATCTAAACCCTGTGTAAATTGTGAGATTCTGACAAAACCGTGTACTGAATATACTACCAAACTTGACAGTCATCAAGAGCAAAATACAAAGTTGCTTGCTGATTTGAAAAATATGAGTTCAGAATACAAAAAGTTTTTGGAGGATGAAAAATTATACAAAGAGAAAATTGATGCTTTGACAAAAGAAGTGTCAGAATTGAAAGTCAAGCTTGAGATCAAAAACGAGAAGATAAAAGGTGTTATTCTGGAAGAAACAACGATGTTTCCAACTCAAAAGTTATCTTCTGGCATATCATTGACATTCTTTGAAAGGATTGCATTAAAAGAGAACAAAATTCTTCAGAAAATAGATAGACTTGTCAATGGTATTCAAAATGACAAAGAGAAGATCCAGATAGAAAAAGTGGTTGAGGATGTCCAGGTTCACAAAAACAAAGACATTCAAATTGAAGAAGTTCAAAATGATGGTTCTTCAAAATGTGAAGCTGCTGAGAATGAAGTGAAGCTTAAGCATGAGAATGCGGAGTTGATTGCAAAAGTTTCAAAGCTGACTGAAACAAATGATGATTTGATAAAGGAAGTTGAGAAATGGAAGAAAGAAGCAAATGATATGGCTGCAATTTTTGATGATTTGTTTGCAAAATCAAAGATCAAACTAGAAGGTCCAGAAAAGGAAGTTGCTGATCTTACTGCTAAAGAATTAAGTCATCAAGAGGACAACACGAAGTTGTTAGATGCTAAAGCTGAATTGCTTCGTGAAAACAAGCTTTTAAAGCAGAATGTTGAGATTTATAAACAAAAATGGGAAAAGGTTGTTCAAGAAACATATGATGCGCATGATCAGTTGAGAAGAGAAAAGTTTACTCTAAATAGAACAACAGAAGAACTTATTGCAACACAAAATGAGTTGGCTGAAGTGCGAAAGAAAACTGCAGACGTGAAGATTGAGGTTCGTGATTTCAAAAGACAGTTGCATAATCTCAATAATTCATCGTCTTTCACAAATTTTTTGTGCAAAAAGGAGAATTTTCAACAGATTTTTGGTGATGCTATTCTGAAAAATGTTCCACCTCCTATGGTTATTGAAAATTCTATCAATACTTTGAAAGCAGCGGAAGAAGTTCATGATTATTCAAAATTTGCTGATAATTCTTCTGAGAAGAAGAAGTCAAAGTCGCAGAAGAAAAATGAAGAGAATTTTGATGCTAACAAGCGAACTAAATTTGTTTCAAGTTCCATATTGCTTGATAAGGAAAAGGTTTTTGACGGCAGTCCAGGAAAAGTGAAAGTCGAAAAATTCTCGGAGATTGTAATTGATGAATCATTGCTTTCCAATAAAAATGATTTAAATGCCATCAAGGATGAGTTTTCCCGACTTGCTTCACAAGGTCATGAGAAGCCTAAGTCGGTACCAGATAAATCTAAAAAGAATGGTGGTCTTGGATATGAAAGCAAAGACGAGAATGTGAATGTTGGAAATGATCTCCAAGATGTGCTTGAGATAGAAGAAATTGTGGAGGATATCAAGGTTCACAAAGAACAGGAGATTCCACTTGAGAATCATATCTTGTGTGACCCTGAAGCTGATAATCTGTCAACGAATTCTAAGTTAGAGTGCCAAGAGAGTGATTCTTCTCAACATTCAACAATGTCAACAGAATCCATGTCATCTCTGATGTGTGTGAAAGTGTATATAAAAATATGGTCTTACACTATCAGGTTTTAAATTTATAAAATGGTTATCCACCTAGGGACTACACACACACGTAGGCAAGTATACCTTCCATGTATAGTATAGTGTTGGTAAATACCGGGTTGTCGAACCTCAAGGACACGGATTTGTTGAAAACAGTTTGATTAGTAATTTAGCCGGATTTTGTTTTTGTATTTTTAAAATAAGAATTTGAAATGCGGATGGTTTTAAGAGAACAGATTGAAGATTGGATTTGTTGATTCACTAGTGTAAGAGGATCGCTTAGGCAATGACTCCCCATCCCAGGTTTAATCGATTGTATCGGTTTCGTGCATACGCCTTGTCGCTTATGTGAATTGGGTTCCTAAGACAAGGCGCCCTAATTCCTATGGACTGGTTCACTATTGGGGTTATAGACAGGCCCTGAATGGTTACTAATGGTCCATGGTGAAGTGTAGACAAGTTGGTTATGGATTTGAAGTGCCCTAGGCTAAGTCCCGAGTTATCGGTGACTCAACTCACAACTGGTCGAAGGGTTAGAGTATGGATGATCCTAACGGTTCTAGGGTTGTGAAGCGGTTCAGTTCTATGGATCAATTGACCCAGCAGGTCCTAGACACGACTAAGTAAGGGCAGACCCGACCTATCGGTGACTACTTGGTTTACTTGACAATGTCGAGGGTGGCTACTGGCAGAGGGTAGGTGATTTCTCACTCAGCCCTAAGGGTTGGACTCCTAATTGGTGACTAGGGTTCTTAACGATCGTGACTATTGCTAGTTCACGCGTACGCCGCAGATTCTGTGGTTCGGCTATACAATAGGATTCCTAATCGGTCGGTGCTCTGCAACCTAATGATGAGGGTCCCACAAGGCTAAGAAGTATCCAAGAACAATCAAGAACACAAATATCATCAATTGAAACAAAGAAACGAAACTATTACTTCAAACTATAATCGTATGTAAAAACCGACACAATTACAAGATTAAACCATGGTTGGGCTCGTCTATGCCTAAACGATTCGATTGGTTTAGCCAACCATGGTTAAATACAAACAAATGTTCATCAAAGGAAAAACAAGATTCATATTAAACCAAATGCTTACAATATTGAATTCACACGCGTTCTCGATGCTCAAAAGCTTCAAAATCGTCACTTCAGCGCCTCGGGATCACTCCAAGCCTTCAAGACTGCTTCTTGGTCGAAAAATGGATGCCCTAGACGTCTGGAATGGTTTGGTATATATAGGGGTCGAATTCTAGGGTTTTCTGAACGTTTCCAAAAATTTCAGGTCGGCTCACGGCCGTGACAGTGCCTCTCACGGCCTGAACAGGCCGTGACGTGTCTTCTGGCCCATTTTGATGTCGGTCACGGCCTGCAGGGGGTTACCTGAGTGTCGGTCACGGCTTGTAGGCCGTGTCAGTGGGTCTCACGGCCTAGACAGGACTGTCATGGCCATGACAGGGTCTTCATGGCTTGGCTTCAGTGCTCCCAGGGTGTGACAAGGGTCCTCACGGCCTACAGGCCGTGACAGGGGGTCTCACAGCTTGCAAGCCGTGAGGTTTTTCAGCTTCTTGAATTTTTCCGTTTCTTTCCTCGTTTTCCACACCAAGCTCGATTTTTCCTGCAAACTCATGATATTTATCAGAATTTCATATATATTAACATTTCCAACCTGAATTCGCTAATTTCGACCCCAAAACCCGTTATTATTTCGTGTCCAAAACCACACACATCAAACATCCCCATACTTAAACATTGCTTGTCCCCAAGCAATCATTTTTAATCTCGACACTACTACAACTCTATCTTAACCACATAGACATTTAAGTGTATATATTCGGTCCACACATTTTTTTACTATCAATACTAGGATTTACAACCTCGCAAGTTTTAATGAATTTGAAAACTCACAAAATCTCTCAACCAAATAATGCGAACCATTTTTCTATAATCTTTTACACTCAACTCACAAAATCACTCGACCTATGGGTGTAAAATTTGAAGTGAACGCTCAGGTCAAGCATATCTAAGTGTTTCTTGGGTTTATATATACGATCGCGCCGCCTAGTTCGTTATAGGATCCGACCAAAGAATGGAGGGGGATACTCAAACGTTTGCTCACATATACGGGTGTATGAGCTACCACCCAAACGTATATCTTGGCGTATACGTACAGCCGTTTCACAATTTTCATTGTGATTTATTCATATATATATTTTTTCTTAGCTTGATTTAGGGTTTTGCAACCTTTTAATACAAGACTAATTTTTTGATTTTTTTTTTGTTTTACTTATATATAAATATACTGGAGTTATGCAGAAAGTCCAGTATCTTCGGGCAATTGACGACCCGGAGAAGATCCATAACGACTCAAGGCGATTAATTTGACACGGTCTCAACATAAACCTAGAACATGTTTTAGACATACGACATCCCTCATAACTATGATTTTTTTTTTCATTTTTTACCTAAATATATATTTTTTTCTTTTTGTAGGCTTAATCTCACAAGGGAAATCAGGTGAATGGGTTATTTGATGGTTCACAAAACTCGATTGAGAAACTTTGATCATGTGATTTTTATAAAAATAAACCTTTAAGGAAAACCGTTCTTGCGACTTGCAGACACGATAAGGCATAAATAACTTATCTATGATTTACGTTAAAAACGGTGTACTTTCGTGTCATGTGAGATTGGGAAAAAATTTCAAAATTTTGGGGGATTTTCAGACTTTTGATGCGGTGAGGGAGATATATTCTATTCGCTTAGCCAACCCTTGCCATCCCCATACTTAGAAGATTGCATTGTCCTCAATGCAGAAAAATAAAATCAAGCAAAAAGGGTTGGATAAAGTGAACTCCCTAATTGTTGTGATTGCCCATGATCCTCACTTCCACACACATCGAACACCTGGCATTTTCATCATTCCATGTCTCGAGCAGTCAATTCCTGAAAACTAAAACACAAAAACAAACACACAAAAATAAAATTAAATTAAAAAGTAAATTAAACCATCGGGTTGCCTCCCGGAAGCGCTTAATTTATTAACGAGTCGTTAGCTAGACTCGGCCGCCCACCTCAATCGGGCGGCTTCTCCTTTATCTGCTTCCCACCGAGACCATGTGGACTCTTCCTTGTGTCATCACCCCAAGTGATGAATTTAAGGCACTACAGGCATACTTAAACTCTTAAGGGTGCATGCAACCTAAAACCAGGATCTATGTTTTCTCTATTGGACCTACAACT
>JBCNJP010000001.1:1609218-1627218 GCA_039602395.1 Deinandra increscens subsp. villosa
TTTGTTGAGGATACGGGACGACCCAAGCCGGTTTGGGTTCCCGTATTTAACTAATTTTTTTTGAGGTTGTGTGCAGGTACTTCAAGAAGATCTATTAGTGATTACAAAGTTGCTAATAGTGGAGTATTTTTCTTAAGTTAGCACTTCACAGAGTTGATATTTCACAAACATTTTTGAGAAAAATGATTTTTCAAAATCTAAAAATCCGAGGTATCCGTGTTAATCGATCAATTTTATTTTCTTTCCTTTTTTTTCTTTCTTTCATATATTTAGGGGGAGAAATTTTAGAAAATTCAAAAATAGAGTTTGTTGAATTTTAGGGGGATAATATTTGAAAAACACAAAAATAGTGTGATGTTTGTTTCCTAAAAAAAAAGAAAAATATTAAAAAGAGAAATTGATCCAACCATATGAGAAATGATGGTACATCAGCATACGTTATCTGCCATGAATAAAGTAGAAAGAAAGGTTGTAGGTACTTGCTTGACTTGACTGAATGTGCTGAGTAGTCTGATATATGCGAGTATGATATAAAGATAACGTTTGTTTGATAATTGTGGTTACAAATCATGATGGGTACTGTGCATATCTGGCAAAATAAAATGAGAAAGTACAAAAAACAGAATAAAGAAATGTTCTCGTGTACGCTTGCTTTATTTTGAAAAATTTCAACTTGTTTGATTTTCTTTATTTTGTCAAATGATCGGACTTTCTCTGCGTATCGAAAGATCGACCTGATCGTTGTTCGTTTGACATTCTGCTTTATTTTCTTTGGTGTTTCGTATAATCCATCGGACTTTCTCTGCGTGTACGTAAGTACCGACCTGATTGTTGTTGGATTATACAATTTCTGCTTTATTTTCTATTTTTTATTTTCCTAAACAATCGGACTTTCTCTGCGTGCCTACCGGCCGACCTGATTGTTGTTTGTTTAGGGTTTTGCTTTCTTTTTGCAAGAAACACCATGAACTTGATATCTCTATGGCATTTGATTCTGTATAAGCAAGTTTACAATATCAGTATGAGAAATCTGCTGCGAGTAACTTGGCTTGAATAAAAGAAAAATTCAAAAATATGAAATAAGCAGATTGCCAGTATTCCTGATTGTGTGGATACCATGTTATCAATGCTCGATAAATACACTTAATTTCATATCAGAAAGTTATAGACAATGACCTGCTTTAGCTGAAATAAACCAAATGGTTGTATTCTCAGTCAGCTTGGCTTGCATGCTTAGTATTTTGAAATTGCAGTGTGTACGATGCGTTATGTCTAATATGATCTCATGTTGTGATCTTTCTCACCAAAAACAAAAATAGAGTTTAATTCTATATTGCTTTTATGTCTCAGTTTAAGAAAAATCAAAAATATTTTCAGTGTGTTTTGATATAAACTTTGTAAAATCCAAAAAGATTTTCTTTCTTCTTTGTTTTTGATCAGATCGACACGGGATACAACAAATTTTCAAAATTAAATGTCTTGGTTTCTTCGAATGAGAGTTTTGTTTCCAAGATTAAAATTATGTTTGGAAAAGAAAAGCTACACTTCTGTCTTCTGAAGGTTGCAGGTTGAAATCATCAAAGTCTTTCAGATAAAGATCTCGAATGGATTTTATGCATGGTTGCAAAGCTGTCAAAGAGTTTATCACTTTCAGAAATGGTTCAGTTGACTTAGTCCTGTTCCAGCCATGTCTACCCTACATCAACTAACATTAGATTCAAAGAGTTTGAAGATCTGATACAGCACACGTCAAGGGGGAGTTTGTTGGTGCAAAATATGTGTGTCGTGTGTGTATCAGTTAGTTTCGTTAGTTGATGTTAGTTGTAGTTGAGTTACAAGTTCTAGGGTCTAGAATGTCATTAGTTAATATTTATGGGTTTGATTGATCAAATATGTATTTCTAATATGAATCTCATATTTGAAATACATATTAAAATCTGTTGCTCCAACAATTTAGAAGATCGGAGGATTTTAAGCTGCAAACGGACTGAGATTAAAAGGCTCCGAACTGCGTCCGAACGTGTCTTCCATATATATATCAAATTGAAGGTTCAGACAAGTAGACCTCTCGGATAACCTTTTTTTCTGAGTTCGATCTTAAGAGGAGGAGTTTTTGAACTCGATTTTCAGAGATTTCTGTGTATTAGATCGTGATTAGAGGCTGTAATCGAGTTCAAATCATGTAATCATCGATCAATTCGAGCTATAAACGAGTGATTATTTACATTTTTGTGTTCTTTGTTTCGGTGAACTTTCGATCTCATTTTCGGTGTACAAATTCACTAGATCCGTAGCTTTTCGTGTTTTCAGATGTGTTTTAAGCATGAATTGGAGATTGGGATGTTCAAATTGTGTCCTATTGTGGGTTGTTCATTTGATACGGGTTGGGTATCAGTTGGGTTTTGTTGGTAATCATCATGTCTATTCGATGAATTTTGCTTGATTGATATAGATATTGGTTCATCATTAGATCGGATGGTTGGAAACTAAAATTTTGGTTTGTTTGGGTTGAGTTGATCACCTTTTGAGAGGTTTTCATGAACTCCTTTGCTCTATAAACGAACGGTTCATGCCCAAATTTTCTTAAAATTTTTGTTCTTTTCGTTTCTTTTTATTTAAAGTCAATTGTTTTAGTTTTTGCAATTTACTTTTTCTTTCTTTTAGTTGAAAAAAAATAAAAATTTAAAAAAAAAATATAGTTTGTGATTGTGTGTTGTTTGGATATCACTGTTTAATATGTTTTGCAGGTATGGATGCTTCTGGTAGTGGGACACGAAAGAAGCAAAAGACGGCAAAGACTACCCATCACAAGAAGAGGATCCAGTATTTGGCACAAGAGGTTTTACCGGATTACGAGGTGGAGCTGCCTCCGGTTGAGGAGTGTCGGATTGAGGACCACACCCTGTTATAGTTTCAGGGTACTTATGAGGGTGAGAGTTGTGAGGTAGTCATGCGCCTAGACTTGCTCCAGCACAGGACATTCGACTGGGAGCTGATGGATAGGATGGGAGCGAGGGCTAGGTTGGAGATGCTGTTAGTGAGAGATGGAGGAGAGTATTGGCTTGTGATGGACCCTAGTACCGGGAGCTGACTGTGGAGTTCCATTCGACATGTAAGTATGATATCAAGGAGTTTGATTCTCCGGTTACTATTTCATTTGCTCTGGGTAGGCAGTTTTTTGAGATGAGCGTGCCTCAGTTTGCTGTCGCTTTAGGTTTTTATACACACGAGGAGGTTGCTACATCTGAGTTTAGGAGGAGTTTGAGAGGGACGGCCAAGGATGTCAAGGAGTTTTATGTGGTAGATGGTCATTTGAGGTCCTTCTAGGAGACGATTTCTGATACGTCATACACGATCGGGTTAGTTGCTTCCTCGATTAGGGATCCGTTTTTTAGATATGTTCATAGGATTCTAGCTTGTTCACTCATTGGTAGGCGTGCTGGGGCTGATAAGATCAACATGTTGGATTTGTTCTGTTTAAGGTCGTTGGTGGAGAGGCACCCGACCAACCTCGCTATGGTTTTCGTTCAGTCAGTTGCCCGGCCCCGCAAGGGTGGGCCGGAGGTGAGGTTGGATCTGGGTCCGTACATTGGTAGGTTGGCTGAGCACTTGGGTGTGTTAGAGAGGTATAGGCCTTCGCATTTGACCGCTGGACCACCGACATTGCCATATAGTTTATTGGATATGCAGAAGGCTGGTTTTTGTCCGTTTGATGATCCGCCGAGATGGGTTAAGGTTGGAGCTCCTGCGAGAAGGAGGATTCCGCAGAGGGCTGAGAGGCCTCTGGTTGTTAGACCTGTTAGGGTATCGAGAGCTGAGCCGTTGACGTTGGATGCTTTTAGGGATGAGATGATTATGAGGATGGACTTGCAGGATCGGGCTATTAGGAGTTTGTTCATTGCTCAGGGGTTCGAGGTACCTGATTTCTTCCGTGAGCGTGAGGCTGGAGATGACGAGCCTGATGATTCTGATGATGATGCTGAGGAGTAGGGAGTTGGACAACCACTTTGATCGGTCTGTACCAATATTATAATTCTGATACTTGGGAATTTGTACGGGGTTAACTGGTTGGGTGGGTTGTTTGATATCTATATAAGCTGTTGTGATTTTGGTTTGCCATGGTTGTTAGCATATGGTTTGTTAGTCGCCACTTTTGTCCGTGACGATGTTTTCATGCAATTCTGGAGGAAGAGTTTTGATATCACGTTCGAATTGGAGGGCGAGGAACATGACTCTTTTCATTCTTGCCGATTTAATCAGGGGAGTCTGTTCCATTTTTTATGTTCTTTTATTTTTTTCGTCTTCTTTCTTTTTCATTTATTTATTTATTTTCTTTTTTATTTTATTTGTTTATGCGTTGTTTCTCGGTTCACGTTAGGGACAATGTGAGTTTCAAGTGTGGGATGGGGAGACTACGCGTCGTGTCTCGCTAGTCGAGTCAGTCTTAGTGTGTTTGTTTAATGTGTGAGTTTTGTTTGAAAAAAAATTTGGAAAAATTGGAAAAATTGGAAATATTGAAAAAAATGTTTCTGATTAAGTCTGCAGTTTATAATGGAAGATGATAGGTAAAACCGAGGACTGGTTGTCTGATTAAGGGCTTAAATGGTAAATATAATTAAGAGTTGAAAGCATTTCCGGTTAGTGATGTATTGGTAGGCCCAGCTAACTTAGTAAATCTTAAGTATCCCATTGTGTTTATTGTTGTATAAATATGTAATTAATCAGTCTGTTAGTGGGTTCCCATTTTAGGAGTGATAGGAATACTGAAACTGATGATTAGGAGGGAAGAGACCACTTTAGGCTAGATACTTCTATGTCCTTAGAATAACCTAGCACACCAATGGTGTGGCGCCCCATTTTTCCATCATGAGCATATTAGGTAATAAATTGGTTAATACTTTTAGACTGAAGGGACAAAATACTCATGTACGAACTAAGGATGGTATCCCATGGTGAGTGCCTCTGATGATGTTCTGGATCTCGCGGGAAAAATTCTCACTTACGATTTTGGGGGATAACATCCCGCAAAAAAAGTACCTCTGATGATGTTCGTTGGTAATCTTAGTTAAAATTGACAAATTAAAAAAAAAACAAAAATGTGAATAAAAGAGAAAAAGGAGAAAATATAGTAGATTAGAGAATAAATGCTTGAAGTTTCACATTCCGTCAAATTCCATCATTCTTTGGACATCTTTGTATCTGATTTAAAGGGGGTGGGAAAAATCAAAAAGTTATATCTTTATTACCCTTTGTTTGGACTGAATATGATTCGGGATTAGGTTGAACTTGATCTTTCTAGAGTGGGACACATAGGCAAATTGAAATATATCTGGTAAAGTATGAACACCTTGGGGGCTCAAACGTTGGTGGTTGGTTTTAATCGGATCGAAATACCGATAATCGCTACCGGAATGTAAGTAGGCCAATTGAATTGAAATGATGAAATTGGAAAGGGTTGGAAGCCAATTACTCAGGTTATGATTCCATATTCAGGTTTTTTCGGGGACGAAAAAGGGTTAAGTTGGGGGGGGATAATTGATGTGTTGCAAAACACATGGGTTTTCCTTTACATTTTCGTGTCGTTTTGTAAGTGTTTTGAGTCATTTTCTGTAGGTTTTTAGTTGTTTTTTTAGTATAAGTGTCTTAATGTGCATTTCACGAAATGCAGTTTTATTGCAGTTCCCAAGAGGAAACGAGTATTGGAAAAAGAATTGATGAATAAAAGGGACAAAAATGCTAAAAAAGTGATCACTAGGCGTATCGCCTACTGCATTTGGAGTTCCAGGCGATACGCGCGTTCCTGGAAGGTCAAAGGCGGTGGATGGAGCGTTAACCCGACTATTCTGTCGCTTAGTGGACTCAGGTGTATCGCCTGCTGCTCAAGACTCCTCTAAGCGATACGCTTGGAGGCTAAAATTTCGGAAACCCTAGTTTTTTAATTATAAATATAACTTAGAGGGTTCCAGTTGATATAGCTTGCTGGCTGCCGTAACTCAGAGGTTCAGGAGACGAATTCGAAGCTGGTGATCAATAGAGAAGCATTTAGAGAGGCTGGATTGAAGCATTCGACATCAATTCGACTTTTCGGGTTCCTGTCTACTTTAATTTCGTTCTTGTTTTTCTAGACCAGATCTGTTCATGACTCAAGTTATTTGTTTTTTAATTATATTCTGGACATGTTTACGCTTCTTGGCTAAGCCATTTACATTACCTAGGCTATTTGATGAATAATTGATAATTTCAACTTGCTTGGTTTGTGAATACTTATGGACAGATTGATAATCTAGTAAAAGTTTCCATCTTTCTGATTTGATGCGTATGAATACAGTTTTTAGTCTTTGAATTGATTGCATATTCCTCTTGTTACCCTTTGAATGTCTTTCAGTTTAGGGTTGCATGCTAGATTGCCTACTGTGTGTTTGTGATTAGTAGATGGTTTAGGAGACGTCCAACACCATAGGAATTGCTTTTGATTTATATGTTGATTTCTACGTTCTGCTAGACTTAGACAAGCCAAAAGGTGATAGGTCTATTGGGTAGTCGGTTGTGTTAGGGTTTTAGGTCAAATTTCCTCCGGAGAGGGATTCCCTAGTAATGTTAGCAATCCTGTTATTCCATGTTATTTTGGTAGATAGCAACCACTCCTCTCATCTATTAGGTGTTTGGAATAAAAACAAGTTGGAAGGTGACTTATTCGATAGAGTACTAGAGTATCCGTAAGGGACAAGCCAGGAGGTGACCTAACCCAATCAGTGTGCGTATTCAGTTCTTAGGATTGCCTATTGCGTCAAGTCCGGAAAGTGATCTGGGGTCCATTAGGGTTTTCTTAGTATTGGCATAAAGATCCTGAAACCATCATTGTTTTCCTTAACCGAGTGAAGTCGTGTGCATCAATTAGGATTCCTGGCCTAGGTAGTGTTATTTTTCATATCCGGTTTCATCTTTGAGTTCTAAGTTTCAGTAGGTAATTTCCATTTTTAGCAACTTTCTATTTTTAGTACTTTCTATTTTTAGTACTTTCTATTTTTAGTAAGTTTGAGTCATTAGTTAATTTCAGTTAACTAATAAATTTTCAATCTAAAACCCAATTTTCACCAATTAATCAGTATTTCCACATTTCTTAGTTAGTTTTGTCTTTCATTAATGTCTCTAGGGTTCGACCTCGGTTTACCATAAGCTATTCTATATTCGATAGGTTCGCTTGTTAAGTCAGTCTAGTTTTAGGTTAATTTAGTGTGTCTAGGTCTAAGATAATTTAGTTTATTTTTATAGATCGATTTTTGCACATCAGTGGTCGTCAAAATGTTTAAAGAGGTTATGTCAACCAAAGGTTGGTGAGTTCACATAAGTAGTATATACGTATAGTATGACAAATGCATATGAATACAACAATTTTATTCATAAGTAGTGGCGTAAGTTACAAGTAAAATCCATATCGTAGGTAGTTAGCCTAAGTTCATGTCACTAAAACGTTCGCAATCGAAGCTGACTAATGTAAGCAGGATTACCTACGCGTTTTGCCTTCCCCGTGTGTCACACCCCCAAAATACCACTAACGGAGTTTATACCGTTAAAGGGGCGCGACTAGACCAGGATCCACAACCATAGTTACAAATACTAAACGAATCAGGGTTAGCTCAAGCACGAATTATAAAATCAAAGTCTTCAATTACATACGCAGCGGGAAAATAATTGTCTTTAGCACTAACCACGTGCTTTACATAAGTATTGTTTTAAATTCCCAAATAGTTCAGTTAAAATAAAGGTCTTCACGTGCCATGCCAACCCGCTCCGGATACTCCTTAGCGATCTGCAAAAGTTTAAACCACGCAAGTGTCAACCTAACGGTTGGTGAGTTCACAGTGGGCTTGTCATGCATTGGCCCAGTCTCATAATCATAGTTCGTATCAAAATGTACTTACAAAATATTCATTTGTGAAAAGCAATGCTCGTATTTAATTCTCAGTTTATAAATGATTTGTTCCGTGACCACGTCATCGGGTATGTACTAGTTCCGTAAAGTTAAAGGACTCAACCGATATCGCGGGTAGCTAATCCGTTGTTCCATGCTCTAAGGAAGTTTGTACCAAAGCTGACTTATTTTGTGGGGGGCCGAGCCATCCCGTACGGTGCGGACCAAGTCATCGCGTTTTCTGCCTCCCCCGTGTCCTCTCGGGACCACGGTCAAATAGGCTGATATTGTACCTCCGTGCACTCCCCGTGCCACGGGGCGGAGTTTGTCAAACTCCAGTAGATCTACCCAACATCCCCTCGCTTTACAATTAATGGCACAATTTTAGTTGAGGACTTTAAGTTATAAGGCATCCTTAGAAAACATGTGATATCATGTGGTTTAGACTTTAACCTACACTAGCCATATTAAAACAGTTTTCGTTTCAGAAATCGTTTATTCAGAATTCACAAGTGTTCCCATAAAACACTTCAGTTTATCAAGTGGGTGCCAAGCATCCCGTGTTCTCAAGTTTGTCAGTGAGGTGCCTAGCACTCTCGAGTTCAATCAGCATTGTTTTCGTTAAGTTATTTGGTGTGGCCCAACGGACTCACGGTATGCGGGTTAGTGACACTCACCTTTGGTTGCACTGCTACACTTCAAGTGAATCCAAATATTGTTGTTTAACGAAGACCTAGAACACGTTTAGGTCTTAGGTATTAGTTTCGTGTCTAATCTTTACTTAACGTCGCTATGGCCCATAACATAGCACGTTGCAACTATGACTCGACATACCGACACACGACACCAATGGTTGATCATAAACAAGGGTTCATTTGAATCAGATATCAAACATATTTCATCATGGCAAAATCATGCAAGTCATGGCATAACACTTAAACAATTTCACAAGTTTGGTTTTTAGGTCAGGCCTTAGTTTCGCTAGCATAGTTTCGCTAGGCAGTTTCGCTTGGTGCACGGGCAGCACTTTCGCTAGGCAATGCCCGGCAACACAGTTTCGCTAGGCTAGTTTCGCCCGAAACTGCTGGCGCAGTTTCGCTAGCCTAGTTTCGCAGAGAAACTGGTTTGAACTTTCGTTCAGGTATTTCGCTCGATAGTTTCGCTCGAGCTGGTCTGGTCAGGTTACCCGGCGACACTATAGTTTCGCTGGTCAGTGTCGCTGGAAGGATACATAATTTCGCTACTTAGTTTCGCCCAGAGAACAACAGTTTCGCTGGTCGCGAAAAACATACGGATTTGCCTAAAAATCAACCTAACAGCTTCTGATCATACATGCAATTCATTATCTAGCATCCATAGGCATTTACTAACATAAATCAAGCAACTTTAACAAGTTTAACATGCATTTTGATCATCAAATCTCTAAAATAGGTTCAAAACCCTAAAATGACCTATTTTGCACAAATCTCTAACATGGATGGATTTCACACGTAAAGTTACCAACTTTATTACAGATCTAGCATTCTAAAGCATGTATACAGAAGATCAAGCAATATCATGGAGGTTTGAGCATGCTTTAAGAAGAAAACTCATAGAAAACACATAAAGCATAGTTTTTGGGACTCACGGTTGATTATAGAATCGATAGATGAGATGAGATGATGGTCTAGAGGCTGAGATCTTGGTCTCTTGATGATATTCTCGGCTGGTCCAGAAATCTCAGAGAGTGTGTGTGTGTTTGTTGTGTGGTTGAGCAAATGAGGCTACTAGGGTTCATTATGTTTATTTATATCAGAGGCTAGTTTCGCTGGCAGTTTCGCTGACTGGCGAAACTGGCTCTGATCTCGGACATACTGATCAGTCTAGCCAGCTACCGGGCGAATCTGTAGTTTCGCTCGGTAGTTTCGCTGACTACCAAATTTAGGCAATTTTTCACATAATCAAGTATTTACAATAAATCATGCTATACACAATAATAAGTCATGTATTTAAATCACATTGCACATAAAGATAATCAATGATGAACACATAACACATATGGACGGGTTCGGTGATCAACCAAAGGTCGTGGACGTATTCGGCCTAGTTATGCATTAGCTACTTGTAACGTAACTAACGGGTTTGTCTAACGGAAGTTAACCTTGAAATTCTCGGGTGTCACATCATTCCCCTGAAATTGGAATTTTCGTCCCGAAAATTATTCTTGTGCCGTAGCGTTCGCAGCATCAGCTGTCGTCGTTGCTATTGTCGCTGGGGAAAGAAAGCAAAAGTTTTAGGGTTGTCACATCCTCCTCCCGTTAAGGAATTTTGGTCCCCAAAATTAAATCATACCTTGAGTTTCGAACAAGTGAGGATACTTCTTCATCATTTGATCCTCTCGCTCCCAAGTATATTCAGGTCCACGCCTTGAGTTCCATCGCACTTTGACGATCGGAATCTTGCTACGTTTGAGAGCTTTTTCTTCGCGTCCCATGATTTCTACCGGTTGCTCGATGAATCTCAGATGTTCATCGATTTCCAATTCCTCCAGAGGGATTATTTCGATGTCTTCAGATAGACATTTCTTTAGGTTGGAAACGTGAAACACGTTATGAACTCCATCGAGTTCAGCAGGAAGTTGCAATCGATAGGCCACCGGGCCTACTTCCCCAATTATTTCAAACGGACCGATGTAGCGAGGATTTAACTTCCCACGCTTCCCGAAGCGTACCACTCCCTTCCAGGGAGATACCTTCAGCAATACTTTGTCACCCACCTCGAACTTCAGAGGTTTTCGGCGTTTGTCGGCATAGCTCTTTTGTCGATCACGCGCTGCAGCTAGTCGTTGTCTGATTTGAATAATCCGTTCGGTCATATCGTGGATAACTTCTGGTCCAGTGAGTCCCTTCTCACCCGTTTCGGCCCAACACACGGGCGATCTACATTTTCGGCCATAAAGCGCTTCAAAAGGTGCAGCACCTATACTTGAATGATAACTATTGTTGTAAGAGAACTCCACCAGTGGAAGGTGAGTCTCCCAATCTTTTCCAAAATCCAGAACACAAGCTCGGAGCATATCTTCTAAGGTTTGAATCGTTCGTTCCGTCTGACCATCAGTCTGCGGGTGATAAGCTGTACTCATGTCTAGTCGGGTTCCCAATGCTTCCTGCATTGATTGCCATAACCGGGAAGTGAATCGAGGATCTCGATCAGATATGATAGTCTTAGGCACACCGTGAAGCTTCACAATTCGGTCAATGTACAGCTTCGTCAACTTATCCATGTTATCACTTTCCTTCATCGGAATGAAATGTGCCGATTTGGTTAGTCGATCGATGACAACCCAAATCGCATCCGGTTGATTTGATCGATGAGGTAATCCCGTTACAAAATCCATGGAGATGTCCTCCCATTTCCATTCTGGGATCTTTGGTTGTTGTAGTAAACCAGAAGGCTTTTGGTATTCAATCTTGACCCTTGAACATGTTAAACACTTAGCCACATATCGAGCAATGTCGGCTTTCATATTCGGCCACCAATAAAGATTCTTCAAGTCCTGATACATTTTATCCGATCCAGGGTGCACCGAGTATCTTGACTTGTGAGCCTCGTCCATCACGAGCCCACGGAGATTTCCAAACATTGGAACCCAGATTCTGTCATTATAATACGTGAGTCCATCGGACTTAACTTCAGAATGGCCATCTACACCACGTAGTGCTTCAGCTGCGAAGTTTTCTGCTTTCAAAGCTTCTCGTTGGCAGTCACGGATTCGATCCGGTAATCCTGAATGTATTGTAAGTTGAAGTGCTCGTACCCGACGAGGCTTTTCGTACTCTTTTCTGCTTAGGGCATCAGCCACAACGTTGGCTTTTCCAGGATGATACTTGATTGCCAAATCATAATCGTTTAGTAACTCGACCCACCGTCGCTGTCGCATGTTGAGGTCTTTCTGATCGAAGATGTGCTGTAGACTTTTATGATCGGTGAATATCGTGCACTTCGTTCCATATAGGTAGTGTCTCCAAATCTTAAGTGCATGAACAACGGCTCCCATTTCCAAATCATGCGTTGTATAATTCTTTTCTGTATCCTTTAGTTGCCTGGACCCGTAGGCAATTACCTTGTCTCGTTGCATCAACACGCAACCGAGTCCTTGGATTGATGCATCGCAATAAACTACAAAATCGTCAACTCCATCTGGTAACGCAAGGATTGGAGCCGAACATAACATATCTTTGAGCGTTTGGAACGCGCGCTCTTCCTTCTCACCCCATCTGTATTGCACTCCTTTGTGCGTTAAGGCCGTTAAGGGTTGAGCCAGTTGAGAGAAACCCTTAATAAACCTTCGATAATATCCGGCAAGCCCTAAAAATTGTCGGATCTCTGTTGGCGCTCTTGGGGTAGACCAGTTCTTAATTGCTTCCACTTTGGCTGGATCTACATGGATTCCTTCCTCATTTACAATGTGTCCAAGAAACTGGACTTCGCGGATCCAGAAGTCGCACTTCGAAAACTTAGCATAAAGCTGTTCCTTGCGGAGCAATTCCAATATAAGTCGCAGATGCTCCTCGTGTTCTTCCTTTGACTTGGAGTAGATCAAAATATCGTCGATGAAGACTATTACAAACTTGTCGAGGTACGGCTTGCACACTCGATTCATTAAATCCATAAACACAGCCGGTGCATTGGTTAGCCCAAACGGCATAACCAGGAACTCGTAGTGACCATACCGAGTTCTGAAAGCAGTCTTGGGTACATCCTCATCGCGAACGCGAAGCTGGTGATATCCTGACCGTAGATCAATCTTTGAAAAGTAGCTTGAACCCTGTAGTTGGTCGAAGAGATCGTCGATGCGAGGAAGTGGATACCGATTCTTGATCGTAACTTTGTTAAGCTCTCGGTAGTCAATGCACATGCGGAACGTTCCGTCCTTCTTCTTAACAAACAGTACCGGAGCTCCCCATGGAGACGAACTTGGACGAATAAACCCCTTGTCGAGTAGCTCTTGTAGTTGCGCGGAGAGTTCGTTGAGTTCGCTTACAGCCAAACGATACGGAGCGCGTGCAATTGGAGCGGCACCTGGAGCTAAATCGATCCCAAACTCAACTTGTCGAAATGGAGGCAGACCAGGCAGATCTTCAGGAAATACGTCTTGAAAGTCGCGAACTATCGGGTAATCCTCAATTTTGCGCTCGGGGTGCGTCGTGTCAGTGACGTTTGCAAGAATCGCGAAGTGACCCTTACGGAGACATTTCTGAGCTTTAAGGAATGAAATAATGCCGGTGACTGTTCCACCTTTCTCACCTTGAACCGTTAACACTTTGCCGTCTTCGAGTGGAATACGAACCACTTTTTCCTTACATAAAATTTCAGCCCGATTTTCGGATAACCAATCCATTCCTACTATGACGTCAAAACTACCAATTGGGAACGGCATAAGATCAATTCCTAGGGTATGGCCAGCTAGTTCTAACTTACAGTCCTTAACTATCCGGGTTGTATCATGAAGTTTACCATTAGCTAGCTCTACCACGTATTTAGCATCTAAGTCGATTGGTTTAGCGTTAATCAATTTAGCAAATTTAGTGGAAATAAAACTTTTCTCAGCACCAGAATCAAATAAAACAGTAGCAAAGAAACCGTTCAGAATAAATTTACCGTTTATCACATTGGCGTCATTGCGAGCTTCACCCTGGCCCATGACGAAAGCTCGGCCTCTGCCATTTCCACCATTCCCGTTTCCACCATTACCATTGCCATTCCCGTTTCCATTTCCTCCACCGTTACCATTCCCACCGTTATTCCCCTGGTTGCCATTACCTTGCCTTCTTAACTGAGGGCAGTCTCTCTTAATGTGGCCTTGAGCACCACACTCAAAGCAGCCACGGGCTCCCCCATTGTTGTTGTTGTTCTGATTCTGACCGTTGTTCCCATTGCCCCGATTATTCCCATAGTTGTTGTTGTTATTGTTATTCCTTCTGGGGCGGTTTTGTTGTTGCTCGGGTAGGATTGCCCAACAGTCTTTAGCTTCGTGGCCTCCCTTGCCACACCTTTCACAGCTCTGGGTCTTCCTACAGACACCAGCATGATGTTTTCCACATCTGTTACACAGAGGCAGGTTACCCCTGTAGTTGCCTTGACCATTTCCGCCCTGGCGGTAGTTGCTGCTGTTGTTCCCCGATCTCTTGCTTTGACCCTGGGAGTTGAAAGACCTCCCAGTACTATTACCCACACTTTGCACATTCATCGAATTTTAAGGAGCTTCATCTTCAGCCTTTCTCTTGCCACTCAAGGCAGTCTTTTCAGTAGCTTTTGCAGGTAGGGTACCTTTCTCGACCTCTTGATCGGTAAGCTTGTGAGCCAAACGAATGGCTTGCTGCACGTTTGCGGGGTTGCTGGCAGTTACCAGTCCCTTGATTTGAGGCGCGAGGCCTTCCAGGTAACGCTCGACGCGTTTGAATTCAGCATCAACCATTGAGGGACATAGGACCTCATATTCGTGGTATCGAGCAGTATACTGTTCGACTTCAGACCCAGACATCTTCAAGTTCAGGAATTCACCCTCAAGCTTCTTCACTTGATCACGTGGGCAGTATTCTTCCATAATCAGTTCCTTAAATGCTGCCCACTGCATATTATCAGCCGCTTCTAGCCCAACCATTTGAATTTCAGCGTTCCACCAGGAGAGTGCAGCTCCTTCAAAAGTACCAGTAGCAAACTTAACCTTGCTTTCAGCCGGGCAGTTACACATGGAGAAGACCTTCTCGGACTTCTCGATCCATCGGAGGAGTCCTACAGCTCCTTCTTCGCCGGAAAACATCATCGGCTTGCAGTCCATGAAAGACTTGTACGTGCAGTGGTGTTGGTTTCCTGATGCATAAATAGTTCGGACTTTTAAATTTTAACAGTTCATGATATAATTGCTTTGTGCCTTAACCGGCATAATAGTTACCCTGTGCGGCATATGCAGCTTGGACGGCTGCCACCGCGGCTTGCACATGTTCAGCAATCATTGCTTGCAGCTGTGCAGGCGTCATGTGAATACCACCTCTTCCGTTTCCTCTTCCAGACATCTTGCTGAACAGTTTAAAGTAGTCAGTGTTCAGTCACAGTTAAATTTTATACATATCCCATAATATGTATATTAGCCGGTTCCCGTTATCCCACTATTAGTCCAGAAAATTTTGTGCAAAATCGAGGCGTCGTCGCAGGACGTCGTAAATGCTATCGTCGAAGGTCGGCTTCCCATAAAGTCACCGTCGGCGTAGTCGTCGTAGTAGAAATCAGGACGTAGCGCGTAGCATCGTTTCGTTGTCGCTTTCCCAGAGTAGTGTGCGTACTTGCAGTCGCATTTCGCATTCGTGTGTGAAAATTTCCTAAGGTCCTTCCGTTAGACTACTTAGACACGGTCTATACATATATACTCATATATATATATATATATACATACGTATTAAGCCTTTACTTACACAGCAGAGCGAGTATCCCAGGTTGGCACGTAAAATTTCGTCTTTGGGAATTTGTTTATTCGTTTTGTAACCAAGGTTTTCAAGTTGCAGTTTCCAAATCGTTTTCAAAAATGATTCCAGTTCTCTGCAACCTATGGCTCTGATACCAATCTGTCACACCCCCAAAATACCACTAACGGAGTTTATACCGTTAAAGGGGCGCGACTAGACCAGGATCCACAACCATAGTTACAAATACTAAACGAATCAGGGTTAGCTCAAGCACGAATTATAAAATCAAAGTCTTCAATTACATACGCAGCGGGAAAATAATTGTCTTTAGCACTAACCACGTGCTTTACATAAGTATTGTTTTAAATTCCCAAATAGTTCAGTTAAAATAAAGGTCTTTACGTGCCATGCCAACCCGCTCCGGATACTCCTTAGCGATCTGCAAAAGTTTAAACCACGCAAGTGTCAACCTAACGGTTGGTGAGTTCACAGTGGGCTTGTCATGCATTGGCCCAGTCTCATAATCATAGTTCGTATCAAAATGTACTTACAAAATATTCATTTGTGAAAAGCAATGCTCGTATTTAATTCTCAGTTTATAAATGATTTGTTCCGTGACCACGTCATCGGGTATGTACTAGTTCCGTAAAGTTAAAGGACTCAACCGATATCGCGGGTAGCTAATCCGTTGTTCCATGCTCTAAGGAAGTTTGTACCAAAGCTGACTTATTTTGTGGGGGGCCGAGCCATCCCGTACGGTGCGGACCAAGTCATCGCGTTTTCTGCCTCCCCCGTGTCCTCTCGGGACCACGGTCAAATAGGCTGATATTGTACCTCCGTGCACTCCCCGTGCCACGGGGCGGAGTTTGTCAAACTCCAGTAGATCTACCCAACATCCCCTCGCTTTACAATTAATGGCACAATTTTAGTTGAGGACTTTAAGTTATAAGGCATCCTTAGAAAACATGTGATATCATGTGGTTTAGACTTTAACCTACACTAGCCATATTAAAACAGTTTTCGTTTCAGAAATCGTTTATTCAGAATTCACAAGTGTTCCCATAAAACACTTCAGTTTATCAAGTGGGTGCCAAGCATCCCGTGTTCTCAAGTTTGTCAGTGAGGTGCCTAGCACTCTCGAGTTCAATCAGCATTGTTTTCGTTAAGTTATTTGGTGTGGCCCAACGGACTCACGGTATGCGGGTTAGTGACACTCACCTTTGGTTGCACTGCTACACTTCAAGTGAATCCAAATATTGTTGTTTAACGAAGACCTAGAACACGTTTAGGTCTTAGGTATTAGTTTCGTGTCTAATCTTTACTTAACGTCGCTATGGCCCATAACATAGCACGTTGCAACTATGACTCGACATACCGACACACGACACCAATGGTTGATCATAAACAAGGGTTCATTTGAATCAGATATCAAACATATTTCATCATGGCAAAATCATGCAAGTCATGGCATAACACTTAAACAATTTCACAAGTTTGGTTTTTAGGTCAGGCCTTAGTTTCGCTAGCATAGTTTCGCTAGGCAGTTTCGCTTGGTGCACGGGCAGCACTTTCGCTAGGCAATGCCCGGCAACACAGTTTCGCTAGGCTAGTTTCGCCCGAAACTGCTGGCGCAGTTTCGCTAGCCTAGTTTCGCAGAGAAACTGGTTTGAACTTTCGTTCAGGTATTTCGCTCGATAGTTTCGCTCGAGCTGGTCTGGTCAGGTTACCCGGCGACACTATAGTTTCGCTGGTCAGTGTCGCTGGAAGGATACATAATTTCGCTACTTAGTTTCGCCCAGAGAACAACAGTTTCGCTGGTCGCGAAAAACATACGGATTTGCCTAAAAATCAACCTAACAGCTTCTGATCATACATGCAATTCATTATCTAGCATCCATAGGCATTTACTAACATAAATCAAGCAACTTTAACAAGTTTAACATGCATTTTGATCATCAAATCTCTAAAATAGGTTCAAAACCCTAAAATGACCTATTTTGCACAAATCTCTAACATGGATGGATTTCACACGTAAAGTTACCAACTTTATTACAGATCTAGCATTCTAAAGCATGTATACAGAAGATCAAGCAATATCATGGAGGTTTGAGCATGCTTTAAGAAGAAAACTCATAGAAAACACATAAAGCATAGTTTTTGGGACTCACGGTTGATTATAGAATCGATAGATGAGATGAGATGATGGTCTAGAGGCTGAGATCTTGGTCTCTTGATGATATTCTCGGCTGGTCCAGAAATCTCAGAGAGTGTGTGTGTGTTTGTTGTGTGGTTGAGCAAATGAGGCTACTAGGGTTCATTATGTTTATTTATATCAGAGGCTAGTTTCGCTGGCAGTTTCGCTGACTGGCGAAACTGGCTCTGATCTCGGACATACTGATCAGTCTAGCCAGCTACCGGGCGAATCTGTAGTTTCGCTCGGTAGTTTCGCTGACTACCAAATTTAGGCAATTTTTCACATAATCAAGTATTTACAATAAATCATGCTATACACAATAATAAGTCATGTATTTAAATCACATTGCACATAAAGATAATCAATGATGAACACATAACACATATGGACGGGTTCGGTGATCAACCAAAGGTCGTGGACGTATTCGGCCTAGTTATGCATTAGCTACTTGT
>JBCNJP010000001.1:1627718-1648718 GCA_039602395.1 Deinandra increscens subsp. villosa
CTGTGTGTCTGCAAGTAAAAGCTGAACACCAAAAACCGGCTGGATACTTACAACAGTTAAAAATTCCGGAATGGAAATGGGACTTGGTCACTATGGATCTTGTAACCAAATTGCCAAAAACAAGAGGCGGAAATGACACGATTTGGGTAATTGTGGATCGATTAACCAAGTCGGCACACTTCCTACCGATACAAGAATCATCTCCGTTAGAACAGTTGGCAAAGTTGTATGTGAAAGAAATCGTTTCAAGACATGGAGTTCCATTATCTATTGTCTCGGATCGGGATAGTCGTTATACTTCTCGATTCTGGAAAGCATTCCAAGCAGCTTTGGGAACTAAGTTACATTTTAGCACTGCATATCACCCCCAAACGGACGGGCAAAGTGAACGAACCATCCAGACATTGGAAGACATGTTGAGGGCATGTGTCATTGAGTTTGGTGGTAATTGGGATAGTCATTTACCATTAATCGAGTTCGCTTACAATAACAGCTATCATACTAGCATCAAGGCAGCTCCTTTCGAAGCTTTATACGGACGTAAGTGCCGTACGCCACTGTGCTGGTCAGAAATTGGCGAAGGGCAATGGACAGGTCCTGAATTAGTATTAGAGACCACTGAAAGGATCAGGCAAATCCGTGATAAACTCAAGGCCGCTCAAGATAGACAGAAGAGTTACGCGGATAAAAGGCGGAGGCCTTTACAATTTAAGGAAGGAGATTTAGTAATGTTAAAAATATCCCCATGGAAAGGAATCATGAGGTTTGGAAAGCGCGGGAAATTAAGTCCGCGTTATATAGGACCGTTTAAAGTAATCTCCAAAATTGGAACCGTGGCCTATCAACTTGAGCTACCTAAAGAACTCAGTGGAATCCATAATGTATTCCACGTTTCAAATCTTAAGAAGTGCCTGATCGATAAAGATATTGCTATCCCAATTCAAGACATAAGGGTAGATGAGAAGTTAAAATATACAGAACAACCTGTTGAAATATTGGAGAAAGTAGAAAGGAGATTAAGAAGAAGACGAATTCCTATGATCAAGGTCAGATGGAATTCACGCCATGGACCTGAGACTACTTGGGAATTGGAAACAGACATGCGACGAAAGTACCCCCAGTTATTTGATCCCAATAATAACGAATTCCGGGACGGAATTCCCATAAGGAGGGGGGAGTTGTGACACTCGAAAATGAGACTCGCAAAAATAAAAGAAACGAGGAGCGAAAATAAATAAAAGTGCGGACCGGGAGTCGAAGACAACATCGAATAATTATCTTGAAGGATGGAAACTACTTACAAAATAAAACATTGGGTCAGTTACAGAAATCTGGTGCAGGCCCAATGATTTAAAATAAGAAAATCGCAGCCCAGTTCCCTATCCAAGAGAATTTTCGCAGCCCAATCCTACATCTCAAGCCCATTGAATTTTTGGCCTGCTATCTCTTTTGTCTGCTACTTGCGACATCAACGAGGTTCTTGTCCTCTTTCCCACTCTCCTCTCTATACAAGCAGCGCAGACAGTAGACAGCAGAAACCACTCACCCCTCCC
Organism: Deinandra increscens subsp. villosa; assembly: GCA_039602395.1. NCBI lineage: Eukaryota > Viridiplantae > Streptophyta > Magnoliopsida > Asterales > Asteraceae > Deinandra > Deinandra increscens. Next base: position 1,629,272 of record JBCNJP010000001.1, read on the forward strand.
ACATCTCTCTAACAGTTTCGATCAGAGGAAATCACAGGAATTCAGGGCTAAAAATTCGAGTCCAGGGAGCAACCATCAAATCGCTGGTAAGTCTTCTTCCTAAAGTTCAAAATAATCTAGGGTTCATAGTTTATGTAGTGGGGAAACTGATTGATGAGCAGAAATCGAAATCAGGGAGGGACAGAATTCAAGTTCGAGAAGGGGAGACGGTGGCGCTGGGTTCTGGTTCGAAAAGGGGGACGGGGGCTGCTGTTCGGTTTTAATCACGTGGACAGGGGCAGAATTCGCGGGTCAGATTTACTCGAGGTACAATCGGTTCTTCTCTGTATAAGAATTCTTGTAGGTTAGGAAACTTTGAATGGGGTAAACCTGTGGATTATTTGGCTAAAAAGGGGCTGATTTCTGGGGGATTTCATGGGCTATTAGCGCAGGCAGAGAGGCTGGAAGTTTCGAACAGAAGAAGGGGGCAGGCTGCTGCTGTACATCGAAGCTCACAGGAGAAGAAGACAGTTGTACAAACCATTCTACGCGAGGTACAATCTGATTTATGCAAGGAAATTGTTGTAGAACATAAGACTCAAATCTGGTGGATTCCATGACTAGTTAACAGCTTAAAAACCTCACTAGTTTGATCAAAACATGAGATTAATAATGCATGATAAGTAACTTAGGAGCTAAGAATAAAAGGACTGATATTAATAAACTTAATGATTAGTTTTAGTGTCATGAAAACCATAAGTTAGGAGACTTGGGAATTTAAGGAATGACTATAGAAATTTGATATAGACTAGAAAACTAAGTTTTGGATTATGTGTTGGTTGCGGTTTGACCCGTTAGTAAAGTGATTGGCCTAACCCGCGGATCGCGAGTTCTTGAACGTAACCATCGCGACCCGTGATATGTGTTATGAAAAACCAAAACTAGATTCTACCGGTTAATACAAAGATTTATGCTTTAGTTTTGTAAAAATATAATTGAGATGACGTTTACTTGAAATTTCAAAGGTTTAAATATTATGAATGTTTAATGTTGCATCATGCAACAATGCTTAAAAACAGAAAATTAGTGTTTAATAAAACCTGAAGCGGTTCATAACACATTTACTTCTAGAAAATGATTAAACGTTAGTCGCCAATCGCGATTATCAAAATACTTAAAGTTGCATTATGCAACAGTAGAAGTGTAGACTATTTAAGCTTAGGAAACACTTGAAGTTAGGACAAAAATTCAAATCAGGATGTCAACCGAATATATATAATTTGGAAAACACCATAGTAAGCATTGGATTCATAATTTATTTTAAACTCGAGTTTTCAATTAAAACAGGATACTATTATAACCAATAATTTTGTTAATATTGGTTTAGGTTGACTATCAGTTAAAGTCAAACCATCAAAGAAATTCCTCACAATCAAAGTTGCCAATAAAAAAATCAAGTGAGTTCCGTAATCATCCCTACCAGGAAATACTTTATGACACGCTCAATTTAACATTGAGGTGAAACACTTTATGACACGCTCAATTAAATATTGAGGTGCAACAGATACGTGCTTTACTAGTTGCTAAACCTACTTATTGCATGAATTGTATAAATACTAGATACATTTTGGTGCATGTGTTGTACTCCGTAATATGTATACATCTTATTGGTTGTGACTAGTCAATTCATGTAGGAAGAAATCATAACTAGTAACGCAGTACATCAGTTTAAACACAGGTTAGGGTACGGCTCACCAACAACTCCATTGTTGTTGATATGTGTGGTTTATAAATTTTGTAGGTAATCATTAGTATCATCCAGAGAGGCGAACCTTCAAGGAATCAAGTATATGTGAACAGTAAAGACATCAAGAACTTTCGGGCCCAGATATTAGTATTATCATGTTTACTTTTAAGATTGTAAAACTTAGTAGGCTGTCTGTAAATAAATAACTCGTTGTTTAATATTATCATATTTCTGTTGCTTCCGCGTGTATCTGATATGGACAGCCTGTTTTCTCCAACACCTCTCCCGAACCTGACTGGGTGACGGGTGCGGGTGGGGTGTGACACGCACCCAAACCCACAACCACATCTTTATTTTATTAGTTTATTATTTTTAATAGTTTCCTTTTGAGTTTTATCTTGTTTTCCAAGTTTCTATTTATCTATTTAAATAACATTGTAATCAATTTCAAGGGGGTTGATTTTGAATAAAAGTTAAAGTTTCTTTTGGAGGATTCCCAAGAACCCTAAGGATCGCCGGTTTTGGCTCCTTGCTCGGATTCATCCGAGGTATTATCACGCTCCCGTTATCAATTTATAATATATTGACGTGTTAGTCGGACCTAGAAATGTTTTTCATGTGTGTCAGGAATTTTTAATATCCTATTTTTAGCATCTGATTTCAAAAATGTTGGTCTGAGTCGTATTGGTTAATTAGGGTAAAAAACAACCGAAAATGAATTAGACAAAGATGATTTTGGTTGGGCAGAGAAGTAATATATTATGCAACTAGGTTAGTAACCCGTGTACTACACGGGCTGAATATATATCCATAATATTATATAAATACAAAATAAAAAAAAATATTGATCAACAAATTTAAAATTATGATTGATATAAAATTCTTATAATATATTAAATAACAATTTAATACATTTAAGAAATGTATTATGTTTGACAAGTTGTTGATTACTTTTCACAAAAGACTAAAATTATTGAGTAATTAATTAAATCTACATTAACTATATCAATTACCAAGGGGCATTTGTCCCAATAGTATGGGGATGCAGGTTAGAACTTGGGGACCTTGAGGTCTCAAGTTCAAACCTAACTCAAGGATGTTTTTCTCAAGTAGGAGTTTTCTCCTTGATGGTGTTCCTGGGTGAGTCAAGCCTGGAGTGTCAAAATCAGTATGGATGGTTGCAATCCCGTCCCAGGAAGACTCACTTGGGTATTGGAGATTTGGGGAGTAGTTCCAAACGCCGTTCAAAAAAAATTATATCAATTAATTGTAAATAAAATATTAGTTTTGACATGTGGCGGTGATTATGTAGACACTTTATAAATGAGACATGTGACACAAATTTTAGTGCTTTATTAGGATTAAGATTATATATAGATTGGTTGTTATACCATTACACATTGTAATGGGGTATGCATTATGTTGATACCTTCTGTAATGTGATGCTATGCGTCTATAGATATGTCTAAACTATTCGTAACGTTAACACAAATCATTCTCACAAAAAGTCCTAGTTAGTAAGTCACATCACATTTTTACCCATACTTCATAATCTTTCTCAAACATTATGAATCTTTTCGATGCTTGATAAAGGAGTAGGATACTCTTTTAATCAATAATACATAATATCTTTTATGGTGAAATTCATATAAACCCACAACGACGATTGACATAATTTACTCTAATAACTTAATGAAGTTGATTATCAAAGATTTTTTTTTTCTAATTAAAAACGGTTCTAGGTATCATATATGTTATTCTTCTTGACTACACTTCTAAACTAAACTAATAACAAAAATATATGATCACAAGAAGTTTGTCCTTGATATTTTTTTAATGTGTAATCGATTTGTTAATCTAAATTTCAACCAACGTAATGTTATATTTAAACTTTAAACGAATACAATGTAACATTATACACTCATTCTTTTACATAAATATGATGTTACTACCAAATTAACTTTATCATCGTCTTATTTTATTTCTAGAATTAGTGATGATTAGTGATGAGTTTATGAGTTGTAATTTACCATCATTATGGCTTCAAAAGCAAGTTAGCAATCATTGTGTCATGCCTTGGTAGTTACTTAAGTTTTTTTTTTTAATAATATAATAATTAATAATCATTCATATAAATATTATTATATTATCTCAACCACCACAAAATATAATATACTAGAAGAATTTATAACTAATCTCTCATCAACCCGTTTATACAAACTTAAGCACACTATAGTAAAACATACAAGAATTAAAGTAGATGTTCAAGACTCAACATATTTTCTAGTGATGCAGAGGGTTTGGCCCCGATGGAACAAGTCGCTTCTCGATACCATAACGTGGATCAATAACATAATGTACTCCATGTGTTTCTGATGTATTTTGGCGGTGATGGTGATGATGATGGTGATAGTGATAGTGATGGCATTTGTTTTTAAGATACGGGGTGAAGTTGAATTCTGATGCTAATATCTTCTGACTGGCGGAAAAATGGTGGTGAACGGTGATGGTTACGGTGGTGGTGGAGAATTCAAGGTAGTTGAGAAGGAGATAGAGGCAAAGAAGGAGAGAGAGGAGGTGAGAGATTTTGAAGGGCATAATGATAGAGGTGAAGAGGAAACATGGTTTTGAAGGTTGAGGGATGTAAAATGAGAAGTGAAATATATAAGGACTATAAATTTTAGAGTTGATGGATTTATTGAATTTAACTTTTTGGTGTGTGTATATGCAATATGCGATTGGACCCATTCTCCCCAAAAAGTGCTTTGAAATACAAGGAATGTTTGCACTTTACATGGATGATTGTTATAAATTCATGTATACGAGTAATTTGACCGCGCGTTTTTTAGGTGAGAGTGTATGATTTTTTCAGAAGGTGGTTTTTGGGTGGGAGTATTAATCCAAACTTGACATGACAATATTGTTTCATGTCTTATACTATTCTTTGCTAGTGTCTATACATTTAATAAATATACAAAACAAATTGGAAGTGAATAGTGAAGATTTTGTTTCTTATAGATTGACCACGAGTTTTTTTGTAAATGACATTTTTAGTCCCTGTGTTTTTGCTACGTGTTGTCTCCTTTTGCTGCCACCTCATAAAGAGAGAATATGGTGTCTTATTCTTATTGGTGTAAGTATGTGGCAGTCTCTCTTTCTCACAACAAAGCACTGGCTTAAACCCACATAATCATCTCATTTCTCTCTCTCAAGTTTCTTCACTTTTTGTCCCTCTCTCTTCTTCATCATCAAACGAGATCTGATCTCATTTCTCTCTCTAAAAAATAGAGCTCCGATGATACTCGCCGCTTCCTCTTTCATACCACAGTCGTCGACCGTTCCAAATTTCTACAACGTCGAAAGGGTTGCTACTTCCGTCTGTGATGGCTGCGGCGACGTCCGGTATCGTCGTTTCTGGCGAGAGCCGGCGTATCGCTCGCCGATGTTGACGTAGCTACCGAATTTCGTAAACAGATGGTCCGACGTGGAGTTTGAAGTTGTGGTTAGGGTTTTCTCGGGGTTCAATTCTTATGGTTCTTTTCTGATTTGATGATGCGTTCACCAGTTTTACTGCCCTTTGTGGTGGATCTCAACCGGATTTTGGTGGCTTTTGACGGCAACTATTCGACATTCTGGCTAGGGTTTTTTGCTATGATTATTCCCTGGCGTCGAACCTTGGAACGACAGTTTGGTTACGGTTGCTATTGGTGATTTGGTCGCCGGTTTTTGCCTTCGATTGGCTAAGATGATTTGTCCTTGGCTGTAACAGTTTATAACTGCTCCTCTTTATTGATCCGTTTCAGCATTGTGGCTACGACGTTTTAAGTTCTCACCCCGTCCAGATCTGTTTACGTTGAGGTTGCGCCAAACGAACTGTTCCTCATCCAGTAGCGCTCTTCCGGTTCAGATCTGTAATACGTTGAGGTGGCGCCATTTAGGCGCAGCTCTGTTGACGATGGGGTGTTTTAAATGTCGTTTCGATCTAGATCTGAAGAACGGCGATCTGTCAATTGTAGGGATTTGTGGTGTTCGAAGTTTGTAATTTTCAATTTTAATGTTCTATGCGATGGTCTATGGTCTTTGTCGGTGGCTTACTGACTACGGAGATGGTTCTGTTTTGCTTATTTTCGTTGTTTATTAACGGATTGCTTGATATCCTTTGCTTGATATCCTTTGTTGAAGTTGATTTTTGGCTTGCGACGAGTCATTTCAAAGTCGTCTTTCCGTCTTTTACACGGATGGGTTTTTTCCGGTCACCTCTCCTATCGTCGACGTTACGACGGTAAGTTTGAATACTTGGTTCTAATCGATTTTGGCTTTGCTTTTTGGTCCTCAATAACCCGAGTCTTATAGTTTTTGTTGTTCTTTGGATATGGTATTACTTTTGGGTTTTTAGTTAACCCAGATCTGAAACGATTTTGTGTTTTCAATCAGCTTTCCATTAATTGTTTATGATTTGTTTCATTAAATGAGATGGTTGTGAATGATTTATTTCTAGAGCTTTATTTGCAAAATATCTATATGATCTGAACCTTTATGGTTGTGATGATCGGTTTAGGATCTGAGCCATCTATCGATGTTCTCCTAAGGTTGGAGTTGATTTTCATGTTTCTAGCGTTGATAAATTTTCTTATTTCGTTTGTTTGTCTTGCTACTATTGGGATTGTTCAAAGACATGTTTGCTTCTATTTAACAATTTTTTTATGGATTTTACTCTTTTTGTTTGAGTTCTTCTTTGTCTTGATGAATTTTCTTATTTCATTTCATTTGTTGGTTCTCTTTCAATTGCGCATGTTCAAAGGACATGTTTGCTTCTGTTTGACTTAATTATGATGGATCTAGCTTTTAAGTTGAGCTAATAATGACCTGTTTATCTTTAAGATGGTTATGATAATCTTTCTTAGTGATTTGAGCCCATAATTCAATTCATAGCTACTTTACTTGGAAAGGTAGCTGTTGTGATTAACTTGACACATATTTGTGGACTGATATTAATGGTGTTGCATGTGCAGTTCGATTAGTTTTCATTGTTTTTGTGTGAGTGAAGTTACTGTTTTTGTTTCCATTGCTTTTAGTGGATGTAGCCTTGATAAATTATCTTTTTTTCGTTTGTTTGCTACTAATTGGGACTGCTCAAAAGACATGTTTTTGCTTCTAATTACCTTATTTCATTTGTTGGCTCTACACAAGTTTGTGTACTGATATTGATTTTGACTTTAATAATTTTATATATGCATTCGGAATTCGAGATTCATGATGGTTCCAAGTTATATTACATAATAAAAATAGAGGCTATGATGCTATCCCAATTTGTGTTTGAATGGAATTGATAAAATTTTCCTTATGTTTGTTTTTTCTATGAATGAATTTCATGGGTCTGAGCCTTGCATTATATGTAACCAAATATTTTTTTTAGTTGAGCTGTTGTCATGTGGTTTACACAGTTGTTGTCTTCGATTTGGGACTACGGTTTCAAACATCACTTATTGCTCTGGGCACTGCGATGTGGCTTACATAGCTTCTTGCGGATGCTGATGCTTCAGATCTATGACCAGAGATTGCGATTCGGTAAATCTTTTTTCAGCCACTGCAGTTTCTGCATGCTTATATAAATTAGGTTTAAGCTATGCTGCCGATGTTTCGCTTCGATCGTGGTGTTTATGTATGCTAATTTGAGTTTCGTTGCTGCTGTTCCAGTTATACGCCCAGAGGCTATGATGTTTATCCAATAATATGGGATTTATAGAGGATATCTATTGTATTTTGGCATGGCAATTGGTTTTGCAGCCATAGCAGATTGCGTGTCCTCTTTGTTATATCCCCATTGATATTCTGAGCCCTTTTATAATGTTTGTTAATCTCACTTCTGGTATGGTTGTTTCAGCTGTGATATTCATCCGAGATTCAAGATTAATGGAGGATTTGGACTGTCTTTTGGTATGGTAAACCAATTTTCTCAGTTATTGTTACAGGCTGAGCCGTTTATTAGTATACAATTCCAACCCCGCGGCAACGCGCGGGGTGGGTCAAACAACTCGTTTGATACATATACGGTTGATAGAAGGAAGAGATGTAGTAGCGATAACATAAGTTGACAATTCCTCTTCCATTTTGTTCATTTTATTCTCTAGGAATCCATTTTTTTAGAGTAAGACGTTCTTTTATTAGGGGTGTGCAAGAATCCGAAAAAACCGGCTCGAAACCAAAATAACCGAAAAAACCAAACCGAAAAACCCGAATCCAAATAGAAACCGTCGGATTTGGATTGAACTTTTCTAAAATCCGAAATTTCGGATCGGTTTCGGTTTTAGCTAAAAATAAAATCCGAAAAAACCGAACCGATCCATTTAATTACTAAACGTTTTCAAATTAAAATTTTATTTATAATCATTAGGATCTTTGAGTCTTTCTGATTAGATCATTATGTAACTTTAATTTTTGTTTAAATGTCATTTGAGTGTTTGAGATTAGATCTTTAAGGATTTGTTTGATTTTGGATTGTTATGCAAAATTATGGATCCTTGAGTCTTTGATATTAAATCGTTAAGGGTTTGTTTGAATGTATTTGTTTGAGATTGGGTCATTTTGCAACGTTATGAATTTTGAAGTTTTAGTTTGAATGTTATTAGTAGTCAATTAATCTATAATTAATAAATAAGTATACCAAAATTTAATATTATTAAAATTTTTTTAGCCCAAAAGTTCATATGGATTTGAATCCGAAGAAACCGAATCCAAACCGTAAAAAACCGAAATCTGAAATCCATGAAACCGAAAAAACCGAATCCGAATGGATTTGAAAAGTTTAAAAACAGAAGTTCGGTTTTGGATTCGGTTTTAGCCAAAATCCGATCCAAACCGATCCATGCACACCCCTACTTTTTATGTAATTGTAAACTTTCTATAATTTATTTAGTTCATTTTTAGTGTTAACGATATGAATGGTTAGAGTTAATAATTTTGAAGGGACACTAATTTCAACATTAAAAAGTAGGTGAAGAACACCCATAAAAACGTAATCGTTAATTAAATCATAAACAACAATTTCATATCTGGGCTCTTCATAGTAAAAGCCAAAATCAATAACAGCAAGCAGAGCCTCATGCAAGATAACAATGAAGCAACCATACGATGTAAAAAGAAATTCTAGAAAAACCGACTAATTGCCGTCTATTCAACAACAGCAGGAAGCACATACAAATCCAACATAAATCAGTCAATGAGCCTAAAAAAACAAACAATTAGGAGACTTACGTTTCAGATCTGAGTTCTAAAAAACTCAAACGCAAACGAAAAGATATCATAAATAAACATTAAGAGAAACCAATAGCCGGAAAACCCAGCTTCGTTTCAAATGGGGTTGTTGAAAACCCACATGCAAAGAACATCAAGGACACCACAGATCATCGGGAAGAACCCCAATCCGTAAAAAACCTTCAAATAACTGCCGGATTTGGATCGCCGCTTCAACGTCCGAACGACGGAAACAGAGCAACGATCATTGGTTGTTTCAAACCGATGGCGTCAAACATCAGTCGACAACCTCGTTGTCAATTAAATATGTAACCCCATTTCAGATCTAGATCGTTGCTTCAACTCCTCGTCGTCGGAGACGGAGCATCGTCCTTGTCTGTCGGCGGCACAGAGCATCGGCCTTATCGGTCGGTGACACACCGGAAAGCCAAGGCTTGAGAGACAAACTGTGTGAGAGAGAGAGAGAGTTCTGGTTAGGAGCACACCACCCCCTCTCTTCCAATGAGCAAAGAACACACTACTATATCCAATTAAAATAATACATACAAATAATACATACAGTAACAAATCTCAAACATAAATAGCAAATATTCATCAAAGAATCATTATAAAAAACCAAAATTAGATGCATGAAAAGTCTTAGCCAGCCCTAAAAAGCCCTAATCCAAAGAGGAATATATCCCCGAAAATAATAACAGATCTATATAGACCATCGGATCAAGAAAAGTCAAAATAAAGAATATGCAATTAAAAAATGGACAGATCTTAAAAAGCCAAAGCCATAAAAACAACCACTTCGACAACATATACACGTCGGAAAAGGGTCGGGCAAATGAGCCTTCATAGCCATCAAGCCATCAGATCAAAAAAAATCCAAATTAAGAAGATGTATTTCAAAGAGCAACAATTCTATAAGAGAGAAAGCTACAAAGCATACACGTCGGCAAAAGCTCAAATGAACCGTCATACACATCCATCAACAGCAAAACCCTAAACTCCACAACCCATCAGTCCCCAACGGCAACCGGAAACCGACAGCCACATCAACGCAGAACAGCAACGCCATCGGATTTCAGAATGACTACCGGATGTGGTCGTCGGCTTCACAAACGGAGAGGCGTTCATTTCAACGGCTTAAATCGTTGAAAACCGCGGGTACTGGAGAACAGAGAAGAAAACCCTAGAAGCAAAGAAGATGTAATCAGATGGAGAGAGAGAGAGTCGGTAGCGTGAAAATAGAGTGAGAATGAATTAAAGACATATTTAAAGCAAATAAAAAGAAGAGAGCTGGCATCACCACATTGCACCGACCAAACTTAACACACAAAAAAAAAATACACGTGGAGGGAATAGGGATCCTTTAGTGTACACAAGGCTGTCCGTAGTGGGACGTTATAGGGCAAAAAAGTGTAACATGGCGCCCCTATAACGCCCCTCCACCACCCCCGGGGCGCCATGTTAGCCAAAATTGTCTCGGGCGTTACCTGCATAACGCCTCCCTTTTGATGTTTTTTTTTTTGTTTTTTTCCTATTGGTTCTCCACTTCACATAACCCCCATCATCATAACCCTCCACTACACCTCTTTACTCATAACCCCACCCCATATGTCAAATGTCACATAACCCCACATCTCTCAAAATATCCACTACACATAGCCTAAGCTAGGGAATTTGATATATAAGGTAATATATATATATATATATATATATATATATATATATATATATATATATATATATATGGGTTAGGATCCTGCGAAAACACATCTTTTTGTGAAAACTGCGAAAACACATATTAAAACTCACGTAACTTTTTCATACGTTAACGATTTTTCATAAAATTTGCGCCAAAAGTTTTAGAATTACGTTATCTTTAAATCTGGAGCAAAATATTAAAAAAAAACTGAACGTTTTTTCCCCGTGTGATGCACATGTGCATCATATAATTAAAAAAAATTATAAAATGCTATTTTTTTCTTTAAATCTAAAGATAACACAACTATAAGATTTAGGGTGCAATTTCTTTTTAAACTATTAATGTATATCACATGTATGAGTGTTTTTTTTTTTGGTATGATGCACATGTGCATCATTCAATAAAAACACAAAAAAATGATGAAAATATATGACATATGGTGCGACTAAGAAAAAAAAATATTAACTCATACTAAAAGTATGAGTTTTTTTTGTGATGCACATGTGCACCACACAAAAAAATATTTAAAAAAAATAAGAAAAGCGTTAAGTTTTTTAAAACTTTTATAGGATTAAAGATAATATAATTTTAAGACTTTTGGTGCAAATTTTTTAAAAAAAATATTAACGTATGAAAAAGTTATATAGGTTTTAAGATTTGTTTACGCAGTTCTCACAAAAAAAAAGGTGTTTTCGCAGGATCCTTCCCATATATATATATATATATATATATATATATATATATATATATATATATATATGGTTAATAATAATTCCCATTCCTATATATATATATATAGGGTGAGGTTCATTGTAGACACTTTCACATGTGAAATAGCTCTTTTTCACATGTGAAATGCTCTGAACAATTAGAAAAAGGAAAAAAAGGAAAAAATGAAATTATCACAACCACTAGATCAAGAGATCTAATGGTGAAATAGGGTGTCTACATGTCTACACTTATGAGGGTGTCTACAATGAACTTTTCACTATATATATATATATATATATATATATATATATATATATATATATATATATTATGTTTTTTGTTTGATGATGTTAATTAGATGATTATGGTAGTCACCGTAGATATTTTTTATTTATTAAATTGTATAAAGCCGTTAGGATGAAATATATGAGTTTTTTGACAATCAATATGTAAAGTTGGCCGTATGGCGTATTACTTTAATACATACTATTATAATATATATGATAAAACACTATTCTCCTTTTATATTAAACAAGATGTTTACCCACCCCGCGCGTTGCTGCGGGGTTGAATTTGTATACTGAACGAAAGTAAAAAAAGTTAAGTGGTATAAAACGTAAAAGTTTAAAAGTTTCGTGGTGAAAGTATAAAACTATAGAAGTATATTAAAAGCGAAAGTAGAAAAGTTAAAAGTTTCGTGCCAAAGTACGTAAAAGTCTAACAGTCTTGTAGTGAAAGTATAAAACTATAAAAATATACTAAAAACGAAAGTAGAAAAGTTAAAAGTTTCGTGGCCAAAATAGAAGACAATAAAACTTAAAATAAAAAAAAAACTTTAAAAGTTAACGGTACAAAACGTAAGAGTATGAAACAATGTGGCCAAACTACGAAAACTAAAAGTTTGCTATTTCGTTAAAAATAAAAAAAACAAATCGTAAAAGTTTAAGGGTAAAAAGCGTCAAAGCACCAAAGTCATGTGGCCAAAATTTGAAAAACCAAAAGTCTACTATTCATCTGTGATATTTGATCGTGTTCAAAGGTAACGGAAATAAAACGTAAAAGTCTAAAAGTTTCGTGGTCAAAGTCTAAAAGTTTCGTGGTCAAAGTCTAAAAGTTTCGTGGTCAAAGTATAAAACTATAGAAAGGTCGTGGCCAAAGTCGAAAATTCTAAAAGTATACTAAAAATTAAAGTGCAAAGGTTAAAAGGTTTAAAACGTAAAAGTCTAAAAGTTTCGTGGTTAAGGTATAAAACTATAAAAAGTATATCAAAAACAAAAGTATAAAAGTTAAGGGGTATAAAATATACAACTATAAAAGTCACGTAGTCAAATGATTAAATTAAAAAGTAATAGTGGTCAAAATAAAAAAAATAAAAAAAGAAAAGACGTGGACCAAAAGTGTAAAAATGAGAGAATCTTTGTGGCCAAAATAAAAGAAACTAAAACTCTTGAAGGACTTAAGTGAATAAAAGTAAAAATTATGTGACATAAACAAAATAAATCAAAAAACATGTGGTGTAAACAAAAGAAATAAAAAATTCACTCTTTAAGTATCAAATTTCATTGTTGTATATATAATTTTAAAAGTTAAATTGGGTAAAATTGTTTTTTATAAATTTAACTACTTTAGTTATCTTTAAATATAAATAAATAACTGAATAATAGAAATCTAATTGTGTAAACAATCAATTTCCTGTTTAACTATATTTTTAAAATCGTTTTTATTTTATATGATTTCATAACTACTTTATTTTATTAATTTTTACTAAACATTTAAATCTATATGATAATTTACTAATTAGTTGTTAAATGTCTATGTTAGAGTGTTATAGTTTAGTCGGATCTTACGAGCACCCTCGAATAGTTTAAATCTATTGTTGTAATGGATAATTACTTTTGCTTCCGTAATCAATTACTTGTTATAATGTAAAGTAGCATAGAAACATGTTTTAAAACGTGCTCTTTGAAGCTAAACAAACACATAAAAGTGGTGTTTGAAGATAGAATAGCAATGATACATGTTGTTTAAAATCTAGTATATATTTTTCTTTTTAAATCAAGTACTGTTTTTCAAAATCAAGTATGGTTTTGTAAAATCGAGTGTGAATTTTTTAAATAAAAGTTATCATTTTATATATCAATATTATACTCATATTAAAGATTAAAAAATATTTAATTTTATGGTGTAATTTCAAAAAAAATATTATCGTATTAAAAAGTTATAAGTATTTGAAAAAATTACAGACCCTTTCTAGCTTTTTTTTTCTCCGTTTGGATCTCTGATAGCGGATGTCGTGGTCCACTTCAAAAACCTAAATAACCTGGGTAGCTAGGGTAAGTCAGGTATCGTATCCACAAGGAGCATGTGGTCAGTGTTAAATGTATTATCTGATTATTTAACTAGATTAAGCTAAAGAAAACTAAAAAGTGTAAAAGTTGATTTGATTTCAAATATGAAAACAATAAACGAGAATAATAATGAATAAAAAGATGATCACACCCAGGATTTTGATTAGCACTAGATAACGTAACTTCATTTGATTATTATGAAATTGTTACATAGACATAAATTGGTATTGACTTTAGCGTGAAGTACTCATACAAGACCAAGGAATCTGGCGGATGCTGGTTAACGGTCCGAAACCGAATAACGGCTCCTGCTAAGATGTTGCCTTAGTACAAGTCAATTGGTAGTAATAGAATTCGTCACTACTAGAAGATTGGGCTAGCAATTAATAATCAAGCAACGCCAAAACCAGTCAAACGAATCTTTAATCAACCAAATCTACCAATGGCTTATCATTCGATCATAAAGGTGAATGCTTGAATTTACACCCAATGTCAGAACAATCAAAATGAAGAAAACATGAATCTTATACTAACCCTACATCGGGGGATGATCATAAGTACTTAGCCAATCATAATAACAAAGAACTTCAATACTGTCACTATAAAATTCTTCACTAAAACAATCAACTGAATACTCAAAAGTTTATATCAACTAAAAAACTACATGAAAACCTTCCTTTGTTTTCTGCGACAAGCCTTTCTGTGTATTGCCTTTGTGTTCAATCGCCAAGCAGCCCCAAAATGGGGTCTGCCCTCCTGCCGTCGAACTCCCCCCTTAGTATCCTCAAAATTGTGCTTTTATATTTCTGATTTACCTGGACCCATAAGCCCACGTGAATTCTAAATTATGGAACCCACATTGCTTCTTATTTCTTTTTTTTTAATTATGAACTTAGAAGTATTTTGCTCCATCTTTCTTTTTGCACCTGCACCGTAAATGCATCATAAATTAAAGTAAAATTGGCTTATATTAATCTCAGTTATTAACATATTGGCCGATAATAATCTCAGTTATTGTTTTCCCCACAATAATCCCAATTATTAACATGTTGACCTGTATCGATCCGCCGTTAAGTTGTGACTAACGGTGTTAAATTTTTGCTGACTATACAAGCTACATAGGATCCTAGGTGGCATTGTATTTAAATAAGTTTTTAATCAAATAAAAAAATTAGTAAATAAAGCCCTAACAGTACATACGTAAAGCTCAACTCCACTCAAATTTTTTTAAAACAAGAAAGTGGAGGTCTTCTATGGTGGGGGTGGATTGCGATTTTTTTGTGAAGGCTATAAAGTGATGATTGAGAATTATAATTGCTGCCTTTTGTTTTGTTGACAATAAACAATAGCATTAAGAGCCCACGTACGGCTTGGTTTATTTTTCTTTTTTAGGGCATGGTTTTATTTGTTTCTTTTTTTTACTTTAATAATAGTTTTTTTTATAAATAAAATGTCACGTAGGATTCTACTAGGACATCCAGTCAGTAAAAATTTATCACCGTTAGTTACAGCTTAACGCCGGATCAATTTAGGCCAATATGTTAATAACTGAGATTATTATGGGAAAAAACAATAACTGGAATTATTATCGACCAATATGTGATAACTAGGATTAATATAGGCCAATTTTCCTAAATTAAAATCAATTTAGTTATCTATCATCTAATTTCACACAAACACAAACACTTAATTAACACAATTATTTTTAATGTGATGCCAAACCAACGAGACTAAAGCTGTTTTAATCACCTGACACAAATATAATGTTTTAGCTCATGATCTCCTACAAAAAATATAAATTACTAAAGCGAATAAAATTGATATTTTATAAATGTAATAGTGTATTTAATCGAGATTTAATATGAAATTGGGTGTATCTAAACATCACTCATCAATCTCATCACTATCTATAAAGTGGAATGATGTGATCTATTTTTAAAATTTTTAGGCAAAATTTATATTTTAGTAGATCAACCCGATTTGATTTGTATACCAACTAGAGATCGACCGCGCGTTGCTGCGGTAACTCAAGAAAGTATAACAAACGTGTTAATAAAACAAAGAAGATATCGGTTTCTTAAGAAGATGTAAGATATACCTGCACAAATAAAAATGTTTACTTGTGTGACCCACCGCGCGTTGCGGCGGCCTCACCGTTTTCTCACCATGTGTTAGTTTTATGTTTTGAATCGGACAACGTCAATCAGCTCACAATTCCATGTGTTTGTCTAAATAGGGCCAAGACCAAGGCTGCTGTGGATAAGAATGGTCATCCATATGTACCAACTTTGAACCAAAGTTCCAAAGTTTTTTAAGCCTTTTCTCATGATACATACATATGGATGCCTCATTATATATATAGATGGTGACATCAATTTAGCCTATCATTTTGCCCACTCTAGTCCAAGTTTAGGACATGTTTATCTATTCACGCCCATTTGGTAACATGACCCAAAATATTTAAATATAAGAAATCAAATAAAGTGTCAAAAACATGTTGTGACTAACAACAAAACCGCTAATATACCACGCAAAAAGCGTCAAAAATCACAATATCAACTTGAGCAATACCTGCAGAACAACAATAAATCATAATGCATTGCATCTTCATAAGCTAAACAAACAGAACCACCATATTTTTTTTTTTTTTGCATTCATTGGAGATTTGGCATGAATATTTTTTTTTAATCCAAATCTATTCATACATAAACGGGTTTAGATCCTACAAAAACTTATTAGCAGGAGTTCAAGTCCAATGATACATAAACATATTCAAGGCTTATAAAAACTAACAAATACCAGTGATACATAAACATATCTAAATCTTGTAAAAACCTATTTACTGGACGCACCGATCTTATCAATATGTCATAAGTTTTTATACATTTGCATAGGGTATGATATACTCGGTCTACACACTCATGGCCAACAAAGGAAAGCCTAAGAATCATTCATGCTTTTTGGCATAAGAGACGGAAATGATTAAATCCAACACCAATCATTACTTTTCATCGAACCTAATTTTGAATTCAGCAGATAAAAAAGAGGAAGGGAAGCTTATAACAGTTGAACACAATAAGAAATCACTTGTAATAACATGAGTAAATGTAGATAATAACACAATGAATGTCATAATTTGTGAACATACCAAAGCGCCTTTGAATATGAACCAACAACTATTGGAGTAAAAGGCCAACCAACCATGGCTGCAGATGGGGTTGCAAGTTAACACATGTTGTCTTCAGAATCTGCCAAACTCCATTAAAAACTTAAGTCATTGCATAGTTTGAAGATGACCTGATCTATTAGTAGGTATATGATATTTTTTTATTTCATTTGCATAAATTTCATAAGGTTTTGTATCAGATGGCTACAAAGCAAACCATACATCTATAAGCATAATGCTCAAAGCAAACCATAGATCTATAACAATAGGTTTACCTGTATTTGTAAGATAAGAGGTCGGAATAGGCACCCCAACACATAAATATCATATGTTAACATTCCAAAATGCTTAAACCATAAGCTGAAAGGAAACATATATTAAAAAATAATGGACAAACAAAATTATAAGCATACATAAAAAACATCTCATAGTTATCTATTAGAAGGAGTTTTATTAATAAAATGTTATTGAAATCATCACAGAAGTATGTAGCTGAATACTTTTTATTAAGAAATAGAAAGAGGAAAACTTTAACAATGTACAATTAGGCAAAGGAAAGGAATAATACCTTCACGACAGGTAGCAGTGGCACATAAAAGACAACGCTCAAATAAACCAAAGATAAGAGCATCCATATAAATAAGATAAAAGATTGCAATCAAATTTTTAAAAAAAAGAAAATAACTAATAGGCTACCTTCAAAACAGCTGGATATCGCACCTGCAAGAACGCGGAAGTTAGGTGTCAATAGAAGTGGCGAAGAAGACCATTTTGTGACCGTACAAGCTGATACGCTTAAAGTTACCTGAACAAAAGATCACTAAACCTTTCTTCTTCAGGCTATATAATAGCAACAGAATGGGAATTAGTATTTTACTAATGAATCACCACTAAATATCAGAAAATTAACATGGAGTAACAACTAAATATTGTTTTGATGCCAAAATTAGTAATAGTATGTCAGATACCTCAGATTAGTACGATTCATCATGGGATTTCTTTTGTTTAACTCGTCTTTCTTCTTTCAAATTTACAGCTCCGTGCGCCACCACATACAGTGATAATCAATATCGACTACTACACAACAACAGAAGGTTACAATAAAAAAGATCATGTATAGCAGAAATAGTACAATCATTCATACCTCATCATGTTTACCGTCTTGGTTTCCACTCTTCTTTCTGAAAAGTTTCATCTTTTTATCAACCATTTTAGACTTAACAGAGCTGCCATGCTAATCGTTATCATCATCATCAGCATCCAATAGTTTGTATGTCCTCTGCTGCTCTCTGGCTAGCATTGCTGCAGCGTCTTGTTTTTGCCGATAAAGGTATCTAAAATAAGAATAGTAACAGTAACGTGTCGAGGTACAATTATTTAACCTAAGAAAATAAAAGAAGGATGGTGACACTAACAGGCCATTTAAGTTATAGAAGAAGAAAAAGAAAATGCAGACTCACATTTTGGTCTGAACTCTTATGTTCAAGCTTCCGGAAGATTTCCTCAGCAAATGTTAGTGTGTCATTTGAAGATGACACCCCCATGTGTTTAAGATTATTAAATACATCCGAGGGTGATGAAGCTTTCTTAGCTGCAGAAAAAGAAAAGAAAAATGAAGTATATGTCTAAATCATGGGAAAACAATACAAGATAACAATATATGTAAATATTAGTCCGAAGATAACTTACATAAACTGATCACGTATTGGACTAAAGTGGGTTCTGAATACCCAAGAGGGACATCAATTTATCTGACATCCAAGTCTTCAGGTCGCACCCCATTTCAAACTACATTAAAAAAAGACCAAAACACATTTATACAACCAATTATTTCCATATATCATGATAGACACCAAAAAGTTATAACTATAATCCAATCATTAAAATCAGCAGTGTAGGAATTCTCTAACATTAGATTAAGGAAATAAAAAAGAAATAAATCGTTAAGTTATAAATAACCTGCAACTAACATTAAAAGATGTAGAAATCAATAATGAGAGAAACAAAATACACAAATACAATTATTTTAGATTCACCAACCTGGGCCAAAATGCAGAACTTCAATGATAAATAAAATACCTAGATGGCTAGATCCAACCCAAACACATAATAAATTGTGTAAGTGGTGTATCAGTTTCAACAACATTAAATTGATAATCAGATAGCAGAATCGGGGTTCCAGATTCATTTGTTTGATTCTCGGTGGGCTGTAAGGGCAGCCGAGATCTATGAATTCCGGATGACAAACAACAAAACAAATAAAAGGAAAAAGTCAGTCTACCTAGAGTATGTAGAAACACAACCATAAAGAAAAGAAGAAAATGTAGAAAACAAAAATAAATTAAAACAGCTGTTTTCTACATTATTGAAATTCATTTTGAAGTGGTAAGCAACAATGAATTTCAATAATGTAGAAAACAAAAATAAATTAAAAAATAATGTACCTTCAGACCAAGAACTCCAAAGACAAACACCACAACCTGCAAACAAATAAGAAGTTGGATCAAACGTACCATTTTTGCATTGAGTTCTACAATGATTTATAA
>JBCNJP010000001.1:1649218-1668985 GCA_039602395.1 Deinandra increscens subsp. villosa
TCCCGATGATCTGTGGTGTCCTTGATGTTCTTTGCATGTGGGTTTTTAACAACCCCATTTGAAACTAAGCTGGGTTTTTCAGCTATTGGGTTCTCTTAATGTTTATTTATGATATCTTTTCGTTTGCGTTGGAGTTTTTTAGAACTCAGATCTGAAACGTAAGTCTCCTAATTGTTTGATTTTTTAGGCTCATTGACTGATTTATGTTGGATTTGTATGTGCTTCCTGCTGCTGTTGAATAGACGCCGATCAGTCGGTTTTTCTGAATTTCTTTTTACATCGTATGGTTGCTTCATTGTTATCTTGCATGAGGCTCTGCTTGCTGTTATTGATTTTGGCTTTTATTTGAAGAGCCCAGATATGAAATTGTTGTTTATGATTTAATTAACGATTACGTTTTTATGGGTGTTCTTCACCTACTTTTTATTGTTGAAATTAGTGTCCCTTTAAAATTATTAACTCTAACCATTCATATTGTTAACACTAAAAATGAACTAAATAAATTATAGAAAGTTTACAATTACATAAAAAAACGTCTTCAACTCTAAAAAAATGGATTCCTAGAGAATAAAATGAACAAAATGGAAGAGGAATTGCCAACTTATGTTATCGCTACTACACCTCTTCCTTCTATCAACCGAATTTGTATCAAATGTATAAACACTAGCAAAGAATAGTATAAGACATGAAACAATATTGTCATGTCAAGTTTGTATCAAATGTATTGTCATTCTCACCTAAAAACCGCAGCAACGCGCGGTCAAATTGCTCGTATAACTATATAAGGGTAAACTTATAAGTTTACATATCTTTTTTTTAATCACACTCATCTTCACTAAATCTCTCTTCAAACCCCAATTCGAGTTAACATTTTCGGCCCTAAATCTCCATCTGCAAATCAGCAAACGGATACGGATCAAGCACAACCAAGGAGAGGAGATCGATTCCACTGGTCATTGACATTAATATACCGCACAACTACTTCAATTTTGTACCCTACGAAAACCTCAGAGCATGACTTGATATACATTATGTTCACTCAGGTAAACACTAAATACATAACACAAATGACAAACTATAATACTTATACTAAAAAAAGTATTTGCAATCACATTATATATATTAAAAGTGGATGGTATTGAGCATGTTGACACATATGGAAACAATAGCCTTATGCAATTGAGAGTCCAAGATCTTAGGTAATTAACAAGTACTATTAAAAATTTAGAATACATAGCCATTTATTATTATGTTGTTATCTACGTATACATATTCAAAATTATCTAGAAAAAGAATGTCAATTTTGATTTGTGAGAATTATTAGTTTTACCTCAAAAGTCAAAACGGATGAAAAACTTTATTTGGTTTCTAATGCCTTTATTGAAATTTGATGTTCAGCATTCACAGCCCATTCCCTATAATGGTTGTGAGGGTAAACCTTAAAATTTAAGGTGTAGTTTTGAGTGGTTGTGAGTAGAGGAGAGAGAAATATTTAATGAAAAATCTGGGAAATCCCTATATTTGAGGAAAAAACTGATGAATCTTTAAAATTTAAGGTTTGAAGAGAGAAAAAGGTAATGATAAAGGTATAAAAAATATTATTTAATTGTAGTTGTGAGTGGAAAAGAGAGAAAGAGTAATGATAAATACATAAATTATATGGATAAGGATAGGAAATGGGATGTGAATGCTAGAAAGCTCTAATATGTTATCCCTCTAAGTCTTTAACCCATTTTTCTTCCTGATAAAAAGCTGGTGTATATCAGGTAATGCAGGTTCAAACATTATCTAATAAATTAATAATCAAGATCACAGGTAGAAACTTGGTACATGATGATATTTGGTTCGTTAAAACAAAGAGAATTGGGGGTGTGTGATAAGAGTGAGCAGAGAAAATAAACATGAAACTACACTTGGAATGCTAATGTACAATAACTTTTTATCAGGAAGAAAAAAGACGTAAATATATAATAATAGGTGTATGATTGGGAGACCAAAAAAAGCATATATACAAGTACAATCAGCAAGAAAGGGGGTGTCTTTTGGGATGCATTTTTTCACTGGGTTGTGCTTGAGTTCAACAGTGTTCAGGTTATACATGGATAGTGATATGGTTATACTTTTTGTTTCTGCTTAACTCTCTCTTAAGGTGTGAGTTGTTATTTTGGTATTCGGGTTATTATTTTATATATTTTCTGTAGGTAAAAGATGACTCACAAATAGTTCAGCTGAGAATCAACAAAATCCTTTTTATATATTTTTTTACGATTTAAGTAAAAGATAGCTCTCTTTTTTTTATTAGTATAAGTCTATTCTCATTTTGTACAAGTCTATTCTCATTTATTCTTCTAATTTTATGGTAGTTTTCTAATTAGAAAAGATAGCTTAAAAAGAGAAGTATATTAACATGTATGTCTATCAACATTTTATCTATTTGATGTCATGATCATTTTCATTGTCAGATTTCTTATGGGTTAAAACAGGTCAGGGTTAAATTATTAAGAGAAAATTCATTTCAAGGCTTATTGTTTATGGCGGAAGGAGAAAATTTATTTTATCTATCAATTTGGTTCTTACGGATGGACGGAAGGAGAAACTTCATTTTACAAAGAAAAACCCTAGTCATACATAGAAGAATTTGGGTCCAAGACAACAAACTTTTTTTTAACCTATAGAGTTGCACTTAATATTTTGTTTTAAGTATAACTTGACTTTTAATAAAATTAAACTATATACAAAAACAAACCCACTTGTTACACTAAAACAAATTTTTTTCCATCTGCTACAGTACTATGTGAAATTTAGTTTTTTTTTTAGTTTTGCACCGTTGCTTTGCGGTATGAAATTTTAGGATATTTGCTTGTTCTTTTTTACTTCGTTTTAATTTAGTTTTAGGCCATTGTGTTTCACTGTATAACTTTTTATTGTTTGCATTTAGTTTTTTTATTTGTTTTAGTTTAGTTTTATACCATTACTTTTTGGTGTATATAGTTTTTTTGTTATTCCTATGAATATTTTTATTATTTTTAAATGTATAATTTTTTTTAAACTTTTATGTTATGTTACGAGAATACAACTTAATTATGTACCTGTAGAATCGGGCTACCAAAGATGATCGGATAGGGTGGAACCTAGGACGGATCAACTCTGTAGTCGGACTACAAGGGGTGAAAAGGCTGAGTCTTCTGGCTGGCAGTCGACTCGGCTATTGGGTGCTTGACCTGGAACCTGCAAAACAGAAACGCCGTTATTCTTGGGGGCAGGACAGGATGTCCTGCGACCAAACTCGAGCGTGAGGATAAGTATGCGCTTTCGAAAGATTAAGTGTAATCAGACGAGAGAAGATGCATTGAATGAATATTTACCTGGTGGTTGAGGGGTATTTATAACCCTCAACCTTTGTCTCGTTCTGTAATTAATGCGATAGCCTCGAAGTAGAAAGTTGCAGGTCTGGCATCCGAACAGTGGCCGACAACCACAGTAGCCGTTTTGGGAAACTGCCTTGGTGGATGTGTCCAGTCTTTCGGATGCAGACTCGGAATGTAGAGCATTGGTCTGTACCTACTCGTCTTGGCCTGACTTGGTCTAGAGGCTTGTCCTACCAAGTGTTGCCAGTCGACCAGGTAAGGTTCGACCAGAGTAGGTTGTAAGTTAGCCGACTTGGTATTAATGACTGTCAGTCGGCCTTCGTTTAGTCGACTGGTCATTCGGCTAGTCATCAGTTAGCTTGATCGAAATGACTGTCAGTCGACCTCAGCTTGGTCGACTGGTCACTCGACCAATCGTCAGTCGGCCTGGTCAGAGTGACTGTCAGTCGACCTCAGCTTGGTCGACTGGCCAGTCGTCAGTCGGCCTGGTCGAAGTGACTGTCAGTCGACCTCAGCTTGGTCGACTGGTCACTCAACCAGTCGTCAGTCGACTTGATTGTTTGAGGTAGAGTGTGTGGAACATGGTTTACATGTGATGTCACTCTGACTCGGACATACGTCATCAGTACCTATTTTACCTCGCGACAAATTACAAGTAATAGTAGGCAGAGAAAAATTAACAAAAGGTATGTATTTGCTTTTTAAATTAAAAATAAATAATTGAAAAATCAAATTATTTGTTGAAAACCCTCACTGAGAGTCACTTCCCCATACGGCATACGGAAATTCGAATTTTCTCTTCACGATTTTGACATTTTCGTATCCGGGTCGGGTCAGATCAACTCCAGCCCTGCAATCCCAGTTTCTTCTTCACGGCCGAAAGCCTAAAATCCAGGTTCCATCCATAGAACTCGTTTCAACATTTACCGCAATAATTCCCGCCTACATTCGATCCCCCTCCCCGTGATTACCGATCATCAATCATCCACTTCACTTCACACTCCTCCGTTCGATTTGCCGGAAACGATCTGATCTCCGGCGGAGATGAAATCCCGAGCCAAAACCGGCGGCGGAATCGGATTTAGCGGCTGGTCTAGTCTCGGTTTACCTGCTGTTTTCCTCTTATGCATCTTCTTCTTCTTCCTAGGGTTCTTCGGTTCGTCTCTGTTATCTCAACAGGTCTGTTTTATTCCCTTGTCAATTTGATTTTTACGTTTTTGGAACTAAACTATATGGAGATTGATCTTATTGTTATATAATCATCTTAACTGTTCGTTGACTGTAATTTGATTATCGTGAGTGATATGATTGGCAGGTTGAAAACGAATCTAGTTTACATCCTAGACCTAGGGTTCTTAGTGAGAAGGAATACGATCCGTTGCCTCGAGGGGATTCCGGTGATGATTCCTTTACTACCATTCCTTTTCAGGTATCTGTTTCTTTGATTCTCCGAAATTGAGCTTGCTTGAAGTTGTTTATGAGCATTCTGTGAAAATACTTGATTAATTTGGAGATTGGCATCTGTTAGTTCATGTAGTGGTCATGGTATAACTAAACCCTAGAAATCTGAACTTTTGGTTTGATTAGTTTGGCTAGATTAGAGAATGTTGTTTTGCAAACTCTAAACTGTGCAATTTACTCTGTGAATCATGGAATAGAATAGATCCAAATGAGCAACTAGCATGTTTTTGATTGTGGTGTGTTATGATGCTTCAGCTTTGATTTGTGTCATTGTATGATTGATATTCTTATTAGGTATTAAGCTGGACACCCCGAGCACTATACTTTCCTGGTTTTGCAACGGCACAGCAATGTGAAAGCATAATCAAGATGGCCAAGGTAAAGCTTGCACCTTCAACCTTGGCTTTACGCAAAGGAGAAACGGCTGAAAATACCAAGGGGATTAGAACAAGGTATTAAAAAAAAAACAATAGAGTATTCATAAAATAAGCTAAATTAGTCGTTTTTCTTATTCTTTGTCATTTTTCAAATGAACCAGTTCCGGCATGTTCATAAGTGCATCTGAAGACAAAACGGGGACCTTGCATCTCATAGAGAAGAAAATAGAAAGGGCTACAATGATCCCCAGAAGCCATGGAGAGGTATTCTTTATTTCTTCCATCACTATCTTGAGAACTTGCAAGCATGGTTTTAAAAATAGCACCTAAGGCGTGAGTCGTACGCAAGAAAACACCTCGGCCTTGAGGCGGTTCCTCTTGCAAATCTGGTGAAGATTGGGGTCTATATAAGGATGATATATTGATATGTTGAAACAGCCAAAGGGGTGAAGAGATTTATGACTGGTTTGCATGATAAAAAAGGCCGATATGTAAAAAAGATGAGATAGGTGCAGCTTTTGGTTGTACATAGAGTAACAACCCGCATATGTGAGGAGGCTCTCACCTCACGCCTTGGTTTTCGGAGGCTAAACGCCTTGGAGCTCCTCGTGCTTTAAAAAAACAAACTTGCAAGTTGGGTTTAATCTTGTTAAAACTCGCTAATTATTAACATTTAACAGAGACATTGACATTAGGATTTGCTTTTTACTATTTACCTCCGATGATATGTAGATTACTGATGATTGGCTATGTGACAATCGTGTGACTCATTTACGACCTGTTTGATGTAAGAATGTCATTATTTTCAGGCATTTAACGTTCTAAGGTATGAGATCGGGCAAAGATATAATTCACATTATGATGCTTTCAACCCTACGGAGTATGGTCCACAGAAGAGTCAGCGGGTACATGACTCACTAAACCTTATATACCTTCATGTGTTTATAAAGTTTCTATATGCATCGTTAATTGGTAGCTTACTAGCTCGTATGTTTCAGAATATTACAACAGTAACTGATGCATCCTTTCTCTCTTCATAATATTGTTTTTTCTATCTTCAGTTTTTGAGTTTTTTCCCTAAATATCATGCATGTTAAGAGGATTGTAGGTTATGATCATGGTTGGAGTTGGGTCTCCATCAATGGTTTCTGATTCTTGCTCAATAATTCTCTGCTTAAGAAGTTTCTGATAGCCTTCTTTCTATGCAAATGCATGTTCTACAATTTGTTAATTTCAGATTGTTATTAATAATACTAACTTCAATATTGACATGTTTACAGATTGCGTCTTTCTTGCTATATTTATCTGATGTTGAAGAAGGTGGAGAAACCATGTTTCCATTTGAGGTCTGTTTCAGGATTGCGTATTAAACATAATACGTCTTTTCTTGATCCCCATGTCAAATCCTGTGCATGTATCATAATCTGTTGCTCTGATTTTCAGAATGGCGAAAATACAGCTTCAAATTATGATTTCAGAAAGTGCATAGGTTTGAAAGTAAAACCACAGAAGGGTGACGGCCTTTTGTTTTATTCTTTATACCCGAACGGTAGTATTGACCCGGTGAGTTCATTTCTGGTTATCAGAGGTGCAATTGTTCCTTTGGCCTGTTATCTCCATGAGTTTTTTTTTATCATCATTTGATTGATTTGAATGAAGTTTAATGTTTCCTGATTGCAGACATCACTTCATGGGAGCTGCCCTGTAATCAAAGGACAGAAATGGGTGGCGACGAAATGGCTTAGGAACGAAGACGAATTCGATTAATCTTTTTTGTTCTTTAGCAGTCTGTCTGATGTTTCACCATGTTACAGAACTTGGAATCGCGTATAGATGTTTATCTTAACTAATTAAGCTTGATTTCTTAAGATCGCACTACACAAAAATTTGTTTTAAACTTTACTCCCAACGTTAATCCTGAGCATCCAAGCCAGATTTGTATGTTGGGAGTAAAGTTTAATCACAAAAAAACGTCTATATTTTTCTCCAACCTAGATTTATATGTTTTTTTTTTTAATTTGAAAAATAAATGGTGGCTGTTTATTTTATTTTTTTAGGAATTTGGTAATTTTTTATTTTATTTTAAGCCTTTGTAATTTTTATTTTTAAATTAATGAATTTTATGTTTATATTTTATTTTATGTAATTGTTTTTGTTTAAAAAAAAGAGAAAAAAAAAGTTTGCTTAAAACATGATTTAGACAACCATACCTACCACCAAAACATCAATTCTACATCAATTTTCTCTCTCTTGTTGACAGCCTATGATTGGTCAGATTGATGATTCAAATGGTTGCTTTAGGCAACCATACCCCCCCCCCCCTCAGTGTTAGATGTGTCTTTAGTTTGTTTTATCATGTCTTTTCGAGTAGTTTTATCTTATCTTTCCAAGTTACTATAGTAAACAAGCACTAGTAGTTAAAACAAATAAATTATTCACATATATGTAAGCCATTTTGTTAAATTTACAACATCCCCACGATCGTTTGCAGTAAAACCGGGTGACGTGTCGCGGCGATGAAACCTTCAAATTCAGCCCCCTCCCCCCCCCCCCCCTCCCTTTCCATGATCGTTTAATGCTAAACGATCCCTCAAACGTTCGTTTTGCTCCAAACGATCGTTGGGAACTTGTTTATTTAACAAAAAAGCTTATGCATTTAGCCAAACCCATATGTAAGTAGGTAGTTTATTCATATGTGGATGATTTACGTCTATGTAAATGGTTTATTTACACATGTAAAACAATTATACATATTATTTACGTCTATGTAAATCAT
Source organism: Deinandra increscens subsp. villosa (assembly GCA_039602395.1). Taxonomy (NCBI): domain Eukaryota; kingdom Viridiplantae; phylum Streptophyta; class Magnoliopsida; order Asterales; family Asteraceae; genus Deinandra; species Deinandra increscens. Next base: position 1,657,201 of record JBCNJP010000001.1, read on the forward strand.
ATAAATCTTCCAAGTTAATCGTCTATTCTCAAACTAAATATCCATTTTTTCAAACTCACAACTCACTTGCATATTTGCAAATCTTCATGTTGGTCATCTATCGTTCAAACTAACCGTATACTTACATCTATCGTTCCACATATGTGTAAGGTTAAGGCTCTAAATGAGTCAAGGTGGCTCGTTAGTTGCTCACCTTAAAAAGCTCGAACGAATTGAGTTAAAATGAGCTTGAGTTTGAGCCCAAGCTTTACATATCGAGTTCTAGCATGTTCGTTAGCCTAAACTAGTATTTCATTTGTATAAATTTATTTACACTATTAAATATATGTTTATATAAATAGTCAATATTATATATAAAATTATGATAAAATTTAAATGATATATGTTATAGGAATTGGAACTTTTATTAACCAATCCTTAATGCATTAATTAAATAACCTAATCTTAAAGGTTGATCACTTTGATCTTGTGGTTGTAATCTAATCTAACTTTTTGTAAATGATCTATGGTCCAGATTAAAAAAGGGGTAAATATGTAAAATTTCCAAAGCATATTAGGTTAACCAAGAAAACCCCCCTTTCATTTCTATCGGGCTCAAAGACATCTTTGAGTTAAATAGTAGGTAAGAGCGATATGATACCTTGAGGCAATTCATGAATTGCAGGATGCCAAAAGACTCCTCTACTTATGATCATTTCATGAAGATGAAAGGGTACTATGATCACCTGTTTAACTCGGTTACCGCATGGATAATTGGCTTGCGATGGATGTGATCTTTGTCACACCCCAACCGACGACGGAATATGTCGAGGAGAGATGATTGTCTAGATGCACAAATCACTAAATATTATGTTGCGATATTCTTAATTAAGCCCATTTCATTCAACGATACCAAACATAATTAAATAGTTCAAGATTTTAATCCAACAAAAACATTCATAACAATAATCATAAAGAGTCTCAATTTATTTAATAAGGTCAACTAAGGCACATGCATTCCTAAGGCGACGATATCCAAAGTCAAACAGCATTACCTGCAACATGTACAACATACAAGTTAACTACAAGAGTTGGTGGGCGAACATAGGTTTAACAATAGTGTATGAGTAAAACCAGTGCGATTCATGAGTAATGTAAGTCCACATGTGATAAACGAGTAATAAAATATCAGATAACAAGAGCGTAATCAAACCCCGACAATAAGGCTTGCAATCACCTGACGCTAAAACCAGTCAAGTCAGATGTGCTTGTCAAACCAATATATCTATCATTGTTACCCTGGCCTTTTTAGTGTTAATAATTACCCGTAGAGTATGCGTATGAGTATGAGCACAATCCAGATATAACACGTAAGTCTAACACATAAGAGCATACAATACGAGTACAGAATCACGTATAGTTTGAGTAAGGATATAATCGAGTAAGAGTTTGAATATGTTACATATTGCACCCCAAAACAATAAAGTAAAAGAGGCTATGAATACTCACATGATAGCAGTGTCGAGATATGAGAAAACTAGCGATAGCGAGATGAGAGTCAAATCCGGAGATCACCTTAACGATTGATTGAGATGGAGCCAAAACTAAATATATAAATAAGTAAAAATAACAATCTTGACTTGATACGACATAATCGAATCACAACCCGTTGGTGGTTTGCTCAATTGATAACGTACGGATTAGTTATGGGTCCAATCCTAAATCTAAGGACAAAATTATAGAATCCAATATTGTCATAAAAGTCAACATAAGTCAAACTAACTATCATGAATCAAAATATATCATCCCAACAAGTTAAACCCTAGATCTATCATGGAAGTCCTAGATCTAGTCATATTATGTCATGGGATCAATAGATCTAGTCATACATGGCATGGATTTAGACATATTATAACATGGATCTAGACATTTTATAGCAAGAACATCTAACCTTGATGATGAGAAACATAGATCTAGCCCTAAATAGGATGCATGATGTACATCTAGCCATTTTGAACATAAAGATCCAATCTTGATAATCAATTACATATATCTAACTCTAGAGGCATGCATGATGTAGATCTAGGCATTTTAAAGCATAAAAATCCAATCCTGATGATCAATTACATAGATCTAACCCTAGATGGCATGCATGATGTTGATTTCGCCATTTTAAAGCATAAAAATCCAATCTTGATGATCAATTACATAGATCTAACCCTAAATGGCATGCATGATGTAGATCTAGCCATTTTAAAGTATAAATCTCTAACTTGATGATCAATACACATAGATCTAACCTTAGATAGCATGCATGATGTGTTCTAAATTACACATCTATTTAGTAGCTAAACACCCTCATTTGTTGATAGTTTATGCATTGTTTTGGTCAGTTTTACCTTTGTTTGCTATGAAATGTCTTAAACAGGTCAATATAGGGGGCCAATGTGAAGAATGCATATTTTAGAAGGTTTTGGGGTGAAAATTGCAAAAGATCCGGAACCTAGACTTATTCTGCACGTCAGGACTCATTTTCATAGATCTATGGGTGGACGGCTTGTCTTGGTTAAATCGGTTTTAGATAGCCTTCCGTTGTGTATTTTTCTCTTTTCAAAGCCCCTTCTAAAGTTTTGAAAAGGCTTGAATCTATTCGCTTTAATTTCCTTTGCGGTGGTTGTCCGGAGAGGCGTACAATTCATTGGATCAAGAAGGAAGTGCCCATGCTCTCGGTCAAGGATGGGTGCCTTAATCTGGTTCCGTTGGAAGTTAAAAACTTGTCGTTCTTGGCAAATTGGTTGTGGCGTTATAACATGGAGATCAACAAGTTATGGAGGAAGGTCATTCAGGGTTTCATGGGGGTGGATCTTCTGTAGGTTTGGTTCCAGTCAAATCAGGGAGCTCCGGAGTTTGGGCGGACATTGCCAAGGTCGAGTCTTTGTTGTTGAAAAGAGAGATCAGACTCGATGCCCTCATGGGTCAAGTGGATAGCGGTTGGGCTTGGCTTGGGGATTCTTTAGGGAAGTTCATGATCAAAGGTATGAGGAAGCTCCTCATGGAAACCAACTGTTACGAAGAGTGCATGAAAGTTAGGTGGTCAAAACTAGTTCCTCCAAAAGTCCTAATTTATTGTTTTGGTGGGTGTTTTTGAAGAGGCTACCTACTAAATCGGGTCTTGATGATCCTTGACTAAATCGGGTCTTGATCAGAGAAAAATCTATGATCAAACTTGAGTTTCAATACGTTTGATCGAAATTCAAAACCAAGTGAGTTTCTTAAAAAACAAAACAAGTGGTGTTGATGATCCTTGCCACAAAATTGATGCGAGTATAAATTTATTTAAATACAAGTTTTTTTAACGGTATGCTTGTTCTCAGCGGCATTACTTTTTCATATATACATCTTTAATTTTCGAGAAAACCCAGTTATTTACGAAAAAATCCATGTCTCTAGCCCGGAGAACATTTTACTCACGTTCGATTTTGAACCCAACACATTAAAGTCTCAAGTCCCACCCAATATTATTAAGGGTTATTGGATTTAAATAATCCCAACTATTACTAATTGGCCAATAATAATCTCAACTCAGGAAATGTTTTCTAACGAGCCAAACTTTCACACTATTTTCCTCCGGTCATCCCAAACTAACAGAATGTTAGCACCGTTAACTTTTGATAACGTGGCATGTCCAGGTGTAATTTTTTTTCATTTTTCTTTTACTTTTTTAAAATTTGTTTGATGATGTGGATATTATGATGATTATGAAATATAGTACTCTTAATATATTTAAACACAATAAAACTATTTTGTCACAAAAATTAGGCGCCGTCCAATTCTACTCCTCCCCCTCCGCCGCCGTCCAATTCTACTTCTCCGGCCTCCTTGTCCGGCACCACCGATGTCGCCACCATGTTTGATACTTTAATCCATTCATCCTCTTCCTCATCAAAACCATAATCCCTTTCTACCAAACCATACTCACTGTCAAATCCATGACTACCGCCCTCGCCGTCACCTTCTCTGTCGTCCTTCCCACCGTCATCGGCGTAGTGCTAATCACCTGCAACACAAATCAGGCGATCTACCAAAACCTCTCACGTTCTCATCCACTCTCAAATCGCTCTCGCGCTCATACACTTACACTTTCTCCAATCGCCGTCACCGAATCTATCAAATCGCTAGGGTTTGAGTCCAATATGTTATTCTACGTTTCAATCGAAATGTGGATTCGAAAGACCCTGAAATTAGAGATGGTGACATTAGGGTTCGATTGTGCTTAAATGGGTGTATCTTGTTTCCACAATTTGTGACGGCGACAATGGTGGTGGTGGAAGTGTGGCGCCGACAATTTTTTGGGGGCTTTTGTTGGTGGTGATGTCGGGGTTGTGGTGGTGTCGGATTTGTGGTGGTGGTAGTGGTGTCAGAGTGGTGCCGGTGGTGTTATGGTCGGAAAAGACGACGGGCTGTGAGGTGGTGGTGGTGGGAGGGGGGTTCCTAATGTACTGTATTTATGTGTGTATGTTATATATATATATTAATAATAATTTAGTATTGTGTCACATGGCCACGTCATCAAAAGAATGCCACCTGGACATGCCACGTCATGAAAAGTTAACGGTGTTAACATTCTGTTAGTTTGGGACTGCCAGAGGAAAATAGTGTGAAAGTTTGGCTCGCTAGAAAACATATTCTGAGTTGGGTTATTGGCCAATTAGTAATAGTTGAGATTATTTAAATCCAATAACCCTATTATTAAACTATTATGCCAATGGTTTATACAAGTTAATTAGATGTATTAAGGAGTGAAAAGTTACTTTTAAAAAATCTAACTCCAAATTTAATAAATATTTCAACATGTGTTTTCACAATCATTCATTTGTCGATTATTAATATATGTGTTCTTATAATAATATCGAATATTCACAGAAAAAATATGGAGTTGAACAAGGTGTGTCACTATATGTAGGGGAATCTAGTGGCGATATAGTGGCAGACAAAATTTGAGGGCAACTCTCCGCAATGTTGGAAAAGGGACTAATAAATAATAATTATTAAATAACAAATAATAAATAATCACTAATTTGGTTGGTGATATTTCAAGAATATTAAGGTATTAGCTGGTTACTTTTAAGATTATAATTATCGATTTATTATATTGCAATGTTGTATATTTTACAAGTTATCATTGTATTTGATAAAAATATGTACATTGATTTTTATTTTTCAGTATCCTTTTGTATTTTCTGAATTAATGTACATGAATAAATGTACTATCCAATTCACATGCAAAAATGTCTGTACCAAAGAACATGCCTCCCTTGATGGTTTGGCGCAGCTGGCAAGTAGTATATGTTGCCCAATCCTTGAGGAAGGTTTGTTTCTTGTTATATTTTCTTTTGCTCTTAGAAAGGCAGAGGCATATATAAGGACAGATGGGGAGGGGTAAAATTTTAAGTTTTGAAAGTTTTGTTGTAATCAATATGAGTGTGTTACGCATGAGAGAATATGAAGTCGAACTTTTGAAGAATTTTATGATGGTATGATAAAATTTAGGTGAGAGAGGTAAATGTGAGGATTGGGCCCACAATTACACACAAATATTTCAAGAATGCTCGGCTACATGTAGCCGCAAATCACCTAAGTTTGAAGCCGTTGGAGAATGACGTGGGTGTGGCAATGGTTTTGCCGGTGGCAAAGTGAAGTAGCCGACAACTAACCTCCTCCATTCTACGCAGCCTAACAACGTTTATTTCTTCTATGACTTTTTTTTCTTTCTACATATGTAACCAACAAATTTGTAAATGCATTACTTTTCTATAATAACTTTGAAAGTATATAAGTTTATTACATGATTTAGATCTGTGTCGTTACAACTTTTGTTCTAATTCCAAATTTTGAATGACCGATGTTTCTCGACGTAGATTTCATTAAAAAACTACCCGGATTGATTATGTTGTTTTTTTTACCTATTTTCGTTGGATTTCATGAATTTACTGTTAAACATATAAACACTAAATTTATATATATATATATTTTTATATAATGTGATGATATTATCAAATTTTGTTCAAAAGTGAGTCATTTAAATAAACTAATGTTCATTTTGCCAAGACATTTTATTTTTACATACCAACACAAGGACAACGCTACTCAGTTTATATAAAGGTAATAAGAAAGTAGCCATTTAAATAAAATAACATCTGGACTTATCGGTAAGGTTCATGCTTTGTAACTTACATGTGTTTATTTATAGACCATCGTCAAGACCCATGTTCATTTTGCGAGGCGTATATGTTTTTTTTTTCACGCAATCTAACTCAATTACTTTACGTATATCATCTCAATTACAACATAAATCAAGGTTAAACCATGTCCAGTCAGTAGCGAGCATGACTCAGCTGATTGATTCATGTTTGATCCCAAGGAGCAGGAAATCTTTTTTTAAGGCCTATTTCTTTCATATATAGGGTTTTGCTAAAGAAGACCACATAGAAGTTTGTAGTGCGCAAGTCTTACATGTTAAGTGTTTTGATCAAAAATTACAAACTAGAATAAATTGATCAAATTAGGTTATGAGGTCCAGTGCCCAGGATGCACTTACGTGTGTCCTTGTGTGAAAAACAGTTTAACAGTCGAAGTAAAAGTAAAGTTATCAAAATGCTGGTCACAACCAAGGATTTACCAGAATGAAAGACAGAACACCAGGATTTGTATGAAGTAAAAAGCCCTTAATCCTTAGATGTCTCTAAGGATTGCCGACATAAAAAAAACCCTAGGGGCGATAATACACGCCACCAACTATTATTGCACCAAAAAGTGTTGAATACATATGATTGTGGCTTGCTAAGTGAGTGTGTGTGAGTACAGGTGAGTGATCGAGAGCATAAGAGTCCCGAATGAAACCTATGCCACTTGTCTTTATACATGGATAAACTTAGCTAACATCCCGGATTTTCAGGGATTGAGTCTGCTTCTTTTAGTGACCGTTGTTGTCCGAGTCATCTGCTTTCCAATGGCCACAACGTGCTCTCCAAGCTTGACTTGGTCCATTATAACGTTGCTAACCACACCTGGTCAAATAACACGTGATAAAAACAGCAAACAGTTAGTAACAATAAGTCAACATGCTAAGGCCCCCATCATGTTGGGTTATACCAGGATGCTACCTATGTCCCAGGATGCAATGAGCATTCCAAGATGTCATATAGTACTAGGATTTTGGACCATAACAATTGTCCCCAATTTCATTGGATACACTAGAGAAACCACATAGGAGTTTGTAGTCCGCAAGTCTTTCATGTTAAGAACCCGATGTCAATCTCTGCTCAATTCACCAAGACCTGTATTTTCCAAACCAACACGGGGACAACGCTACCCCGTTTATTAAGGTAATAAAAAAACAACCATGTATATAAAATAACGTCTAGATTTATTGGTAAGGTGCATGCTTTGTAACTTACATGTGTTAATTTATAACCTTCATCAAGACCAGGTTCATTTTGCTAGGCGTATATGTTTTTTTTTCACGCAATTTAACTCAATTACTTTACATATATTACCTCACTTACAACATAAATCAAGGGTGAACCCAGTTCAGTCACTAGCGAGCATGACTCGGGTGATTGACCCGTGTTCGATCCCTAGGAGCAGGGAATCTCTTTTTGAGGCCTATTTATTTCATATATTATGGATACACTAAAGATGACCGCATAGGAGTTTGTAGTGCGCAAGTCTTACATGTTATGAACCCGAGGTCAATCTCTGCTCAATTTGCCAAGACCTTTTATTTTTCCAAACTAATCCGGAAACAACACTACCCTGTTTATATAAAGGTAATAAGAAAGTAACCATTTCAATAAAGTAGCTTTTAAACTTATTGGTAAGGTGGATGCTTTGTAACTTACATGTATTTATTTATAAACCATCCTTTGATATTATTTATCTAGCTTTCTAAACATTTTTCCAAAAGAAAAAAATATGTTTTTATATATGGTGTATTCATGAGTATATTTTCTTTTTTGATTTACTCTTATATGATCGTGTTTACATTGTGACGTAGATTTAATTTCAAACCGAATCATATTAGGTCCGATTTATCTTAGTTTTATTATACATGAAATGTACGGTGCAATGCGCTAACATTAGGCTATGATGAAGCATAAAATCAATATCATATATAATTATTATGTATGATATTTTAAATACCATTTTCCAAAACTCAATCAAACAATGAATATGTACTTAAAAGATGCCTTAAATATTGTTTTTTGTCTTTGGATATGATTCTTCCCCCGTTGATTTCCAATTTGAGGTATTAAATTCAAAAGCAATCTAATAAGAAACTCACCAAACATGTCTACATTATTTAAAAAAAGAAGGATAATAATTGACTTAAAGTTATATTTTATATTTCTCCCTGGAAACACATGGAAGATGCTGTCTTCCTAATCATGAAAAACATTAGTTGTTTGGCCATTTTGCCCTTCTCAATATCTACAAAGTATACCACAAGTTAAATAGCATAACTAGCTTCAAACACCGGCGAAGCTTGAACAAAAACCCAAACGAACCGTAAGTCACGGGCTATAAACCAAAAGGGTCATAAACAATATATATAAAATTTTCGGGATAAAATTATAAAAATATGCACTACAAGACACTACTAGATGAAAACACTGCAAGGTATCATATTTTAATAATATGTCTAGTAATTGTCATATTTTATTCTAATCGTGTGGTCAAAGGTATCATAATTATGTGGTTTTGGTTAAATGAATCAAAAATCAAACAAATTTCGTCCAGTTTGGGACATTTCGCCACACTTTTTGGATGTGGTAGTAAATGTCACATTTTTTTAATGAAAGTGTGGCTAAACCCATCATGATTGTCCGTTTTCTGTCACATCAACAAACAATGCGTGGGTAAAGCCTCCAAAACTATGTGTTTTTTGTCACACCAACAAAACATGCATGGCTAAAAGGCTCCAAAAGGTATGTATTTGGCCACGAGTAGAAAAAATATGTGGCTAAAACTAGTGTTACTTAACTTTAGCCACCTTCTTTTTCATAACGTGACTAGGCGGTTTTTCGGAAAAATGTGGGCAACGACCCTTTTTGACGTAATGCCGGAACCATCGATTACATAGCTGACACTTCTTGCTTGTTCTGCAGATACGACCGCTGATGTTGCAACCGGAGGGTGGTGTGCTACGGTGTTGTGATATAGCAGGTTCCATTCCCCCATTTTGTTTCTCAGACCCTAATCGAGATGGAATGTGGGAGAGATGAAATTGACTTGCCTTTTTTCTTTTAATTTAATTCTTTTGTTTGTTTTTATTAAATAGAAAGTTAGGGGTATAATTGTCATTTTAAAAAGTTTAGAAGAGATTTTTAACGGAAATCTATCCCAGGGACTTTAGGTGAGACAAAAGTGAAAGCTGGAGGATTGTAGCTGTAATTTCAATAGTTCAAAGACTAAAAGTATAATTTTGACATACCACAAAACATTTAATGTAATTTAATTTCTACTTTTTTTTTGAACGGCCAACGAATGCCCTGGAAAACCCGGGGACTATTTACACCAGTTGAGCTTATTCCAGGGAAAATCCACCTCCGCGAGCGGCCGGGTGGTAAAACCTTGGAGCTCAGGGATCGAACTTGTGACCTTTCAGCCCCAAGTCTCCCCTCATCGCCAATGCCCCTTCCAAAGTGTGGCCCGTAAGAATCGAACCTGTGTCTCAAATAGAGAACACATGCTTCCTACCACTACACCACAATGAAAGTTGCAATTTACTTTCTACTTACGATGAACAATATATTTTGAAACACGATTATTGACCATTGTTCTAATCTAATTATAATAGATCAAATATGAAAGTAAAACCGAAAAAATCGTTAGTTGTAGAAAAAAAAAAAATAATGAAAAAAATAATAAAAAATAATTAAAAATTATCCACATTGGTGACATGATCTTTTGTGTACTTGTGTTCTATCATGAGATGTGGTTCTGAGTAGAGTCCCACCCACCATGGCCATGCACCATCAATTCCTAGCACCAATAATTATACTAGCAGAACTAAACACTTTGACAAAAATATCTGTTATAGATAACGCATGCCAGGGGACTTTATATATCACCACTTTTTTATTTTCTTTCCAAAATATGAATTAACCTGGTGGGTTAGATAACCATCATTGCAAAAGGCCAGACTAGTCAATGTACAAATTTTAATGCACCACGTGTACAAGTTACACTAGCATGAGATGAAGAAGATATACCTTCTAAGTTATAAAAGTTAAACACAACTCAATGAAGTGAAAAGGAAAGAAAGCTAGATCATTTCACACAAACAAACAATCAGTTCATAAGTAGAAAAGTAAAACCCTAAAGATTAAAGATCTTTAAAAGTACTCATCATCTTCTTGAATTCAACTTTTCAATCTTTTATGTTTTTGGAACCATCTTTACATAGTGATCTGAAAATCTGATCTCATACTATTTTTATACACGGGTTTGAGGTCGCATAGAAATACTGTTCGAATATTAGGGCTTTTGTCATAGCCTCTACTTTTATCAGCCATCTGAATGAAAAGTTCTTGCATCATAACTCATACCGTTAAACGATCATTTCCATCTAGTTTTAGACGGTTTTTTTTTGGGTATGGCACCACTGGCCCATTCATATCAAGTCATGTTTAAACTTAGAACTTGATACATCCATGGAGGCTGCTCTTTGATTGATCTATCTGAAGAACTGTCATTTCTTCTGTTATTACCACTTAAAAAACTAGAATTCTCTCTGGTAATTCTCTCTACTTTTTGAATATTACTCGACCCGGTTGAAGAGGATGAAAAGCCCATTACTGAATCTGATGATTTATTACTCATGCTCCTCCTCCTCCTCCGGTTAAAACTTGTTGGGGCCAAAGTGAGCTCGATTTCACTCTCGTCATCCCCAATTTCATCATCATCATCATCTAATAATGTTTCTGTAACTACATGATCATAATCTTTAGTTCTTTCAGCCTCTTCAAAATCAGTCTTGTTCTTCTGTTCTTGATGATTATTGAAGCAGATGTTTTCTTTACAATAATTACGTCTGTTGCTTTGCATGTTCTTCATTAGCATCTTCTGGATTTGATACAATCTATGAAGTTCATATACCTTACAAAAATAAAATAAAATCTAGTTAATATATATATATACTAGTTTTTGATAAGTGTGGTGTTTTTGGCACACCACGAAATTTGATCTCACATCACTCCCTTGTGATCAAAAACCCTAATCTGGACGGCCGTCACTGAATTACCAGACGGCCGTATGAAGCTAGGGGTATTTTTCTATACAAACCCTAGATGGTGTTCGGAGACTTGGTACGAGATTAGAATTCAGCTGGTGTGAGAATAGTTGGCCTTTTGATAATCTTTTATAAACACAAATGTATGAATTTTTTTTTAATTTTCAGTCACAAACTTATATGTGATATGATTGCATACCTGTTCTTTGAAGGTTTCTTCATGCTTTAACATAGCCATTTTCATGCATTCTTTATCATAAGGTTGAACAAATTTGTCCATTAATGTTTTCTTCTGCAAGACTACCGCAACCACCCTAATAATTTGCAAAATGGAGGGAAGAACAAGGAGAATTGAATAATAATTAGGGTTTCTAACCTTTAAATTTGGAAGTTTGAAAGATGGAAGTAAGTTGGTTATGAGAGAAGAGGGTTATAACTCAGAAGAGTTCATTTCTAGTGATTGTGTTTCAACAAGATAGAAGAAATAAAGCATGAGAGGAGGTGGGGTGGGGT
>JBCNJP010000001.1:1669485-1725718 GCA_039602395.1 Deinandra increscens subsp. villosa
GCATGTGAATTGGATAGTACATTTATTCATGTACATTAATTCAGAAAATACAAAAGGATACTGAAAAATAAAAATCAATGTACATATTTTTATCAAATACAATGATAACTTGTAAAATATACAACATTGCAATATAATAAATCGATAATTATAATCTTAAAAGTAACCAGCTAATACCTTAATATTCTTGAAATATCACCAACCAAATTAGTGATTATTTATTATTTGTTATTTAATAATTATTATTTATTAGTCCCTTTTCCAACATTGCGGAGAGTTGCCCTCAAATTTTGTCTGCCACTATATCGCCACTAGATTCCCCTACATATAGTGACACACCTTGTTCAACTCCATATTTTTTCTGTGAATATTCGATATTATTATAAGAACACATATATTAATAATCGACAAATGAATGATTGTGAAAACACATGTTGAAATATTTATTAAATTTGGAGTTAGATTTTTTAAAAGTAACTTTTCACTCCTTAATACATCTAATTAACTTGTATAAACCATTGGCATAATAGTTTAATAATAGGGTTATTGGATTTAAATAATCTCAACTATTACTAATTGGCCAATAACCCAACTCAGAATATGTTTTCTAGCGAGCCAAACTTTCACACTATTTTCCTCTGGCAGTCCCAAACTAACAGAATGTTAACACCGTTAACTTTTCATGACGTGGCATGTCCAGGTGGCATTCTTTTGATGACGTGGCCATGTGACACAATACTAAATTATTATTAATATATATATATAACATACACACATAAATACAGTACATTAGGAACCCCCCTCCCACCACCACCACCTCACAGCCCGTCGTCTTTTCCGACCATAACACCACCGGCACCACTCTGACACCACTACCACCACCACAAATCCGACACCACCACAACCCCGACATCACCACCAACAAAAGCCCCCAAAAAATTGTCGGCGCCACACTTCCACCACCACCATTGTCGCCGTCACAAATTGTGGAAACAAGATACACCCATTTAAGCACAATCGAACCCTAATGTCACCATCTCTAATTTCAGGGTCTTTCGAATCCACATTTCGATTGAAACGTAGAATAACATATTGGACTCAAACCCTAGCGATTTGATAGATTCGGTGACGGCGATTGGAGAAAGTGTAAGTGTATGAGCGCGAGAGCGATTTGAGAGTGGATGAGAACGTGAGAGGTTTTGGTAGATCGCCTGATTTGTGTTGCAGGTGATTAGCACTACGCCGATGACGGTGGGAAGGACGACAGAGAAGGTGACGGCGAGGGCGGTAGTCATGGATTTGACAGTGAGTATGGTTTGGTAGAAAGGGATTATGGTTTTGATGAGGAAGAGGATGAATGGATTAAAGTATCAAACATGGTGGCGACATCGGTGGTGCCGGACAAGGAGGCCGGAGAAGTAGAATTGGACGGCGGCGGAGGGGGAGGAGTAGAATTGGACGGCGCCTAATTTTTGTGACAAAATAGTTTTATTGTGTTTAAATATATTAAGAGTACTATATTTCATAATCATCATAATATCCACATCATCAAACAAATTTTAAAAAAGTAAAAGAAAAATGAAAAAAAATTACACCTGGACATGCCACGTTATCAAAAGTTAACGGTGCTAACATTCTGTTAGTTTGGGATGACCGGAGGAAAATAGTGTGAAAGTTTGGCTCGTTAGAAAACATTTCCTGAGTTGAGATTATTATTGGCCAATTAGTAATAGTTGGGATTATTTAAATCCAATAACCCTTAATAATATTGGGTGGGACTTGAGACTTTAATGTGTTGGGTTCAAAATCGAACGTGAGTAAAATGTTCTCCGGGCTAGAGACATGGATTTTTTCGTAAATAACTGGGTTTTCTCGAAAATTAAAGATGTATATATGAAAAAGTAATGCCGCTGAGAACAAGCATACCGTTAAAAAAACTTGTATTTAAATAAATTTATACTCGCATCAATTTTGTGGCAAGGATCATCAACACCACTTGTTTTGTTTTTTAAGAAACTCACTTGGTTTTGAATTTCGATCAAACGTATTGAAACTCAAGTTTGATCATAGATTTTTCTCTGATCAAGACCCGATTTAGTCAAGGATCATCAAGACCCGATTTAGTAGGTAGCCTCTTCAAAAACACCCACCAAAACAATAAATTAGGACTTTTGGAGGAACTAGTTTTGACCACCTAACTTTCATGCACTCTTCGTAACAGTTGGTTTCCATGAGGAGCTTCCTCATACCTTTGATCATGAACTTCCCTAAAGAATCCCCAAGCCAAGCCCAACCGCTATCCACTTGACCCATGAGGGCATCGAGTCTGATCTCTCTTTTCAACAACAAAGACTCGACCTTGGCAATGTCCGCCCAAACTCCGGAGCTCCCTGATTTGACTGGAACCAAACCTACAGAAGATCCACCCCCATGAAACCCTGAATGACCTTCCTCCATAACTTGTTGATCTCCATGTTATAACGCCACAACCAATTTGCCAAGAACGACAAGTTTTTAACTTCCAACGGAACCAGATTAAGGCACCCATCCTTGACCGAGAGCATGGGCACTTCCTTCTTGATCCAATGAATTGTACGCCTCTCCGGACAACCACCGCAAAGGAAATTAAAGCGAATAGATTCAAGCCTTTTCAAAACTTTAGAAGGGGCTTTGAAAAGAGAAAAATACACAACGGAAGGCTATCTAAAACCGATTTAACCAAGACAAGCCGTCCACCCATAGATCTATGAAAATGAGTCCTGACGTGCAGAATAAGTCTAGGTTCCGGATCTTTTGCAATTTTCACCCCAAAACCTTCTAAAATATGCATTCTTCACATTGGCCCCCTATATTGACCTGTTTAAGACATTTCATAGCAAACAAAGGTAAAACTGACCAAAACAATGCATAAACTATCAACAAATGAGGGTGTTTAGCTACTAAATAGATGTGTAATTTAGAACACATCATGCATGCTATCTAAGGTTAGATCTATGTGTATTGATCATCAAGTTAGAGATTTATACTTTAAAATGGCTAGATCTACATCATGCATGCCATTTAGGGTTAGATCTATGTAATTGATCATCAAGATTGGATTTTTATGCTTTAAAATGGCGAAATCAACATCATGCATGCCATCTAGGGTTAGATCTATGTAATTGATCATCAGGATTGGATTTTTATGCTTTAAAATGCCTAGATCTACATCATGCATGCCTCTAGAGTTAGATATATGTAATTGATTATCAAGATTGGATCTTTATGTTCAAAATGGCTAGATGTACATCATGCATCCTATTTAGGGCTAGATCTATGTTTCTCATCATCAAGGTTAGATGTTCTTGCTATAAAATGTCTAGATCCATGTTATAATATGTCTAAATCCATGCCATGTATGACTAGATCTATTGATCCCATGACATAATATGACTAGATCTAGGACTTCCATGATAGATCTAGGGTTTAACTTGTTGGGATGATATATTTTGATTCATGATAGTTAGTTTGACTTATGTTGACTTTTATGACAATATTGGATTCTATAATTTTGTCCTTAGATTTAGGATTGGACCCATAACTAATCCGTACGTTATCAATTGAGCAAACCACCAACGGGTTGTGATTCGATTATGTCGTATCAAGTCAAGATTGTTATTTTTACTTATTTATATATTTAGTTTTGGCTCCATCTCAATCAATCGTTAAGGTGATCTCCGGATTTGACTCTCATCTCGCTATCGCTAGTTTTCTCATATCTCGACACTGCTATCATGTGAGTATTCATAGCCTCTTTTACTTTATTGTTTTGGGGTGCAATATGTAACATATTCAAACTCTTACTCGATTATATCCTTACTCAAACTATACGTGATTCTGTACTCGTATTGTATGCTCTTATGTGTTAGACTTACGTGTTATATCTGGATTGTGCTCATACTCATACGCATACTCTACGGGTAATTATTAACACTAAAAAGGCCAGGGTAACAATGATAGATATATTGGTTTGACAAGCACATCTGACTTGACTGGTTTTAGCGTCAGGTGATTGCAAGCCTTATTGTCGGGGTTTGATTACGCTCTTGTTATCTGATATTTTATTACTCGTTTATCACATGTGGACTTACATTACTCATGAATCGCACTGGTTTTACTCATACACTATTGTTAAACCTATGTTCGCCCACCAACTCTTGTAGTTAACTTGTATGTTGTACATGTTGCAGGTAATGCTGTTTGACTTTGGATATCGTCGCCTTAGGAATGCATGTGCCTTAGTTGACCTTATTAAATAAATTGAGACTCTTTATGATTATTGTTATGAATGTTTTTGTTGGATTAAAATCTTGAACTATTTAATTATGTTTGGTATCGTTGAATGAAATGGGCTTAATTAAGAATATCGCAACATAATATTTAGTGATTTGTGCATCTAGACAATCATCTCTCCTCGACATATTCCGTCGTCGGTTGGGGTGTGACAAAGATCACATCCATCGCAAGCCAATTATCCATGCGGTAACCGAGTTAAACAGGTGATCATAGTACCCTTTCATCTTCATGAAATGATCATAAGTAGAGGAGTCTTTTGGCATCCTGCAATTCATGAATTGCCTCAAGGTATCATATCGCTCTTACCTACTATTTAACTCAAAGATGTCTTTGAGCCCGATAGAAATGAAAGGGGGGTTTTCTTGGTTAACCTAATATGCTTTGGAAATTTTACATATTTACCCCTTTTTTAATCTGGACCATAGATCATTTACAAAAAGTTAGATTAGATTACAACCACAAGATCAAAGTGATCAACCTTTAAGATTAGGTTATTTAATTAATGCATTAAGGATTGGTTAATAAAAGTTCCAATTCCTATAACATATATCATTTAAATTTTATCATAATTTTATATATAATATTGACTATTTATATAAACATATATTTAATAGTGTAAATAAATTTATACAAATGAAATACTAGTTTAGGCTAACGAACATGCTAGAACTCGATATGTAAAGCTTGGGCTCAAACTCAAGCTCATTTTAACTCAATTCGTTCGAGCTTTTTAAGGTGAGCAACTAACGAGCCACCTTGACTCATTTAGAGCCTTAACCTTACACATATGTGGAACGATAGATGTAAGTATACGGTTAGTTTGAACGATAGATGACCAACATGAAGATTTGCAAATATGCAAGTGAGTTGTGAGTTTGAAAAAATGGATATTTAGTTTGAGAATAGACGATTAACTTGGAAGATTTATATGATTTACATAGACGTAAATAATATGTATAATTGTTTTACATGTGTAAATAAACCATTTACATAGACGTAAATCATCCACATATGAATAAACTACCTACTTACATATGGGTTTGGCTAAATGCATAAGCTTTTTTGTTAAATAAACAAGTTCTCAACGATCGTTTGGAGCAAAACGAACGTTTGAGGGATCGTTTAGCATTAAACGATCATGGAAAGGGAGGGGGGGGGGGGGAGGGGGCTGAATTTGAAGGTTTCATCGCCGCGACACGTCACCCGGTTTTACTGCAAACGATCGTGGGGATGTTGTAAATTTAACAAAATGGCTTACATATATGTGAATAATTTATTTGTTTTAACTACTAGTGCTTGTTTACTATAGTAACTTGGAAAGATAAGATAAAACTACTCGAAAAGACATGATAAAACAAACTAAAGACACATCTAACACTGAGGGGGGGGGGGGTATGGTTGCCTAAAGCAACCATTTGAATCATCAATCTGACCAATCATAGGCTGTCAACAAGAGAGAGAAAATTGATGTAGAATTGATGTTTTGGTGGTAGGTATGGTTGTCTAAATCATGTTTTAAGCAAACTTTTTTTTTCTCTTTTTTTTAAACAAAAACAATTACATAAAATAAAATATAAACATAAAATTCATTAATTTAAAAATAAAAATTACAAAGGCTTAAAATAAAATAAAAATTTACCAAATTCCTAAAAAAATAAAATAAACAGCCACCATTTATTTTTCAAATTAAAAAAAAAAACATATAAATCTAGGTTGGAGAAAAATATAGACGTTTTTTTGTGATTAAACTTTACTCCCAACATACAAATCTGGCTTGGATGCTCAGGATTAACGTTGGGAGTAAAGTTTAAAACAAATTTTTGTGTAGTGCGATCTTAAGAAATCAAGCTTAATTAGTTAAGATAAACATCTATACGCGATTCCAAGTTCTGTAACATGGTGAAACATCAGACAGACTGCTAAAGAACAAAAAAGATTAATCGAATTCGTCTTCGTTCCTAAGCCATTTCGTCGCCACCCATTTCTGTCCTTTGATTACAGGGCAGCTCCCATGAAGTGATGTCTGCAATCAGGAAACATTAAACTTCATTCAAATCAATCAAATGATGATAAAAAAAAACTCATGGAGATAACAGGCCAAAGGAACAATTGCACCTCTGATAACCAGAAATGAACTCACCGGGTCAATACTACCGTTCGGGTATAAAGAATAAAACAAAAGGCCGTCACCCTTCTGTGGTTTTACTTTCAAACCTATGCACTTTCTGAAATCATAATTTGAAGCTGTATTTTCGCCATTCTGAAAATCAGAGCAACAGATTATGATACATGCACAGGATTTGACATGGGGATCAAGAAAAGACGTATTATGTTTAATACGCAATCCTGAAACAGACCTCAAATGGAAACATGGTTTCTCCACCTTCTTCAACATCAGATAAATATAGCAAGAAAGACGCAATCTGTAAACATGTCAATATTGAAGTTAGTATTATTAATAACAATCTGAAATTAACAAATTGTAGAACATGCATTTGCATAGAAAGAAGGCTATCAGAAACTTCTTAAGCAGAGAATTATTGAGCAAGAATCAGAAACCATTGATGGAGACCCAACTCCAACCATGATCATAACCTACAATCCTCTTAACATGCATGATATTTAGGGAAAAAACTCAAAAACTGAAGATAGAAAAAACAATATTATGAAGAGAGAAAGGATGCATCAGTTACTGTTGTAATATTCTGAAACATACGAGCTAGTAAGCTACCAATTAACGATGCATATAGAAACTTTATAAACACATGAAGGTATATAAGGTTTAGTGAGTCATGTACCCACTGACTCTTCTGTGGACCATACTCCGTAGGGTTGAAAGCATCATAATGTGAATTATATCTTTGCCCGATCTCATACCTTAGAACGTTAAATGCCTGAAAATAATGACATTCTTACATCAAACAGGTCGTAAATGAGTCACACGATTGTCACATAGCCAATCATCAGTAATCTACATATCATCGGAGGTAAATAGTAAAAAGCAAATCCTAATGTCAATGTCTCTGTTAAATGTTAATAATTAGCGAGTTTTAACAAGATTAAACCCAACTTGCAAGTTTGTTTTTTTAAAGCACGAGGAGCTCCAAGGCGTTTAGCCTCCGAAAACCAAGGCGTGAGGTGAGAGCCTCCTCACATATGCGGGTTGTTACTCTATGTACAACCAAAAGCTGCACCTATCTCATCTTTTTTACATATCGGCCTTTTTTATCATGCAAACCAGTCATAAATCTCTTCACCCCTTTGGCTGTTTCAACATATCAATATATCATCCTTATATAGACCCCAATCTTCACCAGATTTGCAAGAGGAACCGCCTCAAGGCCGAGGTGTTTTCTTGCGTACGACTCACGCCTTAGGTGCTATTTTTAAAACCATGCTTGCAAGTTCTCAAGATAGTGATGGAAGAAATAAAGAATACCTCTCCATGGCTTCTGGGGATCATTGTAGCCCTTTCTATTTTCTTCTCTATGAGATGCAAGGTCCCCGTTTTGTCTTCAGATGCACTTATGAACATGCCGGAACTGGTTCATTTGAAAAATGACAAAGAATAAGAAAAACGACTAATTTAGCTTATTTTATGAATACTCTATTGTTTTTTTTTTAATACCTTGTTCTAATCCCCTTGGTATTTTCAGCCGTTTCTCCTTTGCGTAAAGCCAAGGTTGAAGGTGCAAGCTTTACCTTGGCCATCTTGATTATGCTTTCACATTGCTGTGCCGTTGCAAAACCAGGAAAGTATAGTGCTCGGGGTGTCCAGCTTAATACCTAATAAGAATATCAATCATACAATGACACAAATCAAAGCTGAAGCATCATAACACACCACAATCAAAAACATGCTAGTTGCTCATTTGGATCTATTCTATTCCATGATTCACAGAGTAAATTGCACAGTTTAGAGTTTGCAAAACAACATTCTCTAATCTAGCCAAACTAATCAAACCAAAAGTTCAGATTTCTAGGGTTTAGTTATACCATGACCACTACATGAACTAACAGATGCCAATCTCCAAATTAATCAAGTATTTTCACAGAATGCTCATAAACAACTTCAAGCAAGCTCAATTTCGGAGAATCAAAGAAACAGATACCTGAAAAGGAATGGTAGTAAAGGAATCATCACCGGAATCCCCTCGAGGCAACGGATCGTATTCCTTCTCACTAAGAACCCTAGGTCTAGGATGTAAACTAGATTCGTTTTCAACCTGCCAATCATATCACTCACGATAATCAAATTACAGTCAACGAACAGTTAAGATGATTATATAACAATAAGATCAATCTCCATATAGTTTAGTTCCAAAAACGTAAAAATCAAATTGACAAGGGAATAAAACAGACCTGTTGAGATAACAGAGACGAACCGAAGAACCCTAGGAAGAAGAAGAAGATGCATAAGAGGAAAACAGCAGGTAAACCGAGACTAGACCAGCCGCTAAATCCGATTCCGCCGCCGGTTTTGGCTCGGGATTTCATCTCCGCCGGAGATCAGATCGTTTCCGGCAAATCGAACGGAGGAGTGTGAAGTGAAGTGGATGATTGATGATCGGTAATCACGGGGAGGGGGATCGAATGTAGGCGGGAATTATTGCGGTAAATGTTGAAACGAGTTCTATGGATGGAACCTGGATTTTAGGCTTTCGGCCGTGAAGAAGAAACTGGGATTGCAGGGCTGGAGTTGATCTGACCCGACCCGGATACGAAAATGTCAAAATCGTGAAGAGAAAATTCGAATTTCCGTATGCCGTATGGGGAAGTGACTCTTGAGTGAGGGTTTTCAACAAATAATTTAATTTTTCAATTATTTATTTTTAATTTAAAAAGCAAATACATACCTTTGTTAATTTTTCTCTGCCTACTACTACTTGTAATTTGTCGCGAGTAAATATAGTTACATAATTAAGTTGTATTTTCAGAATATAATATAAAAATAATAAAAAAGTTATACATCTAAAAATGATAAAAACATTCATAAAAATAACAAAAAAACTATATATATCAAAAAGTAATGGTATAAAACTAAACTAAAACAAATAAAAAATCTACACGCAAACAACAAAAATTATATACTAAAACACAATGGCCTAAAACTAAATTAAAATGAAGTAAAAAAGAACAAGCAAATATCCTAAAATTTCATACCGCAAAGCAACGGTGCAAAACTATAAAATAAAAACTAAATTTCACATAGTACTGTAGCAGATGGAAAAAAATTTGTTTTAGTGTAACGAAGTGGGTTTGTCTTTGTATATAGTTTAATTTTAGAGTTAAATACGATTTGCGTCCCTGTGGTTTGGCGATTTTAACCCTTTGAGTCCATTTTTCAAATTATTAACAAATTTCGTCTCATGATAGCATTTTATTGCCATTTAAGTCCCTAGGACTAACAGAGTTAATATTTTCAGTTAAATAGAAGGGCATTTAAGTCAATTTACCATAAGGGACTACTTATATAACTTTATAAGTTTTTAAAAGTTAGAAGGACTATTTTCGTAATTACCTTTCAATATTAAAAGTTTATAAAAATATTAAAAATAACAATTTGTTTCCCTATTTTCTCCAAGCCACATCGGTCTGTCACCATCTTCTTCATCTACACACCACCACCAACTCCGGCGACTGTCACCGCTCCGCCACCACCACCTCCGCATTTTAACAAGAAGGGCACTCAATCATCGTCCAACATCACAAATATCATCACACTACAAGGAGGTCAACAGGGGGTTAACACACCAGGGAGGTAGCGCCGCCGTCCTGAACTCGGATCGAAGCCCTACCACTGCCACAGCTGCTTCCGTATTCTCCTACGCCAGCACCACGTAGCCACCGCCAGTTCTCGGGTCGGATGGATTTGCGCCTCCCGCGTCAAGCACCATTGACATGTTCAGAAACCAAACACCTAGAACCGAAGAAGTTTATGAGTGGGTTAAGATGATGATTTGTGTCCCCAAAATCAAGGCCGAGATAATTATTGTTGATGGGGAAGGTGATGTCTTCACCGGAGATGCAGGGCACGGGAAGGTTGGTGGGGTGATTTTGAAGGTGAGGGGGTGGGGCTGCCATTTTTTAACAAATCTTGCCAAGGGGATTTGATCGGAGATGGTGGTGGTGAATGGTGGTGGAGAGGCTACCGTTAGGTTTTTAGGAAGAGAGAGGGGAGGGTAGAATATATAATTTTTTTCTTTAATAAAATTACATAACTAGCCCCTCAATCTTGGTAATTTATATAATTAGTCATTTACAAGTAAAATGACTGAAATACCCCCTTCATTTAACAGAGAAAATCTAGCCTCGTTAGGCCCAAGGACTCAATTGACAACGGAATGAAAACATGGGGTTCGATTTGTTAAGAAAAGCAACCATGAGGCGAGATTTGTTAATAATTTAAAAAATGGACTCAAACGGTTAAAATCTGCAAACCCCAGGCACGCAAATCGTATTTAACTCTTAATTTTATTAAAAGTCAAGTTATACTTAAACAAAATATTAAGTGCAACTCTATAAGTTAAAAAAAAGTTTGTTGTCTTGGACCCAAATTCTTCTATTTATGACTAGGGTTTTTCTTTGTAAAATACAGTATCTCCTTCTGCCATCCGTAAGAGCCAAATTGATAGATAAAATGAATTTTCTCCTTCCGCCATAAACAATAAGCTTGGAAATGAATCTTCTCTTAATAAGTTAACCCTGACCCGTTTTAACTCATAAGAAATCTGACAATGAAAATGATCATTCATGACATCAAATAGATAAAATGTTGATAGACATACATGTAAATCTACTTCTCTTTTTAAGTTATCTTTTCTAATTATAAAACTACCACAAAATTAGAAGAACAAAATGAGAATAGACTTGTACAAAATGAGAATAGACTTATACTAATAAAAAAGAGAGAGCTATCTTTTACTTAAATCGTGAAAAAATATATAAAAGGATTTTGTTGATTCTCAACTGAACTATTTGTCATCTTTTACCACAGAAAATATATGAAATAATAACCCGAAAACCTGAATAACAACTCACACCTTAAGAGAGAATTAAGCAGAAACAAAAAGTATAACCATATACCACTGTCCATGTATAACCTGGACACTGTTGAACTCAAGCACTAACCCAGTGAAAAAAGGCATTAGAAACCAAATAAAGTTTTTCATCCGTTTTGACTTTTGAGGTAAAACTAATAATTCTCACAAATCAAAATTGACATTCTTTTTCTAGATAATTTTGAATATGTATACGTAGATAACTACATAATAATAAATGGCTATGTATTCTAAATTTCTAATAGTACTTGTTAATTACCTAAGATCTTGGACTCTCAATTGCATAAGGCTATCGTTTCCATATGTGTCAACATGCGCAATACCATCCACTTTTAATATATATAATGTGGTTGCAAATACTTTTTTCTAGTATAAGTATTGTAGTTTGTCACTTGTGTTATGTATTTAGTGTTTACCTGAGTGAACATCATGTATGTCGAGTCGTGCTCTAAGGTTTTCGTAGGGTACGAAATTGAAGTAGTTGTGCAGTATATTATTGTCAATGACCAGTGGAATTAGGGCTGTTCGAAAAACTCGTAGCTCGTGGCTCGCTCGAAGCTCGCTCGGAAAAAACTCGAAATTAGCTCGCTCGAAAATCAGCTCGATTATAAACGAGCCGAGCCAGCTCGGCTCGGTTTCTAAACGAGCCGAGCCCGAGCCAAGGTCAGCTCGGCTCGTGGCTCGCTCGTTAGTTAGCTCGTTGGCTCGCTCGCTTGGCTCGTTTAAATTTAAGCTCAATTTTTATTATATATACATATATATAATAGAAAATGATGAGTTTATTATTTATAATATAATTTTTAAGTTAATTACTGAGTTTCCTATAGTATTTTACTTAATAAAATATTAAATTAAAATAAGATATAAAACTGATATAATATTTTTCAGTAAGAAATATTTGTTTTTATTGAATAATAAATAAATAAACATCGAATTTTAAAATTTTCATTACGAGTATGTCAAAAATTATGTTTTAGTCATGTTATATATCTGTTTTGGTCAAAAACTGCCTAAGCAATTAGTTGATCAAACTTTGTAAGTGAGGTAGAGTGTTTGATGTAAATAAAGATAGAAATGTAAATTTGGAGATTAACACGAGGATGTAACGAGGGAAAATCCAAGTATCCTTGAGTATCCTCAAGGAGCCTGGCAAAAAACCTCGGGGGCCGGTTCAAAGTACCTGCCTCCTAAAACTTTTATATGATGAAAGTATTTGGTACAAAGTAAATGAGCTCGAAATCTAAGTGTTACAGAGAGTTTTGATAGCGAGTATCGTGTGTTGTGTGTGTGTGTCCTGAATGAATGACCTAGAGCTCGTTTAAATAGTCAAAAATGCATTAACTAACTAGGCTAAAAACTAGGGATTGAGTCTTCAAGTCTTTGTGAACGTTGGAGTCAGTTACAACACGTCCCATAAAGCCTTGACCGAGTCTTTAGCCATCATTTACACGTCCCTTAATACCTGCAATCAATTAAGACACGTGGACAATTGTAACGGTTAATCGATAACTGTAGTTCAGGATCCTTTGAGCTTCTGGCGAGCATCCTGAAATAATATAACCAACTGTCCTATATTTTAGGGATTCTCCCAACTAAGCCAATATGAACGTTGTGGACCACTTAGTCCACGTTCTATATCATTTGTCCGAGTCTTTAGGCTTGTCTACACGTTTTTTTGACCCTGCAATTAATAAGACACATGGGAAAAACAAACGGGTTAGTTGATAACTGTAATTCCGAGATGCTCGAACCTGCCAGGATCCTGAACTTGCGTAAGGATATTGAACCATTTGAGCTTCTGGCCAGGATCCCGGATTATCAGCCCTAACAATTGCCCCTGAATTTTAACAGTTGTCGACCAAGAAGACGGCTGTAAAAATTCAAACTCGACGTCATCTCTTGAAATAATTACGAAGGTGACTCGTTAGCTCCCGATTTGATAACAACACAACTTCTCATGTGCTTTCCCCATAAATAACTCCAAGTTCATGTCTTCCCCATACATCAGTCGGAACCCTGTCGATTGCTCTTTTTGTATTTCCTGCAAACAATGTTAGTGTAACATATAATGATCGGGGATCCGGGTGGAGGGATCTTGTAGTTTACAAGACGAAACCCCGATTCCTGAATTAACTTTTGACCTCTGAGCTTCCCAAGCGGAGGGATCCTGAAAAGAATTTGTTAATGTGCTAGGGATAAACCCGGGATTCTTGGGACTAAGCCAATTCTGGGGACAAGCCCGATAAACTTGGGACTAAGCCAAACTGGGGACAAGCCCATAAAACTTTCGAGACATGAATATGTCCAAACCTTAGTTAATGTGAAAACATTAAAAACCTTTGTTAAACTGAGGTCAAGCTCAAAAAATACTTGGGACTAAGCCAACTGGGGTCAAGCCCAAAAACTTGAGAGACACGAAAGTGCCTAAACCTTGGTTGACATGAAAATGCCAAAAACCTTAGAATCTTTTCGAGATGACACGTCTGCCACCCATTTTGAAGTGCACTCTATGGCCAACAGTGATGAAATTATCAGCCACCCTCAGATGGACTGGTCGCACCACCTTGAACCATAGGCCACCGTCGTGCGCTCCTGGCGAGGGTCTTGCGCTCCTGGCGATTCCCATTAGTGAACGAGAAGGTGAAAACCTCCTAAACCTTTGATAGCATGCTGAATGCCTTATACTTAGAAGAGGTGATCAGCCTCTAGCTTGTGACAAGAAGCTTAGAACATCTGCAAAATACTTCAAGGCTTGGTGAGGGGTGGGTGTTAGTTTGACTAACACCCCTCCGATGCCTAAGTTAGTAATCATTCCACGAATATAATAATATGAAATTGAAATAAGGGTCAAAAATCATACCTGAGGTTTTCGAAGTCTAAACAAGAATTCTTTTGATATGCTCAGAGGATCTAGAGAGCGCTTACATAAAATATAACTTCAAGTGAATTGCATTCCAAGCTCTTGGGAGTAGCTCACCTTCCATAGTAGCTAGCCTGTATGCTCCCTTTCCAGCTTCTGAGTCTATTAGGTAAGGACCTTCCCATTTAGGTGCGAGTTTCCCATGTGCTGGATTGGTTGTATTTTGAAAAGCTTTTCTGAGTACCAGATCTCCTACTTGAAATCTTCTGATCCTGAGATTCCTGTTGTAAGACTTGGCTATCCTTTGCTGGTATGCTGCCATCCGGAATTTTGCGAGGTCTCTGACTTCATCTATCGTTTCAAGATCTTCAAGGAGCTCTTGCTTATTGGCCTTAAAATCCCGGCAGCTTGTTCTGGCAGTTGGCATCACCATTTCAGTGGGTATTACAGCTTCTGAGCCAAACACTAAGGAAAATGGTGTTCGACCAGTAGCATTTTTGGAGGTCGTTCTGTCGGCCCACAATACGAAAGGTAGTTCTTCAGCCCATTTCCCTTTTTTATCTCCTAGCTTCTTCTTAAGGTTATTGATGATAATCTTATTGCTCGATTCTGCCTGGCCATTAGCTTGTGGATGTATGGGAGTTGAAGTTACCATCTTGATGCCCTATGCCTCACAAAAACTAGTTGTTCTTTTGCCAATAAACTGAGATCCATTGTCACACACTATTTCCGATGGGATTCCAAACCTTGTCAAGATATTCCTTTTGATGAAAGAAATCACTTCCTTTTCTCGAACTTGGACAAAGGCTTCGGCTTCGATCCACTTAGAAAAGTAGTCCGTCATGGCTAGCATGAAGACTTTTCCTCCAGGTGCTACAGGCAGCTTACCAACTATATCCATGCCCCATTTCATGAACGGCCACGGAGACGATATTGAATGAAGCGGCTCAGCAGGCTGATGGAGGATATTGCCGTGCCGCTGGCATGCATCACACTTCTGAACAAAGGCCATTGCATCCTTTTTCATAGTAGGCCAGTAGTATCCTGTCCTCAATACCTTGGAAAAGAGTGATCTGCCCCCAGTGTGATTGCCACAATCACCTTTATGAATATCCTGAAGTACCGCATGTGCTTCAGGCTGCTCGAGGCATCTCAAGTATGGTCCTGCAAGAGATTTCTTGTATAAGATACCATTTATTATTGAATATGGAATTACCTTTGTTCGGAAGAGTCTGGAGTTCTCGTTTTTTGGGATTTCTCCTTCTTGGATAAATCTCCTGATAGGGTAAGTCCAGGATTCTTGAGGATCCTGGGAGTCTGTCATTTCTTGATCTTTATCTGTTGTAACATCATTAACTTCTTGTTCTTCAATTGCTGGTGTCAGGATGTGAGTTATGGGAATCTTGACACCTTCTGGGATCCTTAAAGATGATGCTAAATTTGCCAAAGCATCAGCTTCTGCGTTTTTTTCTCTGGGTACCTGTGATATGCTGCAATTTTCAAAAGATAATGCTAATTGTTTTACAAGGTCCAGATATTTGGTTAGCCTTTCGCCTTTCACTGCATAGGATCCATTAAATTGGTTAGTTAATAACAAGGAGTCAATAAAAACTTGAATGTGTTGGATATCCATATCTTTAGCGAGTTGTAATCCTGCAATTAAAGCTTCGTATTCAGCTTCATTGTTGGTGGCTTTGAATTCACAATGGATAGATAGAGGGATAATGTCCCCCTGTGGCGATTTCAGTAGCACACCAAGTCCTGTTCCTCTAACGTTAGATGATCCATCTGTGTATAGTATCCAACTGCCTGAAGCTTCTTCGAGCTGCTTGACCTCAAGTTCAACTTCTGGCAGTATGTCGCTACTGAAATCGGCCACAAAATCTACAAGGGCTTGTGACTTGATTGCTGTTCTTGGCTCATATATGATATCATAGGCACTTAATTTAACTGCCCATTTCGCCATTATACCTGACATTTCTGGTTTTCTCAAGACACACTTAACAGGATAGTTAGTTTTCACGTAAATAACATGAGTTTCAAAGTAATGTCTTAATTTTTGTGAAGCCATGATAAGAGCTAAAATCAATTTTTCCAAATAAGAATACCTGGTTTCAGCATCTAATAGTGTTTTGCTTACATAATATACCGGATGTTGTTGTCCCTCATGATCTTTCACAAGCACAGCACTTACTGAGCTGCCTGAGACTGCTAAATAGAGGGATAGTGGTTCGCCCTTGACTGGTTGCATTAGAAGTGGAGCGGATGATAAATATTCTTTCAAGGAGCTCAGAGCTGCTTCGTGTTTCTCACCCCATTCGAACTTTTTATTCTTCTTCAATATGTCATAGAATTCTTTGCTCTTTTCAGACGATCTCGATATGAACCTGTTGAGCGCTGCCACTCTGCCAGTTAGTCTCTGAACTTCTTTGACATTTGTTGGAGACTTCAGGTTTATGATTGCTTGGATTTGCTCAGGGCTGGCCTCAATTCCCCTTTCAGTAACCATAAAGCCTAAAAACTTGCCGGCTCTTACTCCGAAATGGCACTTGGAAGGATTCAATTTCATGTTGAATTGGTCCAGGATATCAAAAGCAGCTTCAAGATCTCTAGGGTGGTCCTTCGCTTTTTTCGAATATCACCACCATATCATCGATGTATACTTCCATGGTGTCCCCCAGCTTGTCTTTAAACATCATGTTGACTAGCCTTTGGTATGTGGCACCTGCATTTCGTAAACCAAAAGGCATTGCAATATAACAATAAATACCTGTAGGGGTCATGAAGGCTGTGTCTTCCTGATCTGATGGTTCCATTTGAATTTGTTGAAAGCCCGAAGATGCGTCCATAAAAGTTAGCATCTCATGCCCAGCAGTTGCGTCCACCATAGAATCAATATGCGGTAGAGGGAATGGGTCTTTAGGGCAGGCCTTGTTTAGGTCTGTGTAATCTACACATACCCTCCACTTACCATTCTTCTTTTGGACTACCACCACATTAGCCAACCAGCGAGGATACTTAACTTCTCTGATCATTTTTGATTTGAGCAGC
The DNA here is from genome assembly GCA_039602395.1 of Deinandra increscens subsp. villosa. Taxonomy (NCBI): domain Eukaryota; kingdom Viridiplantae; phylum Streptophyta; class Magnoliopsida; order Asterales; family Asteraceae; genus Deinandra; species Deinandra increscens. The sequence goes on from JBCNJP010000001.1 coordinate 1,686,793, forward strand.
CTGTCAACTTCCTCTTGGATTATGATGTTTCTCTCAGGAGCGAACTTTCTTCTCTTCTGATGTATTGGCCTGAAAGATTCATCTATACCAAGTTTATGAGTAATAATATCTTTGGATATACCTGTCATGTCTTCATGTTTCCATGCAAATGTTGTGGCTCTGGACTTTAAGAGGCTCACGAGCTGCTCCTCAGTATCCTCAGGAATATTTGTTCCTACCAGCACTTTGATTTCAGGATCTTCAGGATTGAGTTGAACTTCTTTGGTCTCCAATTCCTTCGTCATCTGAATTCTTCGTGCTGGTTTCTTTAATTGCTATGCTGGCTTTGACTTGATAGTGTTCTTCATAGCAGAAGTGTAGCAGTCTTTGGCTTCTTGTTGATCACTTAGTATTCTTACAACTCCCAAGGTGTGGGAAGCTTCACACATTGATGATAGGTAGATGGAACTGCTTTCATGTCATGGATCCATGGCCTTCCCAAGATTACGTTGCAACAAGGAAGGGAGTCAATAACGCAGAATTTCTGCATGGAGTTGACCCCTTCAATGTAAACAGGAAGTCTGATGTCTCCAACCGTATGCTTGGTTTCTCCGCTAAATCCTACTAACACTGAGGATCTTGGGATTATCTCTTCTTCGGGAATGCTCATCTTCTTAAGCACGTCCAATTGGATAATGTTGACCAAACTGCCATTGTCTATCAGGATCCTGCGAACATAATGGTTAGCAATACACAATGTAATTACCAGACTGTCATGATGAGGGTCCTGGATGTCCTGCTTATCAGTTTCGTCAAAAGAAATGACTTTATCTTCAGTCAATATTGCATTCTTCTTTGGTCGACTGCCTTGATCCATTTTAGCCTCCTTGGCATGTCTTTTTGCTGATGAGAAAGAGGCTCCGCATATGTCAGATCCTCCGGAGATGAAGTTGATCACTTTGGCATCTGCTGGTGGTGATTGCGCTCTTTTGGGCAGCTCAGCAGCTTCTTGAGTTTTACTCTTCTTTCTGCCGAACAATTCCTTGAGATGCCCCTTGCTGAGCAGGTAACTGATTTCTTTCCGAAGTGCTATGCAATCATCTGTTAAGTGCCCAAAGTCTTCGTGGTAGGCACACCATTTAGACTTATCTTTCCATGATCCTTGTTTATCCGATTTTCTTGGCCACCTGGCTTTATCACCTAGATCCTGCAAGGCACATAACAAACCACTTGTGTCAACCGAAAAACAGTAATCAGATACCTTTGGGAAGTCTTCCTCGTCGTCATCATCTTCAACTGCATTAACCCTGGGATTATCGTTCCTGTAATAGGGTTTGGTTCGTTGTTGCTTTCCGGGAGAATCTGTTCTCCTGCCTAATGATTCATCGCCTCTTTTCTGGACCTTCTTGTCATCTTCTAATCTGATGAACCTCAATGCCCTTGTTCTGACTTCATCAAGGTTCCTGCAAGGAGTCATAACCAAATCATCATAAAATCGGGAATCCCCTCTAATCCCCATTTTGAAGGCTTCTACAGCAGCAGCCATATCCAGGTTAGGGATATCCAGTGCTTCTCGACCGAATCTGGCCACATAATCCCTTAGGGATTCATTGGATTTCTGAACTATCCTGTACAAGTCACCCGTGAGCTTCTCAAAGCTCCTGCTGCAAGAAAACTGGTTATTAAATAAGTTAACCAAATGAGGAAAGGATGTAATAGTATTAGGAGGGATACTGAGTAGCCATTTCAAGGCTGGTCCTGTTAGTGTTGAGCCGAATCCCTTGCATAAGCAAGCTTCTTTGATGTTTACAGGAATGGGGTTGATCTCCATCCGTTCCCTATATTGTGCCACGTGTTCCTCAGGATCTGTGGTCCCGTCGTAGAGTTTCATGTTGGGAGTTTGAAATCTTTTTGGTATCTCCACGTCACAAATGGGCCATGCAAATCTAGAAACTCTGTGGCTGCCTGCTGGCACTTCAGGAATTGGACGAATAACACCAGGAACACTTGAGATCATATCCTTTAATCTCTGAAGTTCCCTAGCAATAGTCGGGTTGATACCTGCATCCTGCACAGTTCCTTGGTTAGGGTGTACATAGAAATTATCGAAGTTGTTACCGGCCCTGGAAGTTTGTAGATGGATCTGGGGTCCATATTCAGCATCCCTAAGGATGGTCGGCTCAGTCGTGGTTCCCATTTGCATGGGGATAAAGTCTCCTTCATGCATCTCCTGAGATGGACCTGGGAATATGCCTGCAGAGACAGTAGGGTTAGAAATAAGGATCCTTGAGGATCCTGAGCTGCTCGGAAGCGGCTCCGATATGGTTGGAATGGCTGAGATGAAGATCCCTGTAGCATCTGTGGAGTAGGCATTGCTGACTGCTGACTCCAAGGCTCATGTAGGTTTGTTGCCGCGAATTGTTGTGGTCGAGATGCGGATTGATGCATTGAGACTGCTGGCACCCGATGGTTTAAAAACCCGGCTGGTTGCTGACTTGAGCATCTCGGCGGCTGCTGACTTCCATATTCGCTGTAGTAAGATTCTGGGGGTTGCTCAGAGTAGTATCCAGAGTATTCCAGATCCATCGTCCTGGAAGTCTTCTGATGCTGAGTGCCTGAGGATCCTGCAGTGGTAACTGTTGCAATACCTGACTTTTGAACAGTAGAGGGATTTACTTTCTGTTTCGGCTGCTCCGATATTTCCGGAGAGTTAAACCCGAATGATTTTGGGATCAAAGGGCTGATTTCCTCTACTGGTTTCTTCGATTTCTTCAATTCCATGATCTCCTTCATCATTCTCTCGTTGGTTTTGGTTTATTCATCCGCATGGGCCTTCATTTGCCTGATCAAAACATAGAGATCGTCATTAGAAATAGTAGAGTTAGTGGACGTACCTTGAGATCCAGTAAAAGTGGGGTATTCCACTCCTTTAGCATTAGTATCAGCCACTTTCTTCATCATTGGGGGGAGACCAGCGTTGACAGTGGGCTTAGAGGATGGAACAGATTTTGAGGTGAATTTTGGTTGAGTCGACATTTTCAAGAATCGGTAATGGGAAGAAGATCATGGCTCTTAATCGAATTCAAACACCGTTTGCCCCACGGTGGGCGCCAAATTGTTTTGGTCAAAAACTGCCTAAGCAATTAGTTGATCAAACTTTGTAAGTGAGGTAGAGTGTTTGATGTAAATAAAGATAGAAATGTAAATTTGGAGATTAACACGAGGATGTAACGAGGGAAAATCCAAGTATCCTTGAGTATCCTCAAGGAGCCTGGCAAAAAACCTCGGGGGCCGGTTCAAAGTACCTGCCTCCTAAAACTTTTATATGATGAAAGTATTTGGTACAAAGTAAATGAGCTCGAAATCTAAGTGTTACAGAGAGTTTTGATAGCGAGTATCGTGTGTTGTGTGTGTGTGTCCTGAATGAATGACCTAGAGCTCGTTTAAATAGTCAAAAATGCATTAACTAACTAGGCTAAAAACTAGGGATTGAGTCTTCAAGTCTTTGTGAACGTTGGAGTCAGTTACAACACGTCCCATAAAGCCTTGACCGAGTCTTTAGCCATCATTTACACGTCCCTTAATACCTGCAATCAATTAAGACACGTGGACAATTGTAACGGTTAATCGATAACTGTAGTTCAGGATCCTTTGAGCTTCTGGCGAGCATCCTGAAATAATATAACCAACTGTCCTATATTTTAGGGATTCTCCCAACTAAGCCAATATGAACGTTGTGGACCACTTAGTCCACGTTCTATATCATTTGTCCGAGTCTTTAGGCTTGTCTACACGTTTCTTTGACCCTGCAATTAATAAGACACATGGGAAAAACAAACGGGTTAGTTGATAACTGTAATTCCGAGATGCTCGAACCTGCCAGGATCCTGAACTTGCGTAAGGATATTGAACCATTTGAGCTTCTGGCCAGGATCCCGGATTATCAGCCCTAACAATATCAATATGTGTAAATAATATAAATTTTAAAAAATAAACTAGCTGGCTCGACGAGCCGGCTCGGCTCGGCTCGACTTTTAACGAGCCGAGCTTGAGCTCAATATTTTAGCTCGTTAAAATAAACGAGCTGGCTCGGCTCGGCTCGTTTACAGCCCTAAGTGGAATCGATCTCCTCTCCTTGGTTGTGCTTGATCCGTATCCGTTTGCTGATTTACGGATGGAGATTTAGGGCCGAAAATGAAGGGTTAACTTGAATTGGGGTTAGAGAGAGATTTAGCGAAGATGAGTTTATTAAAAAAAAAGATATGTAAACTTATAAGTTTACCATTATATAGTTATACTAGTGTGCAGGCCCGTGCGATGCACGGCCGGGGGGGGGGGGACTTTGGCCGATCCTAACATGCTCAGTATGTTTGTATATGTGAAATGGTTTTGAGCACACCAGTGCTTGCGAAAAAACGTAACAGTGTAAGTAAAGAAGCTGAGATTAAGCACGGCCAAAAGTAATGTGTTGTGTGACCACGTATAGTGTTGATCTATTGTAGAATGTGGACTTTCTTCATCGAATAGGATTACATTTATCTCTAATAGGTCAAATCACTAAAATGAAGAAAAAAAACGTTTGAAGTGAGCTAAAAAGAAACGGGTCAAAGTATACCTCAATATAAAGCCTTCGTTGAGGCGAGGTACACATTAATCCTTATCAAACTAAAGAACTCCAATGCTGCATAATTCGTTCTTTTAGTAGTAAAGAAATGTTGTAAGACATAGAATTCTAATAGCATAGATAATTCAGACTAACCTTATGTTTAATATCCATGTATTTCAAATTTAAAAAGAACCAAAGATAATTTAATATAAAGGAGATACATCATTTTTTTTAATAAAAAGATTTTAAATTTGTCAACTTTTAGTGATGCAATGGGAATATGATTTTGATACTCTTAATGACATTTCATGGATCTGTTTTTCTCAATTGTGTTTAACCCTTTATTACCATGTTTATGATAAAAATGGTTTAATATTCTAAGAAAGGTCCATCAACTTATAATATCAATTTACACTAAAACCTCATAAAACTTATATGTACAAAAAATAAATAAATTATAATATTAGGATTCGAATTCTTAAATTTCTCATGTTAATTTCAAGAACATAAAGAAATACATTCAAAGTAAGATATGTGTACCATAAAGCAAAAATTCATATATCATGTCATAACAAATCAGTAAACTATGGATCAATTTGAGGATTAAACTCATAAAACTTAAATTTAGTAAATCGTTCTTCTGCGTACGTTTAGAAAGGGGTGGAAGAAAAAAATACCAGCTGAAATCTTTAAAAGGTAGGGGTGACAATCTCAACCAGTCAATAAGATTTTGGGTTAGAATGGGTGAATAAATATTACTTGAGGGTCACAATGGATTGTTTAATATTACTTGAGGGTCAGAGTGGGTAATTTTAAAACTGAATATTAGATAATGCGGGTCAGCGATTCTTAAGTTCACCCAATTGCCCTAACCTAAATTGCAGCTCAGTGATTCACGATTCTCATTTGTCAACTTCCTCTCTCGACATCTGCCTCTCGTGATTGACTCATCGTCATCTGGATTTCGATTTCGTCATCGACACATCGCCATCCTCCTCTCCTCATCGTCCTCTGAATTTCGTCATCATGATCGTCCTCTCGTCATCATCCTCTGGATTTCGTCATCGTCATCGTCCTCTTGAGGATTCGATTCAGGTTCAAATCGATTCAGGAGTAGTTCAATTGAAAAGGTTAGTTTCTTCTGATGAGAACGATAAATTGACGGTGGATCTGATGATGAGAACTCCGATGATCAGACGTGGAATCCTAAATTAGATGGATTTTTGAGGTATCTGGTTGACAATAGGTTCATTTTTAGCATGATTGAGGGCATGGTTGATGAATCGCAAAAATGCAAGATGTTTCGTGTAAGTTTGTTTGATTCACTACATTACACATGAACTTGATTCCTTAGATCTGAATTTGATTATGCTATTCATAGTTAGGTAATCTCCATTTGGCCATTTGGCCCTTTCTGTAAAAATCTAATTGAATGTCAGTTTAGAAGTAGGATTCAAATATCAAAATTGTTAATGGTAAATTTGATATGCAGTTGCCCACTTCAGAAACACTCAACGACATTGGTATGGGATACGAAGTTACAACCTGCAAATGCAAAATGAAGAACATTAGTAGAGTAGAATAACAAAAGATAGCAATAAAAAAAAACAAAAAAAAAAAAAAACCGTTTGCCGCCGATGTTACATTTTATTCACGCCGGTGAAAGCAACAAAAGGCAATTATTCAGGCGGTACATTTTCTTCTCGCCGGACTCAAGGAGGGGGTTGTCAACAAAGATCACACAAAATTAAATAATTTCATGACTTACACGGTGTAGGAGATGGCGGGTAGGGGGTGAACAAATGAGGCCAATTTTCTAATACTATATAAACCCATCCAAACCTTATTTGCTTACCCCCCTCACCCCCATCCGCCATCTTCTAAATCGTGTAAGTTAATTTTTTGTATTTACTTTTAATTTGATTGCTATTTATTCTTTGTTAAGTACCAGACAAAAAGATCATAAGACAACTATAACACTAACATTTGAACCAATGCAAAGATAAAGCAAAGAAACCTGCAAACAACAATAAAAATTAAGAACAAAAAACCAATCGTAATCAATGAGAGTGTTCATAAAACTGAGCCTATAAGAGAGAACACAAACATGTCAAAATTCATCAGACAAACTCAGTTTAAACGATTCCAACATTCAATTTTAAACAAAAAACTATTAAAAATCTTTATAAACATGAATGCATAAGATATACCATACAAATTTAAAGGAAGACACAAAAAACTAAATAGATAAGCCACAACATCAATAAATATATAACCAAAAACAAAAACATATAGGAAAGCTATCACATTTCTAAATCCAACATAAAAACAAAACAGCTTCAGTTCTAAACATAGCATCCAAACCAAAATTCCTCATCTTCCTTCTAAATATGGAAACACAAATTATAAACTCATATTTTAAAGACACACAAACCCATATTTTAAAGACAGACCCACTTTTTTTTAGACAAAAACATATGCACAAATTATATAGTCATATTTTAAAGACACACAAACTCATATTTTAAAGACCTGCCCACTTATAAACATGAATGCTTATTATCAGGTAAGAGAACACATTTCTAGCTTTTTGTCATGAAAATGGGTCAAATGTCAAACAGTACGCTATTGAAAACCAACTACCGGAGCTCTACATAAAACTATGAATCAAATAATTGATTAGCAACACATCAAGAAATAAAAGGGAGTTTGAATGTTTACCTTCAATCGATTTCATAAATATATTAATAGATTCAAACCCTAAGAGAAACAGGTAAAGATTATGCAAAAAGAATACAAAACAATAGTGTTGGAACTCATACCTTCATTATCGCCGTTGGACCACAATAAGCTACATAGACTTGTATATACAAACCAATGCTTTAGAGGGTAGTATAATATGCAATAAAAGGTTGCAACATAAGTTGTATTATGTTTGTAGTAGAATTAAGTAAATATTAAATTATCAAATAAGTTTATCCAAACATCAAAAACTAATTTATTACCATCCGGCACCAAACTAACTAAATAATCAGTATCAAAATGCGAATCTAAACACATCTTTCTTAGAACTTACAGGACTGGATTAAACTCTTTGATATCAAGGCCCTCGCCCAAAGAAAAATGTAATCGTACTCTGCAACAACACCTGGGTGCAAAGGCTTAGCAAACCACCTGTAAGTATACCAAAATAGATAAATTTATTAAATTGGGTTGAAAACATCATATAATATAATAAGATGTGTAAACGGAAATAAAGTTTTCACACCTGCTTTTGGTTCATGGTTGAAACATGAATGATCAAAATAGCCCATTCTAAATCATTCCATGATCAACAATGCCATCAAAGGTATCAACCAATCACACTCCATTTCCGCGCGCCAGGAAGTATTAAGAAGGCATCGTTTCCGTTTGCCTTTTTTGTGGCCTGTGCGTATTTGTGGTTTTGAGGTAATGCTTAGATGTAAAAATCAAGCAATGAAGATGGGAGCTTTATGTTCTTTAACTATAAGCCGGGCATATCATGTTCTACACAATTTTCTTGCCCTTCATCATTTAGGTTCTTGTGTTTTCACCTTGTTGTAGCATGCCGCACCTCCTTTTGCCTATTGTTTTTTTTTGGAGGATGTTTCTTTTTGCAGAGTTGCCTTCTGCCTACTGTGGTCCAGTTCTTGTTGGCTTAGCGAAATCTGATGTTCGAAGAATTCTGTTTTACTCACGCTGCATTAACGTGGGTAGATGGTGTAGCCGGAGCAAGCAATTCTGACTGCTGCAGGGCAGCATCAATACTGCAGCTGTGGCAGCCGGTGCAGGTGGTTGTGGCTGTTGCAGGCTTGCATTAGCTTGGTTAGCTGATCTCAGCAATTTTAAGCTAACTAAATGTGCATCTTGGCTATCAAAATTTAACATCCTAAAGTTTTATATGTAACACTCCTCAATAAAAAAAATAGCATAACAAAGAATGCTTTGCAATTAAACTTTTATATAAGGAAAAGCATTTACAAATTAAACTAAGGAGCAACAAATTAATCAAATAGGGTCACAAAGCATTCCTAATTAGACTCATGAAATGAACCTGTTTTAATCCACCATACCTATCCATTTACATAACCAATTTGCCTTTCTTTATGCATTTTAAGCAAATCTATACATACATATTCAATAGGCACCCAAAACTGTTGTGAAGCAGCAAGTACATATTTATTTCTTTTACAAATTTATCAACAGAACACCCCAAACCTGTTTGATTATAAAACATTTAAAAAGACATAAAAGCCTCGAGCCTAATGAAATTACTACAAAGCCTTGTTTTCAGATCTAATTGTATCATCCCTGAATAATGCTTATTAAGGCCATTAACAATTATTTGACTAAAGAAAGCTCTATTTATACAAACAATCATCATGCTTTAAGTGCCAAAACTAACAGTGAAGCTCCAAACCTTAGAACACATTAAGAAAATCAAACCAAGATCCCAAAAATGGTGAACCAGAAAGCATAGAAAGATTAAACAAAAAGCTAGTAACCAAAATGGGAACTTTATGTTCCTTTAATATATGCCAGGAATTTGATATTCCTTACATCAGTTTGTACTGATTGTGGCAACCATAAGATTGCCAAAAGCCTTCTAAAGTTTTTGCTAGTTTATATTTACATATGAAGGTGCATTACTGCCAATACATCTAGGATGTCCAAAAAGCTGTTGATGTTGTTTAACACTGGCATGCTACTAATATTAACGATTTGATTAGAGGGACTCACATGCCTTTGGTTTTGTGGTTTAGTGTATATTACTACCAAAAATTCCTCTTACGTCTTTTAAATAATAAGCTAACAACAACAGCAAGAAAATATTTTAATCTTCCAATGGGTGACTCAAGTAGCATTATAAGCCCACAAATATAAATGCTATAACATGAAGAATTAAGAACAAATACAAAACTTCTTCCATTCAAAAAAAAAAGATATAATATGGCCATAAAGGAACTGACGTATCCAAGAACATTTTTTATTTTCATGAAGTTATGTTTGAAATCAAAAGGCCATTAAACAAACAAATATAGGCTCTTCGGAGTGTGAATAAGAAAATGTTGCAGGGACCTCTATGTTCCTCTGTACCCAATCAATCAAAAACATTTAACCAAAAAAAATATTCTTTACAACTTTATAGTTCTCCTTTCCAATTGACACTTGCTATTTGAGGTTCTCCAAACATAAGACAGGCACACAAATATTTTTTAGTTTAATAAGATTAATATGTAGTCACCAAATATCTTAGGTCTTAGCAAGGATGTAGCTGGGTATTAAAGATTTTTTAAATTTATGCTTTAGTGGCATTCAAGATTAAAATTTGGTGTAAAGAATCTGTGAAGCTGTTGGTTTAATAGACCTAATTGAAGAAATAGACTCTAAATCAGCTGGATTCAAGATTAGGGAATTTCAAGACGTTTTCGATGGAATTATATTCTTATAAACTGATTGAAACTACAATAACACTCATCAATAAAATCTTTTCTATATCAGGTCTCTTCAACGGAAAGAAGAAAAGCTACATAATGAACAAATACCTGATTTAAAGCCAAGTAAACTGCATCAGCTAGCAGAAAGACCTACAAAAAACATTTAAAAAGCAACAAACAAAAAATTGATCTAAGCAACTATAGTTTTCCATAGTTTATAAACATAAATGATCATATAACAAATTACCAATATCAACTATACTCTATAACCCACAATTATCCTAAAGTAAACATCACCCTAGTCCCTACACCTAATAGTCATCAAAAAGAAAAAAAAACTACAACCAAACAACACCTCATATGCATCATACTTTATCAATAACAAAAAGCTCAAAAACAAAAGGAAGTAATCGATCATTGCAAATCAAGCTATAGATGACAAAAAATAACAAATTGACATATGGGACAATCCCTAACTCCAATCAGTTTGACTAAATATTGTACCAAGAAAACATGTATTCCAAATATGGGAAGCAAACAGAAGAGCAAAAAGCATGAAAAGCCTTACCTATGAGAAAGACGATGGATGAGGTGTGAAAATGTTTGAACCAAGATCCGTGAATTAGAAGGCTAACGCACGGTTCTACAGTCGACGTGTTGCTGTAGCCCGTAGTGAAGACACTGTTAAAGGGGCACACATGTACTAACTGTAGTTCTGTGAAGAATGGCGTTAGGAGAGGGCAATTATACGGTTGAAGGAAAAGCTTGCCTTTGCATTTAATGCGAGGCATGGTATTTGGTCTTTGGAGTGAAGCATACGTAAAATAGCCCGACTCACCAAACCACGTGTAAAGGGTAAGCCAGTAAAAGGAAAAAGGTAAATGGATTGTAACCAATGCAAAAAGAATGGTACACCAGGGAAGCTTCAGGAGTTGTACAATATGCAATAAAAAAAGCACATACAACATACAAATGTTTATATTAGAATAGAATTTTGATTGAAAATCAAATTTGTTCTCTTTGTCCAAGTCGCTAAAAATGACGATGGTGAAGGCCTAGCAGCCACGAACGAAGAAGCTGCAAATAAAAAAGGGGGTAAATTAATATGATGAAATGAGAAATAAGCCTAAACGCAAAAAATGTAAGGGGTCAAACATTAGCCGCCGACGTTACATTTTATTCACGCCGGACAAAGCCACGAAAGTCTAACAGATCATAGATGACCCGCCGGCGTTACATTTTCTTTACGTAGGAACCAAGGTCATGATACCAGCCAGTTTAGAGATAAAATGATCACTTTAATATACAGTGCCTTAGATGTTAGATCAGTACAACCCCAATAATCATAGCAAACTGTCCTACAAATTCATAGAAGCTTAAACCAAAAAAGAGGCTTATGGATGCAGCAAGTGTATGTAGTACAAAATATCAACAATTGAATGGTTTGGCAAAACCGCAAGATTTTTTCTATACATAAAAATCATAGAGCATATCCAAGAGGGAGATGAAGGAAAAGTTTTGAGCTAAGCAACTAAAAATAGTGCTTAACTAATTATTATAGAGCTATAATTTCATTCATTTTAAAGAGTCAATACTGAGAACATATTGTGAGTATTATCAAGTGAACTTATGAAAAAACATATTATAGAAACCTACGGTACAAAACAAAAAATCATATACAATTAGTCCATTTGTTTGCCAATAAATTTACTACCATTAGTATATAATAAATACATATAAAGGTCCATTCAAGAACATATTATAAAGACTTTTGGCTCCTTGCTTTGTTTTTATAAGCAACATGTACACATTAATCTTTTCTAAGTTCAAAAGTTCAGGGGTCATCATTCAAAAATCTTCTTGGCCAAAAAACTATAATATATGTTTCATATGTAAAAAAAAATTACAAACATGAAACATTAACATGTGGAGTTCTATTTGCTTATCTTTAAATAGGGAAACCTTCAAGGATGTAACCACTATATAACAGCAGGGAGTTCAGCTCTTTGTATTGGTTGTATCCAGCGTTTATCCTTTGTGGAGTGAACACTACCGATGGTGGTGTGTTATGTACAACTTGCTTTTCAGGCTCTGGTTCAATGCAAGAACAGATTCAAAGCTAGCTAAATTGGAGACATCTTCCTTATGTTTTTCAAATATCAAACATATGATAACATGAAAGAGTTGCTGATAAAATAATTAAACATCAATCTATCACTGGTTAACACACCGTGTCTTTAACCTTTTTTCATAGAAAAGTCATGTCTTTAGAGAACTACATCCAAAAATCTCAAGTTTATACTATACATTTCTAAATAAACATCATGCTCATAAAAATTAATCATAAAACTAAATTCTCTATGGTTCAAGATTGTTATGCAAACATAAATGCTCATACACCTATAATCTTTGCTCGGAATCAAAAACAAAAAACATAAACATTTTGTGACTCTTAGTTTTAGTGACTTTAAATAATTCAGTCCTTAAAAACCTTTTTTTTTAATTTTTTAATTTTCTTTCAGGCTAATTAAACTCATTTATATGGTGTAAAAATAAAACGGCCCTAATTGAATTCTATGGAGACAAGACACTAACTAAACCTAATTGAAAAAAATCCATCGGAGATCCATTCCAATCGATCAATCGATGGATCATGAAGAACCGAAGGGTCGTCGGAGACAAACACCGCAGCTCAGCCGTACCTGCTTGTCGCCGTTGCGTTCACACCGTACTTGCTCAGCGTCTAGTCATCAATTCAGGTACGGATTTGATCGTGCATCGGATCTGGTCATGTATTCGAGTTGAATTTGTGTGTTGTTTGGCGTACTAATTGATGTTTGATTTTAGTTAAACTAACGATTGAGTGATTATATTGATTTTAGTTAAAGATTTAGTTCATCAATCAATCGAATTATGGCTCCTTATTATGCTACTAACGATTGAGTGATTATATTGATGCTATGAAACTCGATTTGAATCTCATGAAGTTTAGTTGATTCTCTTTTAAGTCTGATGCTTAGGATTATGTTAGTTTTTAGAATTCGTTGGTTTGGATATAATAATAATCATCTAATTGACTTGAATCTTATGAAGTTTAGGTTGTTAATTTTGATTTGTTCAGATTACTTTAGGTTCTTTTGTTTGACTTGTAAGCTATATATTTAAGCTCATTCAATATAGGTGTCGACTCCTACAATTTTTCTAGCTACATATGTGTCTGTGAGCTGAACTATTATTGTGTAAAAGTAAATCTTTTAGTGATTACAATTCTAATATTAGTCGTTTTTAATATTTTCTACCTTTTTTTTAACTTCCTGCCTTGTAACAGATAGTAAAGTTGGTGGGTTTGGGGTTTCTGGATTTCTCCTTTAATGTATGCCCAAGATGCAGCATCTTGGGATATAGTTGGTGAATGAATTTCATGGGCATTCTTGGGATAAAGTAATTATCTCTCTTGAAAAACATATATAGAATTGGTAATAGTTCAATTTTTCAATTCCACTTATATAATGCATGATATGATATTTTGCAAGTTTTTACAGCGAAGACATTTTTCATTAAAAAGTCCAAATCAACAAAAAAATATTGACATTTGTTTGAGAAAGAAATATACCAGTTAGGACCATGTTAAACCTTCTAAATATACATGTAAGATTCACACGTAAAAGAAAAGATTGTATTAGAAGTGTATGATTTTTCAACCAAGGACTTTAAACCAACAATTTGCGATGTACTGTACTAAAATTAACCTCTAAAGGTGGATTAGAAGTGTATGATTTTAGTACAAAATAGTTGCTTAGATTTTAGAAATGGAATTATATTTTTGGATGTACATTAAGTCAACAAATATTGCTTTGTGAAAGTTAATTAGAGTGGCCGGAAGATATCATATAATCAGAATCTAAACTCTACTCTTAACTTTTGAATATACATGTGGCCGGAAGATATCCTAACGTTTAATATATAATATCGATGTATATAATATCGATGTATATGCAAAAGAATGAAAGTGGTACTTTCATATGCAAAACATTGGTTTGATTATGGCAAAAAACCTTTCTCTTGAAATAGTTCAATTTGTAGGGATCGCAGGTATGAAGAGTGTTAATATATATATATATATATATATATATATATATATATATATATATATTGTTTGTTCTTTTGAATCACACTTTTAATAGTTACTCTGGTGGTGCATTTTTGTGAGTTAAAACTCTTAGGCAATCAATTTCATGTAAGTCATTCTCTTAAACGTTCTTTCATGAAATAATAATTTCATAACAGCTAAAATATATACGATATTAAAAAATAATCCATGGATATTAATACTAAATAAAAAATTAGTTTTTCATGTCCACGAATCTACACAAACAACTATCTCACCAAAAAAAAAATACTAATAGTAATTACTCGTCAAGAATCCAAAAAGGAGTTAAGGGCTCTTCCTCGGTGATTTGCCAATTACCAAACAAACTATTACCAATTAGTACAAATAGATATTTAATCAAAAAACACAAAAACGTTATAATACTTGGTTTTTATACCACAACCCCAATGTTTACCAACTGTAAAGAGTAAAGAACAATGAACAATCAACGAAAAGGAAAAAAAAGAAAAATTTAGTTGTCTGTTTCATTGCTATTTATGGCAAATAATAGTTTATGTAAGCTACAAATCAAATGTTTAAACTATTGGGATTTTACGAAATTGAGAGAGATAGAGATAAATCAAGTGGTAATGCAACAGGTTTACTAACCATTATTCCAATTCATTATCAAACATCACCATTGTCCGATATAATTATCAAGTTACCCAAAAAAATCATAATATCAAATATTCTCATTTTTAATTATAGCACATCGATGCCCTTCCACCCTTAATAAACAAAAAGCCCTAAAATGAAAAAATGATTTACCCATGGAAGCAGTAACTATAGAAAAGGAGGTAGAATTGGTAGTGATGTCAATGATCAATTTTTGAAGTGGCTGTTTGAATTGAAAGTCAAAAAGTAAAAGTGAAGTCAAAGGATTCAAGAGTAGTTATAACCTGTTCAACATAAATAAACCTCCGATTCTTATCAGCCAATAATGCTTGAATCGTGGAATAAAGCACGTTTTGAACGCAGGCTCCCTGTGTATTTGAGGCACAAAACAATTCATTCATTCGTTCATTAAGAAATCAAAAAAACGAAGTAAAACAGGAACTAATAGTTACGTGTGAGATAATCATGAATGAATACCTGAATTGAGTTATTGGATCCAACATAATACTGATCAAAAGTCTTCAACCATCCAACATCATCGTGCGTATGTGCCACCAGATGAACATTAAGCTTCCCCTCCACAACTCCTTGCGCAGTATCGTAAACCATATACTTCTGATTCAACACACACAGTGGCAGCACACATGCAAGCATACTAACCTCTAATCAATAACGAAAAGAAATGACCGAGAAAATAGACATTACTAAATATATCCAAACTCTATAATGCAATATGATGTAATCTTCACAAATTTTTTAAGAGCCCGGTTGCCGCCGACGTTACATTTTATTCACGTCGGACAAAGCAATAAAAGTCTAACGTTCCGACGGTACATTTTCTTCCCGCCGGAACCAAGGAGAGAGTCGGAAACGAAGATTACATAAACAAAAAATATAAAAGACTTACACGGTGTAGGAGATGGCGGGTAGGAGGATGGACAAATGAGACCTCCATGCCTTTATATAGGATCATAAAAAGATGATGAATTAATTGAAATGAAGTTGCAAGAACTCCAAAGGGTTATGTTTTATTACCTATCTTTATTATTTATATAAATACAACAATAAAACTATTTAATTGCAAACAATAGAATTCGGATGGTTTGAGTTATGATATATTGATTAATAAGGGGTTAGAGAATTCGGATGGGTTGAAATAAGTGTAAGGAATTTATTGTGATGTATATTTAATCAACCATACACCATCATGATGATGATGCATGGACATGTATGATAATCTTATTAAACACCATGCTTAAGCATGTGGTACCCAATGCTTGGTTTGATGTAAACCGTATTTATGATTTCCCATTTAATATGTGTCAAAATAGTGCCATTGCTCAACTTTTATATATATATAGATATTTCTTAAATGATCATAGTTACAGGATCATTTAACACAGTTTAGTTTAAAAAACAAACCTAAAACAAATTATTCGTTACATAATGTGTGATATCAGGCTTTTCTTTTCTTAAAACCATAAAAAATAGTACCTAAAATACCTACGATCAATCGAGAATAAACATAAATAAAACATATTTCTTGTTATTAGTTTGAGACGATAAGAACCACCTCACGTGTCCCTGGTCCCAAAACTCCGACCACAAATCCTAAATCAATCAATCAATCCGCCATGGGAGTCGTCGAAGAAGCTCACAATGTGAAGATCCTAGGCTCCGGCGACCGTACAATAGTCTTGGCACACGGTTTCGGTACGGACCAGTCGGTGTGGAAGCATCTAGTACCTCATCTAGTCGAAGATAATTACAAGGTTGTTCTGTACGACAACATGGGGGCGGGCACCACGAATCCCGAGTACTTCGATTTCGATCGGTACGCGACGCTCGAAGGGTTTGCGTACGATGTAATCGGCATTTTTGAAGAGCTTGCGATTTCGTCGTGTGTTTTTGTCGGCCACTCTATGTCGGCTATGATTGGGGCGGTGGCTTCCATCACTCGTCCTGATTTGTTCTCCAAACTCGTCATGATTGCCGCTTCTCCCAGGTTAGTTGTTTTTTAACCGTCTTAAAAATCATTATTTTAACAAGATGATTGATTACGCGCGTATGTTTAATTATTTTTTAATTCGGTTTAATATTACAAATACACTTGTTTAATTAATTAAGTTGGTAAGGCTATTCGTAATGGGGCGTTTTTGGGCTCCATAACGCCCCATAACGCCCCATATAACGCCCCGCCCCACTACGCTGGGGCGTTATGGGGCGTTATGGTGCCCAAATTCGCCCCGGGCGTTAGGGATAAAACGCCGAAGAAGGGTTTAAAAGTAATGATTGTGGGGCGTTATAGGGGCTTTATCCACTACACCATAAAGCCCCATAAAGCCCCTTGTCCAGTCATCGTCCACATGGCGGATAACGCCCCATTTGGGGCTTTATCCACTACACTTAGCCTAAGTGTTATTTTGACTTCCTATCGTACCATATCAAATTGTACGGAACGAACATCATTAATACTCGGTTTGAGTATCACTCGTTTGAGTATTAATTTTTCTTTTTTCAATGCTTTCAAACTGAACAAACCGAAAAAATCGATACTCGGTTTTTGTATCAAAACATGATACATATAGAACACTATTGATACCGTACCGGTACCCGTTTATGACATTTTTGGGTTTTGATATCATGTGGTTTTGAACTTTTGATATTTTAAAGTAGTTTCAATGATTTTTGTAATAACCGGCACCGATTGATAATGGACCGACAAAATTGGTACGGTATTTGGTGTCGGCGTGTCGCACCAGGTACTCAGAATAATACCTATCAAACACCATCAGAACCGTACTGGTATTCGGTTTTTGATATTTTCGGTTTCTACATCGTCTGGTTATGATATTTTTTTTGTGTTTTTAATGATTTCGGTACTAACTGGTACAGATTGATACTGATTGATACCGGATGGATAAAATCGGTAAAAACTTAGTTATACTTCTTGGTGTTGTACTAATGATCGAACACCATTGATACCGTACTTGATCCGTTTCCTAATGTGTTTAGTTTCTGTACAATACAGTTGTCGTATTATACGGTGGTAGTGATCGATACTAGACAAAAAAAACAAATCAGTATTGTTGGGATTTACAGTGGGATCCGGGTTACCGATTTTAATTTTATTAAAACCGATTTTAATAATAAAATTAATTCCAAATTAATTTAGCAGCGGAAACGAATTAAACGCGGACGCAACTGTAACAGGATCAATCACCGGCACGACAAACACAGAAAATATATTTATTTAAATAAATAAATAAATACATAAAATTAAATATCTAATAAATTAGATATACCTTGGCGGGATCCGAGCAACCGCTCGAGACACCCGGATTCAACGGGCTCGCGCTAGGACGAACAGTGACGTCCGACTCGAACCTTCGAGACAGATCATCGACGACGACATCGGCGGCGGCGACCATAGGTGGCGGCGGCGGCAGTGGCGGCGGTGGTGGTAGAGATACCACCGGTGGTGGTGACAAAAACTTTTCCGTCGGGATGGCCACCGGGACCGATCCCACGACGAACGACTCGCCGGAGATCGGAGGAGAGGCGGCGGCGGTGGCAGACGGGTAGAGCGGTGCCGGCCACGATGACACGACGGGGCGCGGCGGTCTCGGCTGCGCCGGCAGTGCGAGAACCACCGGCCGGTGGTCGCGCGGCGGCGCACGTGCGGCAGCAGCGGCGGCGGCGGTTTGAGCCGCGGCGGCGGCTCGGGCTGCGGCTTCGGCTTCGACTCGGGCTGCGGCTTCGGCTCGGGCTGCGACGGCTTCGCTTTCGAGTCGAGCGCAAATACTGGCAAGACGGGGATCCATCTGAAATCTCGAACGGATCACGATGGTGGAGGCGGGGCGGCGACTGCGGTCGGCGACGGCGGCGAAGGAGCCGACTTCGGCTGGGGTTCGGCGCAGGGAGAGAGAGGAGGGAGGAGATTAGGGTTTCGAGTAACTTGTGTTTCAATCTTTCTCCCTCTCTCATTTAATATCAAATTCGCGGACCGGGGCCAGACGGACTGGGCCCGGTCGCGATCTCCTTTAATCCACCAATCGATTAGTCTGTTAATCCGGTAACAACTAATCGATCCGTCTTTTAATTACCGAGTATTTTGAACCGATAGATTTTGCCAATTTAAATAAATAATTCATATTTATTTAATTCACCATTTAGTTCGTTTATTTCTAATTAACAATTAATTAGATATAATAGTCCGTTGACCCGGGTGTAACTCTTACGGGTCAATATCGGTCGGGTTCGTTAATTCGTCGGGTCAGGACACCCTTGTTTCCAACAGTCTCCCACTTGGACTGAACGCGACAGTTTAACGAGCGCAGTCAGAGGCACTCTAGCTATGCATGGCTACACCAACTAATATTGACTCTTTAAGTCGGTTGCCAAAGTATATCTGATTGACTATCAAGCAGACTTACGACTTGTGCATTCATTGTCATATGTTCCTTTCTGTATAAGACATTGATGAATTATAGGACATGGACTCCCATATTGTATTCATCGATTTTCATTCTCGATACAATTCGAAGTGATCCAACAAACACACAGTAAGTTTGGGTGAGGCCTCACACTTATCACTTGGAATCAACGAGGGCGCCTTTATGTCTAACTGTTGCCGAAGCAAGAGTACAGAATCCCTTGTCGAGGCATACAGCTCCTACTAAACATCAGAGCCATTCCCAAAAGTAGCCGTTATGGCTGGCAGTTACGCGACAACGTTAGGCTACAATCAAAGAATGTTCTTTAGTAAAGAGGAGTTCGAATATGCGTCTCAGGTCTAAGGATACATTAGAGCATGCATTTAATCAAGCAAGCAAGACTTCCATGATTGCGTTGCATGATGCGAGTTACGTCCAACGTCATTCACCAATGAGGTCTGTGAGTTTGAACGTTAAACAACTTTAAAGTTCAACCAGTCACAATAGTCTTACTTTAGTATAGCTCCCACTTACTAATCGACTACGGACATTTAGGACAAGAACTTATTGTCCATGGATTAAACGTATAAATATTGAACACAGTTATGGAATTCATTATTGCATAAATCAGATGGAATAAGAATAATATAGATAACTGTTATTGTTCATTCATCCAAATACTGAATCAAAACATGTCTTTAGCTAATCTAAGCCCTATCGCTTCTCTGTGGCGTATATGAGTCTCCTGAGTCATAGGCTTAGTGAAGGGATCAGCTAAGTTTTGATCTGTGTGTACTTTGCTTATCTTGATTTCATTTCTGTCGACTACTTCTCTTATGTAGTGGAATTTCCTCAGTACGTGCTTGGCCATCTTATGGGACCGTTGCTCTTTGGCTTGAGCTATAGCGCCTGTGTTATCGCACAGCATCTCGATGGGTTGCCTAATACTTGGCATAGCATCGAGATCGGATATGAACTTCTTCATCCACACGGCTTCTTTAGCAGCTTCTGAGGCGGCTATGTATTCGGATTCAGTAGTAGAATCAGCTACTACTGGCTGTTTTGAGCTTCTCCAAGAAACAGCCCCTCCGTTAAGAGTGAATACGAATCCTGACTGTGAGCGAGAGTCATCTCGGTCAGTCTGAAAACTGGCGTCAGTGTAACATCTTACAGTGAGCTCCTCATCGACACCCCCATATACGAGAAACATATCAGTGGTGTTTCTCAAGTATTTTAGTATGTTCTTTACAGCCGTCCAGTGAGCTAGCCCTGGCGTCTGTTGGTACCGACTTGTCACGCTCAATGCATACGAGACATCCGGTCGTGTGCAGAGCATGGCATACATGATAGATCCAATAGCAGAGGCAAATGGGATCGATGCCATTTGGCTTATCTCGCGCTCCGTTTTAGGTGCTTGAGATTTGTCCAATATTGTTCCCTTAGTCATGGGAACTGCTCCTTTCTTGGAGTTGCTCATATTGAACCGAGCTATGATCTTGTCTATGTATGTGCTTTGACTGAGTCCCAAAAGGCGCTTAGATCGATCTCTGTGAATCTTGATTCCCAGAATATAAGCGGCTTCTCCAAGGTCTTTCATAGCGAAACAAGATGAAAGCCATTTCTTAACTTCGTTAAGCATGGGTATGTTGTTCCCTATGATCAATATATCGTCCACGTACAGTACGAGGAACGATACAGCGCTCCCACTTGCCTTTCTGTAGACACAAGGCTCATCTTTGTTTTGTTCAAAGCCAAACTCTTTGACTTTTTGATCAAAACGAAGATTCCAGCTTCGAGATGCTTGCTTGAGTCCATAAATGGACTTGCTAAGCTTGCAAACCTTGTTTGGATTCTCTGGATCGACAAAACCATCAGGCTGAACCATATAGACATCTTCTTCGAGTTGTCCGTTCAGGAAGGCGGTTTTTACGTCCATTTGCCATATCTCATAGTCATGGTATGCGGCTATGGCAAGGAGAATCCTGATCGATTTGATCATGACGAAGGGCGAAAAGGTCTCATCATAATCAACCCCTTGAGTTTGAGTGAAACCTTTCGCTACAAGCCGTGCCTTGTAGGTTTGCACATTTCCATGCATGTCAGTTTTTCTTTTAAAGATCCACTTGCTCCCTACTGCCCGTGTACCGGGGGGTAGCTCAATCAAGTCCCAGACGTGATTGTCACGCATAGATTGCATCTCAGCGTTCATGGCTTCAAGCCATTTATCAGATTCCGGATCTGATATAGCAGCTTTGTAATTAATAGGTTCATCGTTAGAATCGGCTATTAATAGAACATCGAAGGCCTCATGATATCCAAGGTATCTATCAGGCTCATGTCGTATTCTTTCGCTCCTACGAACGCTTGTGCTTGTGTTTGGGTCTGATGGTGCGACAACAACTTGTCGGTCAGACACAGCGACCGCTTCAGGGTTAGGTGAATCTTGAATTTCTTCAAGATCCACTGGATCACTATTTGTTCCTCGAGTAAGAAATTCTTTCTCAAGGAATTTACCTTTCCGCTTGATGGAAACAGTGTTTGCATCGGGATGGTAGAAGTAATAACCGGTATTACCATAGTATCCAACGAAAGTTACCTTTTCGCCTCGAGGATCGAGCTTATTATCAGAATCACTGCTGACATAAGCATCACATCCCCATACCCTGAGGTATGAAAGTTTGGGAAGAGAACCATGCCATATCTCATATGGGGTCTTCCCTACTTTCTTGGTCGGTGCCAGATTTATTAGACGAGCGGCGGTTAAGATGGCATATCCCCAAAAGGAATGCGGCAAGGTTGTCCTACACATCATTGATCGAACCATGTTAAGCAGGGTTCGATTCCTCCTTTCACTAACGCCATTTAACTGGGGTGTGCCAGGTGGAGTAGGTTGTGAAACGATTCCACATTCCTTTAGATGATTCAGGAACTCAGCGCTTAGGTATTCACCACCTCTATCTGATCGAAGTATTTTGATAGTTCGACTTAGCTGATTTTGTACTTCGTTTTGAAACTCTTTGAACTTTTCAAAAGTTTCATGTTTGTGTTTCATCAGATAGACATAGGCATATCTGCTGTAGTCATCGATGAAAGTCACGAAGTACCGTTCACGATTTCTCGTTTCGGTTCGAAAGGGTCCACACACATCAGTGTGAATAACGCCTAACAATCCTTGGGCCCGTTCACCTGTGTGGGTGAAGGGTGACTTGGTTAGTTTACCAGATAAGCATGACTCGCATTCGTCAAAGGAATCTGCATCTTGGGATTCGAGAATGCCAGCAGTTTGCAACTTCTTGATGCGGGCCTTGCTTATGTGACCAAGTCTATGGTGCCATAACGAGGATTCGTTACTATCAGCTTTGTTTCTTTTAGAAACATGATAG
Source organism: Deinandra increscens subsp. villosa (assembly GCA_039602395.1). Classification (NCBI taxonomy): domain Eukaryota; kingdom Viridiplantae; phylum Streptophyta; class Magnoliopsida; order Asterales; family Asteraceae; genus Deinandra; species Deinandra increscens. Next base: position 1,709,421 of record JBCNJP010000001.1, read on the forward strand.
AGCTGGTCGTTTGTTTGAACATCTATCTCATATATTCCATGTTGAGGTTTAGCCTCGAAATAAAAGATATCATTAAGGTAAGCAGAAATCATATTTCCATTAAATTTATACCGAAATCCTTGTTCAAACAATGAAGAGACAGAAATAATGTTCCTGGATAAACCAGGTGCATACAAACAGTTAATCAAATTAACTACAAGGCCTGAAGAACATGAAAAAGAAAATGTTCCAGTAGCAAGTACTGGGACCTTCTTCCCGTCACCAACGATGAGGTCCATGCGGCCTCGTTCTGTCTTCTTCCACTTCTCAGGTTCCTGCAAAACATTAACAATGTGGTAACCACATCCAGTATCAAATACCCATGAATTGGAGGAAACAGTGAAAAGTTCAATAACATTTATTGAAATACCTGATGAGCAACCCTTATTAGAGTTCTTGGTCATCTTCAGCTTTGCAAGATAAACAGGACAGTTGCGACGCCAGTGTCCCATTTTGTTGCACTCATAGCACAGGCGCTCCTCAGGAGGCTGAACCTGTGGTTTCTTGCCTTTGCCCTCTTTAACCTTCTTGGTTTTGGAGATCTTTGTATTCGTAACCTTGAGCACGTCCGGCGTGGTCCTGATCTTCACGTTGGGTATCAACGGAATAACCTCCTCGATCGACTGAGCCGAACAATTAATCGCAAGAATACGATAATGTTCTGGCAAAGATCTGAGTACTACATCAAGAGCCATCCCGTCAGAGATGGAGTAGCCAAGGTCGATCAGTCTGTCACGATACGCTTTCATCAGCATGACATGATCGTATGGAGAGGAGTCGTTAGCCATAGAGCAGTTCACAAATTGTGAAAGTGCATCAGCTCGCTCAGTCCTCTGACTCAATTCAAATAAATCCTTGAGTTTACGAATGATGTCATAAGCAGACATCCCCATGAAATTGTACCGATAATCCTGAGTCATGCTAGACAACATCAGGTCAGTGACGTCCTTATCATCGTCAGTGTGCTTTTGGAGCTCAGACCGCGAGTTCTCATTTAGCAAGTAAGATGGAATACTCGCGATCGGTCGGTCAATGACATAGAGTTTCCCGAAGAGTCTTAAAAGGTTCCTCAGGGTTGTCTGCCATGCAAGAAAGCCAGACTCAGTGAAGGGGTCGAGTTGTACCATTGAACTTAATGGTGGTGAGTTTTCTTTAGCCTTCTGAAAATAAGCAAAGTAAATTTTAATCAGTATTTTCGATGTTTATTTTTCTTTAAAATAAGTTGGTAAGGTTTATTTTAAGAAAATGAGAATTCGTTTAGACGAGATCACTTGAGACCGCCAAATGAGCCTCAGGAGTAAAACCTTGTAAACAAACTGACAACGATTGTCAATTGTGAGACTCAAGTCACAACTCTCGGTATGAGGCCGCTATATACATACAATTGTATTTTGCGATACGTTTAGCCTCATCCGTGCCCACTTTAGCAGTACACATCCGTGGCGCGGTGTTGAAATACTCCAACACCACGAACATATACGTTTAAAGCGATAGTAGTCCTAAATGGTCGATGTGATGACACGGTGTTGAAATACTCCAATGTCATTCACCTTAGAAGGTACCCTCGGCACCAAGTGCGGTGTTGAAATACTCCAACACTGATGCTCCGGTAAATACATTCCAAGTTCAACTTGAGATAGGATGGCACGAACTACCAGTTTTAAAGAATTACCATATAGGGATATTAATTACTTTTAATATTTAATCATCGTCAGACACGAACGATAAAACCCTATCTCCACTCGGGACCAGTAAATTAATTTAACCTAATTAAATTACTAAGTTGTCGCGAATGGCATATTGTGTGTTTAACGGCATAAGGTCTTGATCTCGCTCGAGCCATACAAGCGAGATCGTATGGGACAATTTAAAATAAATTAAATTACAAAATGGTGAACGATCGAGATGGCAACTCTGTGCGATCTGGAATCCTGTTCAGCTCCCACTTGCTTTGACATCCCTCTTGCGTATGTCCAGTCTTCGACTTTTGGTTACATACAAATTTACAATTACTAAAACTACTTCTAGTAACCTAGCTCTAAATTTGTACAACTTTGAAACCCAAAAACCGGGTCCAATAAACCAAAATAAAAACAACCAATTTGGGCCAACAACTTGGGCCAAACAGAGAAAAACAAATCACGCCATGACATTCATACATGATCATAAAATTAGAGGGGTCGGCCGTAACACACAATATAATATATGGAATTAAAATAATAAATTAATTCTAATTAATTCTAATTCGCAATTTGGATTTAAGTCGAAATTGCGAACTCTCGGTCACGAAAAGACCGAATCTGGTTTGCGCGCGGTGATAATGGCTCTGATACCACTGTTGGGATTTACAGTGGGATCCGGGTTACCGATTTTAATTTTATTAAAACCGATTTTAATAATAAAATTAATTCCAAATTAATTTAGCAGCGGAAACGAATTAAACGCGGACGCAACTGTAACAGGATCAATCACCGGCACGACAAACACAGAAAATATATTTATTTAAATAAATAAATAAATACATAAAATTAAATATCTAATAAATTAGATATACCTTGGCGGGATCCGAGCAACCGCTCGAGACACCCGGATTCAACGGGCTCGCGCTAGGACGAACAGTGACGTCCGACTCGAACCTTCGAGACAGATCATCGACGACGACATCGGCGGCGGCGACCATAGGTGGCGGCGGCGGCAGTGGCGGCGGTGGTGGTAGAGATACCACCGGTGGTGGTGACAAAAACTTTTCCGTCGGGATGGCCACCGGGACCGATCCCACGACGAACGACTCGCCGGAGATCGGAGGAGAGGCGGCGGCGGTGGCAGACGGGTAGAGCGGTGCCGGCCACGATGACACGACGGGGCGCGGCGGTCTCGGCTGCGCCGGCAGTGCGAGAACCACCGGCCGGTGGTCGCGCGGCGGCGCACGTGCGGCAGCAGCGGCGGCGGCGGTTTGAGCCGCGGCGGCGGCTCGGGCTGCGGCTTCGGCTTCGACTCGGGCTGCGGCTTCGGCTCGGGCTGCGACGGCTTCGCTTTCGAGTCGAGCGCAAATACTGGCAAGACGGGGATCCATCTGAAATCTCGAACGGATCACGATGGTGGAGGCGGGGCGGCGACTGCGGTCGGCGACGGCGGCGAAGGAGCCGACTTCGGCTGGGGTTCGGCGCAGGGAGAGAGAGGAGGGAGGAGATTAGGGTTTCGAGTAACTTGTGTTTCAATCTTTCTCCCTCTCTCATTTAATATCAAATTCGCGGACCGGGGCCAGACGGACTGGGCCCGGTCGCGATCTCCTTTAATCCACCAATCGATTAGTCTGTTAATCCGGTAACAACTAATCGATCCGTCTTTTAATTACCGAGTATTTTGAACCGATAGATTTTGCCAATTTAAATAAATAATTCATATTTATTTAATTCACCATTTAGTTCGTTTATTTCTAATTAACAATTAATTAGATATAATAGTCCGTTGACCCGGGTGTAACTCTTACGGGTCAATATCGGTCGGGTTCGTTAATTCGTCGGGTCAGGACACCCTTGTTTCCAACAAGTATACGATCTTCACCCACCTCTTTGGTGTACGCTCTTACTCGTTTTCGGTATTGGTATTTTTTTTGGACCGTACGGATTGTACAAGTATTAGTTAAACCTATTATTTAGAAGAGGTATGATCAATATTGCTATATTTGTAGGTATTTGAACACTGCGGATTACTTCGGTGGATTTGAAGAAGAAGATCTTAACCAGCTATTTGATGCGATGCACTCGAATTTCAAGGCATGGTGTTCCGGTTTTGCGCCGCTAGCGGTTGGCGGGGACATGGAGTCGGTGGCGGTTCAAGAGTTTAGCCGGACTCTTTTTAATATGAGACCGGACATAGCGTTGAGCATAGGGCAAACCATTTTCCGAAGCGACATGAGAGAACTGTTGTGCCATGTGGCCGTCCCTTGCCACATCATACAAAGCATGAGAGATCTGGCGGTTCCGGTGGTGGTAGCTGAATACCTGCACCAGAACCTTGGTGGTGAGTCCATTGTGGAGGTGATGTCGACCGAGGGTCACCTCCCGCAGTTGAGCTCACCGGATATTGTGGTTCCGGTGCTTCTTAAGCATATCCGTTATGATATCGCGGTGTGATTATATTTAGGTTATTTTGTTTGGCTTATTTTGGTTCTTTGTTAATAAAGTAAAAAACGAATATGGTAAAGACACACTCTGAATTCTAATCTCACATATCGTATAGAGGGTCTATTTGAGGTAAAGTTTGTCAGAAAAAGCTTTCTGCATGTCATAAGGACCCACTTCTCGTTCAAGGACCGTCAAATATATCTTCGTATGGCAGCTTGAATCTGATTTGAAAAATAAAACAGATGATTGTGAAATTAGTAATTTAAATGTATGTATAGTAACACTTTAGAAACACTTTGTTATGAGTTTAGAATTTGTGTATGTTTCTGTTGTATTAAAGATATATTTTAGATTGTTATAACTTGTTAAAAACAACGAAAATATTTTAAAAAGTTACTAAATGCATGCTTTCTACCTTTAATCCAAGACAAGCCGTAACCAATTATATCAAGTTTTTTTTTTTAATTTTTATTATTTTTTATTTTTATCAGCAATCTACCCAATATTTAATTATTTATAATTAAATATTAATTAAGATTTGAACATGTAAATTTTTTTTTTGAAAGGCAATTCATTAAAAACATGTAATCTAAATAGTGTTTTAAGTGACTACTACAACCAGATAATGCAAGTGTCCCTACTTGTCTAACAGCATCATTTAACACAAGTTAGATTTAAAAACAAACCTTCAACAAATTATTCGTTACATAATGTGTGATACCAGCTTTTTTTTAAACATAAAAAGTAGAGTAAATTACAGATTACGACCTTTACACTTATCAAAATTACGGATATTAACCTTTCCCAAAACTTATTACATAGGATAACCTTTAAAGTTTTTTTCTTTTCGAAATTAGACCTTTTCATTAAAACTCATTTAACACCGTTTAAAATCGACGTTAAATAAGCCATGTGCCTTGCACATGCTGGGCTTAATTGTAATTTTACCTAAGAAAAACCCTCCACGCACAGCAGAAGTTTTCCGTCGATCACTCTTCCTTCCAGAACCCTTCATTCGCAGTTCATCCAAGAAATCGGGAACGATGGCAAACCCTAACATCAAACGAAGTTCTACTGTCCTTCCAGAACCCTTCAATCGCTTGTCAATCCTACCAGACGAAGTTCAAGATGTGTACGGTAAGTGTTGCTCCTTTGATTACTCTTGTCGATGGCTACCCTAACATAAGGGAGAATCGATTTCTTGTTTTTTCCTTTTCTTCGAACAACAAATTGATTTCTGTTTTAAATTTGATGTTAACGTAAATGATGCTCTTTGATTACTCCTGCCGATGACTACTTTGTTAACATCAAGGATAATTGTTTTTTTTTTTAACAGCAATCTATTTCTTGTTTTACATGTAACTATTGTAGGAGGTTCTAGTGTCCAACTGCTCACATACCAATTGGATGATTCTGATTTTGATCCTTTCTTTGGTGAACATGTTGATGTGAATTTAAATGTTGAGAATGAGGGTGTGGAAGTTGAGGTCAATGTTGAGAATGAGGATATGCAAGATGAGGATGAGGAGCTACAAGATAAGTTTAGTGTTGAGAATGGCGATCAAGCGAATGAGAGTGATGATAGTGACTACATACCAAATGATGTTTATGATGTTGATGATATTGATGTAGATATGAGAGATTATAGGGTGCATATTGATGAAGGTGTAGAGGACAATAACCAACAACTAGAAGTAGGTGATGATGATCATGAAGTGGAAATGGACAATGAGTTGTTTGATAGTGGAAGAGAAAATATAAATAATTCCATTTTCTATGTTGGTCAATCTTTTGGAAGTAAGAAAGAAGTCAAGGAATTGATTAATGAAATTTCTGTTGTAAACAGAAGACTAATTAGGGTTGTTAAGGATGAGAGAAAAAGGCTAAGGGCAGTGTGTTGGGGTGATGTATTAACAACAGTAGCAAAAGTCAAGAATTCTGATGCATCTAGCAGTATGGGCAAAGATAAAGGTCCAAATATGAAACATCTTGGTGGAAGGGGAAAAAAGGCAAATCCTGAAAAGCATTTATGCCCTTGGGTTCTGTTGGTTTCTTGGAACTCCAAATCTGAAACTTGGGTGGTTAGAACATTTGTGGATGAACATATATGCAACCAAAGTCGTGACATCAAAGCTTGCACAGCTACTTTTTTATCTAAGAAATTAGTAGATCAACTTCAAGAAAATCCACGCATCCCAATCAGAGCTGTTCAAGAACAAATGCAAAGGCAGTTTCAAGTTGGTGTTTCAACTATGAAAGCTTTCAGAGCAAAGAGCTTGGCTATGTCATACATCCATGGAGATTTTAACTCCCAGTATGGAAGGCTTAGAGATTATGTTGATGAACTGAAAAACAAAAATCCAGGTTCAACTGTTAAAATAGAGGTTGAACCTTCCACAGATCCCACTTCCATGGAAAGAAAATTCAAAAGGATTTATGTTTGTTTAGGCTCTTTGAAACAAGGTTTTAAAGAAATTGGGAGAGATTTTTTAGGATTGGATGGGGCATTTCTAAAGGGTCCATTTCCTGGTCAAGTGCTCACTGCAGTTGGAGTGGACCCTAATAATGGTATTTATCCTCTCTCTTATGCAATAGTTGATGCAGAAAACAAAAACTCTTGGACATGGTTTCTAGAATGCATTGGTGAAGACTTGGACATGGGTAGAAACTCAAACTTCACATTTATAAGTGATAGACAAAAGGTATGATATATTTTTTAAATTGGATTGTTAATATTATATTCATGCGCATGTGTACTTATTTCTTTGCATGTTCCAATTAATAATAGGGTATTATTCCTGCAATGTCTGAAGTCTTCCCATGTGCTGAGCACAGATATTGTCTTAGACACATCAGTGAGAATATGAAGCAAACATATAGAGGAAAGATTTACAAAGACATGCTTTGGAAGATTGCCACATCGACATCAGTTGTCCACTTTGATAAAGAATTTGATATTTTAAAAAATATCAACAGTGAAGCAGCATCATGGTTGGCAAAAATCCCACCTAAACACTGGTCAAGGGCTCACTTTTCTGGTATGTACTAGTGTATATATTAAATAACTATATGTGTTTTACTAAGCACATGTTTTTATATCTTGTGATAAACAGGCAGGGCAGTAAGTGATGTTTTACTAAACAACATGTGTGAGGTAATGAATGCAAAGATTATGGATGGCAGAGACAAGCCTATTATCACCTTGTTGGAATACATCAGGGAGTATCTAATGAGGAGGGTTGTAAATGTTCAAAAAGTCATTGATAGAAGTGCTGGTCTGTTCACACCTTATGCTACTAAGATATTTGAGTCAAACAAGAAGGAAGCCTCAAAGTATGTTAACAATTCATTCTTATGATTTCACATGGTTGTTGACTAACTATGCAATTATATTAATAGGTACAAAATTAGCTGGAATGGAGAGGAACATTACCAAGCATGTGGCCCACATGGTAGCCAATATGTTGTGAACATGAGTCAGAGAACTTGTACTTGCAGGGGATGGGAAATTACTGGAATCCCATGTAGACATGCAGTGGCAGCAATCTGGACCAAGGGACAACATGAAAAGACGAAGATCATACCAGAAAGTTTTATACACCCTGTTTACAGCATGGAGAGGTGGAGAAACACTACAAGAATTTTGGGTCTTTACCTACATATAGTATGTGTGGTTAAAAATATGTTATGTGTTGGTAATTGTTTTTACCTACACATATATTAAGTGTCAAGATGTGTTGCCTCGCGACTGTAGGTATAGATCAATATCCACACATAAGTTATGTGTAGGTATATAGCATTTTATATCTACACATATATGTGTGGCTAAACAAACTAATATGTGTGGGTAGAAGTGTAATGATTTGTTTGGGTAGTTGCTGACGTGTCACGTGACGTGTCACGTGACGTGTCACGTGACGTGGCACGTGACGTGGCACGTGACGTGGCATATGATGTGGCACATGACGTGGACTATAATGATGACATGGCATGTATTTATGTGTTGGTAAAAATAATATTATGTGTTGGTAAATATGATAATATGTGTAGGTAAAAATAGTAAATGTGTAGGCAATAAGTTTAATTTGTGTGTTGGTAAAAATAATATTATGTGTTGGTAAATATGATATTATGTGTAGGTAAAAGTAGTAAATGTGTAGGCAATAAGTTTAATTTGTGTAAAAAATTATATATATGTGTTGGTAAAACTATAAGTATGTGTGGATATTAATCACAATATATGTAGTTAATAATCTTCAAATAAATACAAACAACCAAAAATAAAAAAAATATATGAGTGCAAATGAAAACCAAAACTAAATTATCATATTTAATTGAAAATGCTGAAACTCCATCATTAAACAACAAAAGAAAAGTAGTACTAAATACTTAAACTATCAAGTAAAAAACAATTCATAAGTCATTAGAAGCTAAAAAAAATACTAAAACTGCGTCACTAATTCATATCTTCACCATCGGATGTATCATCTTGAGACGGTCCTGATGCGCTTGTTGGAGGAGGCATGATATTCCTCTCAATCAGTGTTTGTTCCATAGCTGCACATTTAGCTTTCAATGTCTCAACTTGATCTACCACTTCGTCGTAAGTAGGACGCTTTGTGTTCTGAGAAGTGCCCATGGTGTTACTAGTAACATTTGGATCACGTCCCCATCCATGCAGACGAACGGAACTTCGTCCAAGTACCTTCTCAAGAATCAATTTGTCGCTCATTGATTCCACAGAATGCTTGTTTCTTAGCTTTATCATATCTTCCTATAAGCATAAAAAAGAAGACAAGTACAATAAATTAGTGGTTTAGAAAGTATATATTGAAAAGGGAAAGTGAATATGGTGTTGTTAAGCATCTAACCTTAGATGCAAAACCAACCAAAACAACGTAGTGTTGATTAAATATAAATAAAAAGGTAACTTGAAATATTCTTTTTCCTATTTTCTCTCCATTTACCAACAACTTTGTATCTTTGCATCATCAAATTTCGATCAGAGAACTCTATAAAAATTGATTTAATAACAAACATGTTGCCATATCTATCATCTAATGGCAAAAATAAGGGCTCATAAAATCAGAATTTAGCATTAGGGAAACTCAATTCAATGTCGACAGTTGCGTTATTTTGCAGGGCTACTAATTTTTAATAGTATTATTCTTTGTGGTTCACTTGCACAGTGATATGACCTTAGTTTTATTTTTTTGTTTAAACATGGATAATTATTCCAAAAACTAGAGTTATCATTCATGTTGACCTCTAGCACATTCATCACCATTAAAAACATCAACTTTAAGTGGGTTATGTAGAGTGTAGAATATCAACATTTTTGTTATTGAGACAGTTTTAGTGAGTGATGTAATTGGATTATGGACGGTTAATTATAACAGTAGATATAAGCAAGTACACTTACATATAGTGCAGCCGCCTCTATAGATATCCAACCTTGTTGCGCATCCCAATGTGTAAGCCGCCAAGTCTCAATTTGACCCGATGAAGCATCCAATTCTTGTCCACGCTCAAGGTGATAGCGTATTGTACTCTTTGAACCGTTTCTACTATCCACCTTTCGCTTTCCACGTGCCATAACTCTCTTTTCTGCATTTTCCTTCAAGGACATACAACCAAATAAAACTTAAAAGATTAAATCGAATATAGTAAAGATTAATAATACAATAGATAAAATATTGTTAAAACATTACCAAGTATTTTGTCTCAGACCACATATCACAAAGATATTCCCAATCTTCTTTGCTAGTACCAGAAGGGGGTGTGGCCTTTGCCTTCGCTAGATCTGTCAATCCTTGAATATCTTTGAAGTAAACATGTAGCTCAGATCGGTAACCTCTCCATGCCCTTGCCATGTAGCTATCAATAACTTTGCAAACATTTGGATCCTCCACATCAAATTCAAAGAGTGTCTTTAAGCAACAAATATAATTAACTCGTTAGACTAATGCAAATGTTAAAAAACATATTAAATTATAAAAATAAAACTTACAGTTAACTTGTGGCGTAAAGACAACTTATCTTCACTTGGCACATGCCTCCACTCCTTATACTGTAAGCTACAATTTTTGCGTAAAATGTAGCCACACTCGTGCATGAAAGAAGACTCATTTTCAGATATTACCCGCCTCATCTCAAAATTAAACTCCACTAACAATCTCTTCTTTGATGCTTTCATGATCTTTCGAGCTCCCTTGCCACACGTAATGCCACGTTTTTTGCGTGTAAGACCATTGTCGACTTCTTGCTCAGCCTCATAAACCGTGTCTACAAACAAGTGGAAAAGCATTTACACTTACAACATTACCTACAAAGATATAACAGAGTAAAGTTGAACATATTTACTAACCACGTAGTTGAGGTGATTGTTGTTGCTCCTGTTCTTGAGATTCCTCCGCATTAACACCTAGGTTTGTTGAATAAAATTATGTATAAAAAATAGTTTACCAAGTAGAATAACTAGTAAGCAATATTAAATATGTAAAAATTAGTAAACCAGTACCTGATATTGGAGGGATTTGATTAGTTTCATGGCTTGGGCGTAGAAGGACCGAATCTGTTGCAAGATAAATATGCAATAATAAGTGTACCCGAACCTAAGATAAAAAAAATTGTTACATACACCCAGTCACGTACCAATACGATTAGCGCCATCTTCTCTACGGTGTCCACCTTGTTTACCTCGCCCACCTCGTCTTGTCATTATGCCTAGTGAAAATATAAAGAAAAAAGTAAGCTTTTAATACATAAAAATTATATATTACATGTAAAGGAAGTTTAAACATATAACAAAATCTAAACAGTTAGATTGTTCCTAAATGTGACATGCCATTACTTTATATACGGAAAGATCCAGGTCTTAATGAGTTGGTAATTTTCACCTAAATGTAAGTCTATTATATGTCCATGGATGCAGATGTAAATAACTATCCTATATATACATTTTACCCTTTATAAAGGTTCATGAATTACTAAATTGTCATTGAATTTATTTACTTTTTTGGTATTATGTATGTTTAACCAATTGGGAGATGGCTTGCTAAGTAGATTATCAGCTGGAAAAGTTTCATTGAAACAACAGAAACAACAGCTCTACTAAGGAAGTAGAGTAGCAACAAAAGTACAGACCCCATAAAGCAACAAGCCCCACGACACTGAGAGACCCCCAGGACATTACAGCATACATCTACCCCAATTTAACCAGCTTACATCACTTAACTTAGCCCTACTCATGACCCAAAGGGTACTTCTCCTCTTGATATCCATCAGAATTATGATATCCATTAGAATTCTAGCTATGTAGTTTATTAATGATAAAGCAAAGACATATAATTTATACTACCTCAATTTTTTCAAATAATCCATCTGCTACCATTATAACAACACAAATACCAAGTAGCAACAAAATTAATGGACAGAAAACTGGATCTGATCATCATCCTACTTGCTGGGTTCAGTACATATTTCACTTTGTATATATATCGTAGGGCTTGCAATAGGTAGAACAAAGGGCTCGCAATATACTATCAGTTTATACAAATGAAATAAACTATGCTTTCAAAATCTATCGACCACAAGAACTATAGTTGAGCACCTTAAACCTAACGAAGCAGAAACAAAAAGCGTGGGTCGGAATTGGTACCTGGATTGATGAATAAGGCTTGATTGTAATCTGCTGTGCACAAGGGGCTTGCAAACCATATGAGAGCAGATAAATAACTGTGAAGATTTCGTGAGAGGTCTAACCGATCAAAACGTGGGGGAGGCGAGGGCTCGGAAATCCCCATTTAATCCGGTGTTTTAATGTTTGTGGGGGGAAAACGAATTGTGGTGGTGGGGGTAGATTTGATGATTAAATTAGACTAGGGATGATGAATATATAAAGATGTCGTTCTATTATAAATATTATTTCAAGTCCTCTAAATTTAAAATTTTCAACTATTCTCACTTTAAATCTATAGATAATTTTGTGCTTGACTAATATTATTTTTACATAGTTGTCACTATACGATTTAGAGTTAGGAATTAAATTTTACTATAGTTTGTCTTAGTTGAACATAATTTATTAATATAGACCATAATTGATACTACTAAACCAATATTGACTCTCATCTACGTTGTCCACTTTGTTTACCTCGCCCATCTTGTCTTGTCGTTATACGCTTTTAAAATATAAAGAAAAAAAACAAGCTTTTTTATAATTCAATGGATAATACTAATTTAACAATTGAGGAAAATTTGACTCACAACTAACCAAAACTTATCAAAAACATCACGCAAAAGAGTCATCATCATCACTATTACAATCTGGATCGTCGGAATCATGATCAGACTCGGAATCAAGTATAGATTCACTATCTAAAAAAATTATACCCGCGTCATCATATTCATCATCAATATCTTCTAAGTCATCCGCCGGGGCATTTGCATTACGTATTGCTAGAACTGCCTCATATGATAATGTTTCAGGTTCTACATCATTTCGAACTATGACAGACGTGTCAGGTAATTCTTCAGTTGGTTGAAAAGGTGGCAACTCACTCGATTCCTCTTCTTGAAATACATCATTCATCGATCTTTCGACATCATGCTCAAGTATATCATAAATGTTACGATGGTTTACTTTTTGTACCACCATCCAATTCTTCCCACGTGCCAAATCATTTAAAAAAAAAACCTGTTGAGCTTGATTAGCCAATATAAATGGTTCGTCTATATACCACTTAGATGTAATGTCAATTGATGTCAAATTGTGATCGACCACCATCTTTTTTCCCTTTGGATCAGTATTATACCAGTTGCAACGAAACATGAATACCTTTCTACCGAGTATGAAATCCAACTCTAAAACTTCAAGTAAAACACCATAATAAATCATTGCTTCGTCTGCATCCCCTACACAAACTCCACTACATTGTGTAGTGAACTTGTCATCACGCTCTTTGCAACGAAATCTAACACCATGAACTATGCAACCATTCCAACTAGTGTAGCGATCATCAGGAAATTGTGATAACGCGTACAAATCATCAGTTGCTCGGGGATCACCATCGGATCTAAGAAAAGCCATCTGTAAACAACTAAAATTAGTTATTAGTGTGCTTAATGTCAGTTACTAAAAGTAATATATTTTTTTTAGTTTTTACCCGTTTCTTGAACCAAGAGGGAAATTCTTGTTTCTGTATTGTATCTAAATTCGATTCACTTATACCTCTTGAGTGTAAAACTTCTTTGTGCTCCCTAAATTCAAGAACAAGTGAGTTGTTAGAAGCCATTAAAAAAACTAGAAGATACAAAATAAGGATATAGCTAAATATGGTCAACTCACTTTATGTAAACATCAAGTTCATCTCCACAATTATTGATGATGTACCATTGCACCACATCAACATGGTCGTCGATGCGTAGTATCCATCTGATTTATCGGTTCGTTAGTTGGAGCTGATTGAAATTATGGAATGAAATCTTATCCATGGAACAACAGAGGTGAGTGGATAGGCGGCTGAGAGAATCCGGTTATTAAGATGATGGGTCGAATTGGTTGTGTTTCGGGTCAGTAAGCTCCGGAGAGTTTTCGTAGTTGCATATTTCATCTGACAAATCTTTTATTTGCACGCAAACTTGATTTGTTGGATTTGATATTATTATTATTATTATTATTATTATTATTATTGTTATTATTTATTTATATAACTAATAATTATCGGTTTCAAGAAGTCGCAACCCTTATTTATGGTGGTTTTCTGGATCTAGAAAAAAAAGAAAAAAAAGAAATAAAATTGTTTAAAAAAGATAAAGAGAGTGAGAGTCGAACTTGAAAAAATGATTTGAGAAATGGAGCTATAATAGATTTTACAAATGTATAGAGGGTAATTTAATATAAATTGTTATCAATTTTGGGGGGAGGAATTTCCCACAAAACAATATAGCAACATATATATACCGTTGGTAATCCGAAAAGAATATCATTCACCATCACCCACACATAAAAAAGAAATGTGTAGGTATTTTAAAAACTCACACATATACATGTAGGTAAATTATATGTGAGCAATTATTATTTTACTCTTTTTAAAAAAAAAGTGTTTTAAATTTTTATTTCCATGTTATTTTACTTTTATCTACACATTTTAATTAATATATTTTGTGTTGGTAAGATTGTTAAATGTAGATAAGTTATATGTGGGCAATTATTATTTTATTTAAAAAAAATTGTTTCAAATTTTTATTTCCATGTCATCTTATTTTTATCTACATATTTTAATTAACATATTTTGTGTTGGTAAGATTGTTTCAATATCAACACATATTGTACACTTTGAGATAAGTGTAGGTATATATTATGCCACGTCATTAGCAAAAAGATAAATAAAAAAATTATTACTTATTTTATCTACATATGTATTTATGGATATTATGTGTCGGTAAATGTAATCAATTACCCACACATATTTTAGTTTTTTACATATGTGTAGATAAATTATCTACACATAATACAATTAAGTATATATGTGGGTAATTTAACATTTATTTTCTCGTCATTTTTAGGGGAAAATTTTTTCACCAAAAGTAAGTGTGGCTACAACGTATTACTTACATATATTAAATGTCGGGTATTATAAAATGATATCAGTTACCATTACCCACACATATACAAACATGTGTAGGTACTTACCAACACATTTATAAGTGTAGATAAATTATGTGTGGGTAAATATCCCAATTTCTTGTAGTGAAAGGTATACAGTTTCAAAGTGTATCCAATTAATGGCATGGATATGTGGCAAAAATCACAAATCCCAACAGTTATCACACCTCCTACATACCATAAACCTATTGGGAGGCCAAGGAAAGCAAGGAAGAGATCAACTATTGAGTTGGAAGATCAGAGAGCAAGGAAGGATGCAAAATCAAATGTTTGTGGAAAGTGTAAGAAGCCTGGACACAACAGCAGGACATGCAAGGGCCAGGAACAAAATTGAATCAATTGTTGTTTGTTTGAATCTGGTATTGTGTTTAATTAACTTTACTTGTCTTTTGGTCCATTGAAAAATGATACTTGGACGATTGTATTTTGGTTAACTTTACTTGTCTTTTTGATCCATGGAAAATGATACTATGTTAATGTTTAAGTGTTTTTTTACCAATTCATTTGCATGTTGGACTATGGTATACTCAATTCGTGTGCAGGTTTGAAACTTAACTTTTAGTTACTTTGTAAGTATATTTTATTAATTGATAATTGATAATTGATGTTATTCTTAGAAAGTTTAATATTGGAGCGTTTGATGCTTATTATATAAAGGTGCTGTTTTACTAATAAAAATTTACTTAGCATATTGATATTCAACAAACCTAATTAAAAACTATATGAGTTGCTGTAGAAATAAAAATTGGGTGAAAATAATCGATTAAATTTTATGAAAAAAAGAATTGGTATAAAATGCATTTTTCCAAACCATTTTTGTAAGAAGCCAACGCATTGATCAGCTTCATTTTTATAACAATTTTAATAAGGGTAAAATTACAATTAAGCCCAGCATGTGCAAGGCACATGCCTTATTTAACATTCAATTTTAACGGTGTTAATGAAAAGGTCTAATTTCGAAAAAGAAAATAACTTTAAAGGTTGTCCTATGTAATAAGTTTTGAGAAAGGTTAATATCCATAATTTTAATAAGTGTAAAGGTCGTAATCTGTAATTTACTCTAAAAAGTAATATTAATTTAAAAAAAAAATTCAAAATAACTATAATTAAATAATAAGTTTTATAACTTTATCGTTATATTTTTCTTTCTTTTTCTCTCATATCAAACCTAAAACTTTACCGAATCAACAATTTTTCTATCAAATTTACTCGATTAACAGTAACGTTTTCCTCTTTTGTCTTGGTCCAATCCGTTTGCGGGTGAGTTTTTTTTGTTCAACGGCAAGTTTGGATTATTGACGGGGATATCACACCACCCAGCTCGATCATCACCAATCCTCAGCAGAAGGAGCCTCATCACTCGGGTACCCGACTTGTACACCTCTTTTATTTTATTTATTTGTTACAGGTGAGACAAGAGTCTGTTGATAAAAAGGTTGCCTACACCTTTACCACTAGACTAAACT
>JBCNJP010000001.1:1726218-1756218 GCA_039602395.1 Deinandra increscens subsp. villosa
CTGAAACCGAGACATGCCCCAATAATTTCTGAACCGAACAACCGAATAATTATCGGTTTTAGACTCCTGCAACGAGATAAAATTGACACCATTTGAAGTTTTAATCCCCCTCACCCAATTAGCCTTACATTGACCCCCAATACCACGTATATTCAAAGAAAGAAAATTCATATTGGAACCGATTGAGCACCAGAATCGTTCAAAATACAGTCATGAATCTGATCGATGTGACTGTGAAGAGAGACTCCAAGGTCGTCGCCAACAGATAACGTATGCTCGATCTCCTGAGAAAGAACAGAGGGGATATCAGGAGGGATAGATGGAACGAAAAAGAGGTTTACCTGACTGGAGGACGACGGTCCATCCGAAGCTCCGTCCACCACTGGGCCTGGTACACTAGTCACCGGAATCTGATTAGCCGCCACTGCCGGAGTATAGAAATCCTCGTCCATGGTCATCGAAACGGACGAAGTGGCTCCTTTTTGCATCGCTGGAGAGAAAGAATCAGGCGGTGTTGGACTTCTAACTATCCTGGGTTGCTTCCCCAATCTAAAGTTATTGGACCGGCCCAAGAGACTAGCATGTCCGCCCGACCCAAATGGCCCAAAGCCGGAAGTAGACTCACGCGCCTCAGGATTACGTGCGCAAGAGCCTGAAACGCCGCCATCAAACAATCCTCCTTCCCCATGCAAGTTTCCGTTGACACAATTTCCGCTCGTAGGGTTAGTCGCCGGAGCCGACTGATTAGCGCCGGAGATATCATTGTCCTTCGTTACCGTATCATTCTGAGTCCCAGGCTTCTCGCTTGTCTCCCCATCACCAGGTTGAAAGATTACCGAATTTAAACCTCCATTCACATCCTTATTCAAGGACTGATCATCATAATTGGAAATCATGTTAGCGAAATCTGGAACCCAGTCATCTAACACCTCCCTGACCAGGCAGACAAAACACTGGTCCGCCCATAACACATTAACCTCCTCGTTGATGCGTTTGTTGCCCTCCACCAAAATTCCCACATGAGATCTGGACATGTTACAGTCAAGGATATTCGCATCTGAAGGATGAATCACAGTGCCAAAAAGGCCTCCGATCTGATCGAAGATTCCGGCATCCCAAAGTTGTGGAGGCACGCCGTAGATCCTAGCCCAAGCAAGTCTCTCAGATGGGATCGACTGTCCCCTCCAAACATCGAGATTGGACAACCAGCCCCTCCAGGCATCAACATTTTCTAAAAATTCAATCGCCAAACCATGATTCTTGAAAGTAAGAAAAATCCATAGACCACCAAGGAAACGCAATTCGCAGTCCTTTCCCGCCCATCGATCAATCATGGATTGGACTCCATTGAGGCACGTGACATCAATGGCTTTACCAATCAGCGCCCTGCCATTCCAAGAATCTGCCGCTACCGTATGAACCCTACCAAGATTAAGAACCCTGCCGGTGCGGTTTTGGGCCGTAGAGGCCGAACCACCAATCCCTGCCGTCACAGAGGCAAAAGTCCTCCCTTGGTTGACCGGAACCCAAATGAAGTTACCGCCCTGCGTATTAGCCGCCCGATGACCACCCTGATTATTGGTTGTCGGGTGACTCCGATTCGCCGGCGGTTGATTCCTATTCTCCGGAGGATTTGGGCGATCGATCACCTCCGGATTCCCTTTCCTGTCAAACTTTTGAATGTTAGAGTATACCTTAACCCCCCCCCCCCCCCCCCCGATTCGAACTCCTTTTAATCGCCTTTCCAGATCGAACTTGTCTTGCACTTCGGCGAACTTAAGGAAACCGAAACGGTTCCCCGCCTAGTTCCTCTTACGGGACACGGAGATGTCGGCGATGAAACCACAGTGTTGAAAGGCATCTTCCAGATCTTGAATACTACACTTATCAGGGAACTTGGTAATGTAGTATGACACCATATGTTCTTCAGAGGAGGATTGATCAATCTCCCCTTCTTAGAGAACCCCCTTCGCCTTTTTCTTCCCCTGAACAGTTTGCCAAACATCATCCGCCGAGTTCACTGGAGCGTCAAGGTTTGACGGCGGTATTAGGTTACCACCGCTCATCGAGAGAGAATTGGATGGACCTGTAGTTTGATAATAATTTGGTTCTTTTTGGGATTGGTTGTACCTGCCCTGGACTAGTTGGGTGAAAGAAAAAAAAAAGTAATAGTCCGTGTGAGCTAGCGATGGTTCAAATGTTCAATAATTCAATTGATTAGTTCTTGGGTTATACTTCTTTTGTTGCATTAAAACCACTAGTTGGTGACCCGCCGCGCGTTGCGGCGGCTTCACCATTTTTTTATCAAGTAACAACTTCAAACACACAATTGTATAAAATAAAAGAACGTGTGCAATAAAAATGTGTTTTGTGTAGCATCAAGAGTAAAATCTATAAAATAGAGACCAAACTCAATAAGAGATTCATTTAATGGTAGACCTGTATAAAGACAGAATGATCTAATTAGCACCACACAATACCATATGATATATGCTACAAACGTTTATGGACTCGCATAAACGATTCCAAGTAAATCAAGAACACAGATTATCATCCACAACTTACGAAGCTACTCTTTAGACTTGAAGCTGCATTTATGTAGGTTTTAAACATTTGATACATTGTCTAGCCTTTTCTTCAAACATGAACTCATTAAATAAAAAAAGTTATTTCTAGAATTTTAAGTTGGATTGACGGGTAGTCCATCTCTTGAAACTAAAAACACAACCTTGAATATGACCTTAGGTTAGGTTAAATTTAATACCCGTCACGTAGTTTAATATTATTACATAAAATTTTGTAGTTTTCTTTTATATAAATTAAACATGAAAAACTCAAACAAAGAAAATAAATAGGTTGTGTAACAAAAAGAAAGCACATACAGATGAAAAGCAAATTGTCTGATCATTTATATTTATTCTTGTTAAATTCAAGAGGGCTTAATTAAATTAGTTGCAGCCCATGTAAAAAAATATCGAACCTAAAGGAAATAAAAGACAGGAAATCATGCACTTGAATGGCTGAAAAAGAAACACGGTAAAGTTCTGTTGAAACTCTAGAGGGTAACTGTTGTGGGGAATTTCTAGAACAAACTGGCAATGCAAGCCTCAGAACACAAAACGCTACAGAAAATATAGACTACTTTCAAATGCCAAGAGGTAACTTTAACTGTCATGAAAATGCTGACTACTTTCAAATGAACATGCAAATAATTATTTCTTACCGGATGACAAATCTCATTTATTTTCAAATGAACATGCAAATATCTATTTCTTACCGGATGACAAATCTCATATAAATGGCGACAATATCAAATGATCAGCGTAAGTAGCTAAAAAACTTGATTTGCACTCTTTTTTGGTCAATTATATAACGGTTGAGTAAAATCATCAGGCATACGTGGAAGAAAGAATATAGAAAAGCAAACCTGTAAAAGTGAGCTTTTTTGGGGGGAACAAACTGCAACAGTCTCAACCCGCAATTAGGTAATTATATTAAAAAAGTCTTCTACCACTTTGTTGTTTGATGCTTGTTGACCCATTTCGCCATCAAACCTAAAATAAAAAGAAAAATAAGCACTAAGCGCAGCAAAATAAGTACTAAGATTAGTTTACATTTTGCTTTTCACAAAATGTTTGTTGAGACTGATGGACATAAATCCATATTATTTTGCATCCCAATTGCAAAAGAAACCCATTCTTCACGGTTGCCAACCTTCAGTCTGCAGCTTCCCAAATCTTTCAGCAACCTGACTTATATGTAATAATCAAAATAAAAATCTATGGAGGTGACAGTTTCAACCTGCTTTATGGGTAAATAGGTTGCTCCTATCCAACAGGTCAAATGTGCGAATTTTATAAATAATCAACTATCATTTTACAAAAGTTGTGGTTTAATCATATTTAAGACATCATTTGGTTACAAAAGTAAACAAATGCAGAAAGGACCAAGAGTTGGAGTTTTGACCGTCCCAATATGACAAATGCTACAAAAGTACTTGTTTATTATGAAGCAATAAACTGTCACATGTACAGTTTAAGGGGTCGTAAGTAGCACAAAAAATATGAAATATCATCATCAACCAAAAGCTTCATCGCAATTCTTACCCAACCCGCATGGTGGGTTAATCGGCCGAGGTAAATCGATATGCTCTAACTGATTACAAATTAGAGCATTCAACAAAGGCAAAGCTGCTGGATATTAAGAGCCAAAATCATTGTATTTTCTGAATATTGACTTGTAGGAACCAAAATCTAGACGAAGTTGTTATATTCTTTAATAAGTTACATTTTATTTGAACCCTCAAAGTAAAAATAGTTTAAAGCTAATGGTGGCCCTGGTGGTAAAAAAGGATCAAAGCTTGTCAAATGTAAACAGTAAGCCTATAAATTGAATTTATAACAGTAAGGGTTATGAAAACCACTTACCATTTCATTCATCTAAATACGAATTCAAAATAACACATATATCCATAGAAGTATAAGTTAAGGTTTTAATACATGACAACACCTTGCGTTGGTATATCAAAATAGATGGCTAGGTTTATCCAACCTATTGGGGTTACCATTTTATACAAAATAGTTGTTAATGCACTCATATACCTAAGGGCTTCCCAATAGGTTGTGCTCTACGCCTACGTGCCGCTGATCATGGTTCTTTTTTTTAGTTCCAACTTTAGCTTAACCTCTTATCGCTGTTTTTCATGTTGCCATCTGCAACACTTACACTTGTTCCTGTGTTCAAAGAAAATTAGAAAGAAAAAAAAAACCAAGCTTATCATTAAATTGTAGAAATGTAGTGGAGACATTCCACCCCAAATGAATATACTGGAATATTTATATATAGTGAGAGTGAGGCTACTACTCTAAAACAATCTGCCCTACACTATATTTAAAAAAGATTTAATCAAATATAGCCAAAGGAGAGCAACCTCCCTTTGAAAATGATGACCAACCAAACAGAATTTCACTTTGACCTTATACTAAAAGTGACCTCACTTCACAGCACATTGACCTTATACCCATAGTTGCTTAAATGGATTAAAAAGAATAGTAACTAAGGTCACTTCTAACCAAACCCTCAACACTGACTCAACTTAAGCCCCAGCCTCCACACACCACAAAAAAACAAAATTTATTGAACCAAGAGAAAACCACCAGACAAAATTGGTTCTGCACCTCATCATTAAAAAAAAAACTAAAACTATAGCTTAGTATCTATAAGTCCACCTCCTTCAATAGACTAATTAATATAATGTCTTGGATAATGCTAGTACCAACATTCTTAATCTTTCTCTTCGGATAGTTATAATTTAATTAAAAGTAACTATTTATTTAATTCATCTCTTGTATATTTTTATGACCTCACATCTCATTTTTATCCCCATCTCTCAATAAGTAGATAATTTAAAAATGTAAATAAATATCATTTTCCGAAGTTTCTCATGTAGTTCAAAGATACTTCAATGTTCTTGTATGGTTAAGAGAAGAATGTTAGTTAGAAAATATATCTGTTATTATAATCATCATATTCAAATAAAAGTTGATGATACTTCATAAAAGATCAGATATTTAATTGAAATAACAACTTTAAGAAAAAACAAATTCAAGAAACTCACATCAACATTACCTCCAACGCGGATTAGTTCCTTGCTCATATGCATAAATAGAATATCACCATGGATCACATTTCTAAAGGCTTATAAACAAAACTAACATTTCATTAGAATTACAATGATTGTTCATACTTAGTATAAAGTATATACACTAATCAAACTCGATTACTAAATTACAATATCAGTACCTCGGTTGTATCGAAATGCAAACTATTACCTCATCACCTCCTGTTATATAGCAAATCGGCATATCAATCTCCATTGATTGATCTGTTGCACATTCTAGTAAAATAATACAGATCAACAACTCAAAATCAATTAAAAAGATCTAAATGTACACAAATCAGGTTAAATAATACTCATTTTTACATGTTTTAGTGGCTTAGACTTTCTCTGACGGCGGCAAGGCGGGGCCTGAACAAACTGAGAACAAAAACGTGGTTATATGTTGCTGAAATATTAAATTTAAAACATGAATTTGAGTGTGTGTATTTATACTTGATCTAAAATATTTAAAAAATATGAATTTTATAAGAGACGGGGATTTAAGGACGATAAAACATTAATTAAATTTAATCAATGTCATGTGTATTATATATGTCGAATAAAAATGGGGAGTAAATTGGCTTTTTTTTACACTTGCTAAAACAAAAACGAACAATGAAACAAAAAGTAACAAAAATAAGTCTCTCAGTCTTCTCGTTTCAAACAATTAAACCTGTGAAATGAACGGAATTCTTATGCTTACGAAAGTGGAGTGGACGAATTTGGCCCGTTGTTACTAATTAGAGACTTCAGTTTGTTGTTGCTTGGTTCAGCCACTGAGCCACCAATATTAACCGCCCGCTCAGAATCCTAGGTCCTTTGACTCCACTTCTAGATCTTTCATCAACAGCCAGTGGCGGATCCAGGAAAGATTATCAGGGGTAGCGGGGACTAACGGGGGTTCGGGGGCAGCGCCCCCGAAAAAAATTTTTAGGTAGTTAACGGGCTTTTAATCATATTTTTAAGGGACTTTTGATCATATTTTTAAGTAAAAGCCATAAAATTTCTTCCAGGGGTCGCGAAAAATTCGTTTCAGGGGTCGCGAAAAACCGAAAACCTATAAAAAAAAAAATTTTGCACGTCGGGGTAAAAGTTCAGGGGTAGCGGGCGCTACCCCTGGGCTCTATGTGGGTCCGCCACTGTCAACAGCCAACTGCGAAATCAAAGGTGAATCCCTAAATCAGAGGAAGACGCTGCAATTGGAGGACATTAACCTTCTGAAAGAGGAACACGCGTACCAGCGGCACCCGGAGGGCAAATCTTAGCTAAATCAGAGGAAGACACTGTAATCGGATCTCTCATCTTCCTCCTTAAGATCCGACCCTTTCCATCTCAATCGCTGTGTAGAGGATCCAAATCTGAGAATGTAGAGAGAGATCTATCATGAGAGATGGCAGGCGTGGAGGGTTGGAGGCGAGTTATGAGAGATGGCGTACACGCCTACTCCTTTTCAAGGTGGAAAAGACAAAGACACCCAAGTTGACAGAAATTGAGAGAGAGAGAGAGACGTGTAAAATAAGCCTAAAGATATTGGGCATCGATCAATAGTACATAATGCTTGAAAGAAGGTAAACTGTGCATCAAAGCTTGTAAATCAGCGTGCATCGAAAGCTTGTAAATCATGATGTGGTCTGAATGAAAAAAAGAAACTAATCAAGGGCTAGATTGAAACTTCTTTGTGTCAAAAATTAAAAAGGTAAAACATCACTATTTAAAAGATGATATATTATATTTAGGTAATAATGTATATTTTATCACAGTGATAAGTGTAATGTTAATAAGGACATTTTTAATCGTTGAATCAAGCTAAGTTTAAATAAGAACCACTCCCCACCCACCCCCCACCCCCCCCACCCCCCACTAGCCAACTTCATTATTCCATTTTTCAACTAGAGGTGCGGGAATAGGTTTTTTTTCCTTTTCAAAGCGGAACTAGAGTTGCAGAAATCATTTTTTTTTAGCTTGTTCTGGTTAGTAATCAGGTTCCGGTTTGGGTCAACTTTCAGTAGTAACCGGTTATTCAAGAAACCCGTTCGGTTCCTAACCGGTTCTTAGTGAAATATGTGTAACCGCTGCAAGCCGGTTGTGACCGGTTTTTATACCGGTTTTAACGGCCTTTAGTCAAGCGGTCGATAAAAAATCGGTTTTGAACCGGTTTGAAGCTAAAGAATGGTAACCAATGGGTAACCGGCGGGTAGGTTAGTAAACGAAACCGTTTTCACCCCTAACCGGTTTTCATAATAATCAATTCCGTTTATTTTGGTATAACCGGTTGGGCAACCGGGTTTTTTACCACCTCTACCCTTGATCAATCTTTTAGGTCTCACTTCACTTATTTATATACCAGCACTATTTTGAGGTTGGGATTGCTTTCTTAAACTTAAAAGTGCTTTTAGGCAAATTGCATATTGACTTGTTACTTTTTCAAAAGTAATTTTTAAAATAGTTTTTGTTTTAACTTTTATGATGAAAAAAACCAATAAGTCAATAAGTTGTTTTCTAAAAAAAATATATTTAGTTTAACTTTTAAAAAAATTGTATCTAAATAATCCGAACTATCCACTGTTGGACGGGAATAATCCCAACTGGAAATATTATTCCTGGCAGTCCCAACTATTTACCATATTTTTTATAATAAACTTTCCGTTAAGTTTTTTAACCATGTTAATCATGGATTACGTGGCATCCTACATTGACTTTCCAGTTGACATTTTAATAAATCCAAATCCTATTTGCCCTAATCCGTCAAACGCATACACTCAATCACACTCACATCGTCGATCACTCCAACACCTAATCAGTCAATCGCAAATCCTGAATCAGACTCGTAAACGAATCGATAGCCAAAGCATCGGCCTCTTTAATTCCCCAATGGGTGATACAGTGAGGAAAATTCATTTAAAGAACCTATCTGACCTATGTTAGCGGTGAATCGAAGCTTATAGAAATCGAGGTTGATAAGATGTTGTTATTCGAGATTGGTGATTACGTTGTTGAAATAGGCTCTTACAAAAATGGTATGTTTAGTATATATTGACAGATGCCACGTATGCCAATTAAATATCATTTGGTAAAATCGGAAGATGACAAAGATGTTATGCAAATGATGTACATTTATGGTGATAACTATGACTTTGTTCTTGATCTTTATGTGAATCCCATACAAGGGGAAGCCCAATCTAATGATGGTGAAGCCTAACCCGGTTTCTTAACGATCCATGTGAGCCTAATTATGTCCAACACTGGTTCCCATGAGAACAATAGTCTTGGGTTAGGTGATGACTTCGAAGACTGTGATTATGTGGCTGATAAAGAGGAAGTAGGTGAATCTGGATCTGAAGATGAACTATTTGGTGAGGGCTTTGAAGTTGAAGACTTTAATTTTTGATAAAGATGATGTAATTGGCCATGGATTAGACAGTGATAATGATGAATGGCAGTCTTCAGTTGTTGCCATAGACAAGGTGAATAAGAATGAAAAGTTGAAACAAAAACAGTTGGTGCACTCAAAATTGAAAAAGCCAGATCTTGGCTTTAAACCTGAAGTAGCTGAAGGAGGCTCTGATTTTAAACCTGAAGTAGCTGAAGGTGATGTAAATTATAACAGCTATGAAGACTCTGATGGTGATGTGAACTCACCTGGTGATAGTGAAGATGATGATATAAGACGCCACAAGTATAAGATTGAAGATCCAGTTGTTACTGACCAAACTGACTGGAGTAAGTGGAAGTGGATAGTTGGTACCAGGTTTCCTACAAGAGATGATTTCAAAGAGGCTGTTAGAATGTATGCAGTTGCTAATGGTAGGGATCTTTCAGTTTGTGTAAGTGACAAGAAGAGGCAAGGCAGAGTCGGTGTTTAATGTGTAAGTGGTTGCCCCTTTAGAGTATATGTTTCATTTTCTAAAAAAAAAAATCTTGTTTTATGGTTACATCTGCTAAAACTGAACATGCCTGCCAAAGAAACATGCCAAAAAAGCAGGCAACTAACCTTAGAATTTGTTGCAAAAGAGTTTTTACCAATTTTCAAATCTAGACCACTTTGGCCAGCTAAGGAAATAAAGGTTGCAGTTAAAGAAAAATTTAAACTTTTTATAGGAAATTCCTATAGAGCTAAGAGTGTTGCTCACCACAAACTTCATGGGTCAATGAATGAACATTATAGCAAAATAGGTTCATATTTGGGGATTCGGAAACAGGAAAATCCAACATCTACATTTGAATTAGTAACTGTCCCAACCTCTTACCATGGAAATGATAGCCAAGTTGAAGTGTTCTTTAGGATATTTGTTTGCTTTGATGGGGTTAGGGAGGGATTTTATCAGGGTGTAGGAAATTGTTATGCATAGATGGTTGTTTCCTAAAGACATTCCTGGGAGTTATGCTTTTGGCAGCTAGGCAGTGATGCAAATGATCAAATGTATCTAGTTGCTTGGGCAATAGTTAAAGGAGAAAACAATAACAGTTGGGGTGGTTTGTGAATGAACTTTATAAGTCCTTAGGTGTTACAGAAGATGGCAAGGGATGGAAATTGATTTTAGACCAACAAAAGGTATGTATTTCCAGTAATTTGTAGTTGAACAAAAGGTATGTATTTACACTAATAAACTGATCAATGGCTTTAACAAGGGTTGCTTAATGGAGTTGCACAGTTTTGGGGTAATGCTGTGCATAGAAACTGTGCAAGACATATCTATGCAAATTGGCACAAGATGTATAAAGGAGATGATTTAAAATGTGTGTTTTAGAACGTTGTAAGAGCATACTCTAAAGCAGACTACTAACTTATACAAAAACCTTCTATCAATATATAGTAAGTCCTTAATTGAAACCAAAGGTTTCACTGGACCAACTCCCATATTCCAGACATGGCCACAACTGAAGCCAACACTAAAACCAGAGTCGAGCCGGCGCGTCCTTTGACCAACTTCCCTCCTTCGTTTGGGGTGATCGGTTCATGTCATTCTCTCTTGGTAATTCAGTAAGCGAATTACTTACACAAAGTACGTACTTGTGGCGCATACACATATATAATTTGAAGTTAACATGTTGTTAGTTTCCTTTTGTAGTAATTGGAAGCATATGGTAAGGCTATGGAGCAGCCGAAAGAACAAGTGAGAAGATTGATCTTGGGCTCTACTATTGACTCAAACGAGAAATTGAGTTTGATTTATTATGTGTATCGTCTGGGTTTGACCTATCTTTTCTCCAAAGACAATATTGATGCCCAACTTGATACACTTTTCAACTTGCAAGAAGATTACAACCAAACAGATCTCTATACCACATCTCTTCACTTTCAAATCTTTAGAATCTTTGGTTACAGATTTTCTTGTGGTAAAATTGCTTTCTTAAACAAATTAACTAGATTTTTTTTTCCTTTTTAACTTTATGGTTATGTTGCATTCAGACGTGTTCAAGGATTTTAGCACGAGTGAATTCAAGGAAACCATTAGTAAAGATGTGAGGGGCATGATAAGTTTGTATGAGAGTGCTCAGTTAAGAATAAGAGAAGAATCTATTCTAGATGAAGCCATGGCATTCACAGAAACTAAACTAAAAACATAAGAAGGTAGTCTTGCACCTCGAGAGAAACACGCGTTGGAGAGACCTTTTCATCGAGGGCATCCGATGGTAGAAGCACGAAAGTATTTGCTCCATTTCGGAGAAGAAATATCTAGATACGACTCACTGCTAACTCTTGCAAAACTGCACTTCAACTACTTGCAACTCCTACAAAAGGAAGAACTACGAATTGTTACCGAGTAAGTTAATTATGATCTTTTGATTAGTTTAAATCCCACGAAAATTAAGTATGATTAATACTTTTGATTTAGGTGGTGGAAGGAGTTGGAATTACAGGTGGAAACATGTTATGTACGAGATAGAGTGCCTGAGTGCTATATATGGATATTGTCATTATTTTCGGAGCCTTATTATTCTCAAGCCCGAATCATAACAACAAAAGTTATACTGCTTGTGTTGGTGTTGGATGACACATATGATGCATATGCTACCATTGAAGAGATCAGGCTTCTAACCAATGCAATAAACAGGTAGGAATAATGTAATGTTAATAATATTTATGGAAAATGTGTGTTTTTTGCAACTCATGTGCATTTAGTATGATATGATATTAATTAGTTGTTGTTTCAATCAATCTTTTAGGTGGGACATTGGTGCTATGTCACAGCTTCCGGAATATATCAAACCCTTCTATGAAATCATACTAAAAGAGTATGCTAAAATGAGTAAACAAGGAGAAATTCAGGCTTCAAAACAAGCTGTATTAATATTCTTCCATTCTACATTATGCTTCAATGCAAATTCTTACTTGCAAATAATTAAATCTTTATATCTTGTGAACCTAGTTTCAAGAACAAGCTGCAGGCTACCTTCAAGAAGCTGAATGGAGGCATAGTGGAGAGGTGCCATCATTTGAAGAGTATATGAAGATAGGGTTAGCTACTTCTACACATGACCTTCTGTGTAAATCTGCCTTGATTGGTATGGGCAAGATTGTCACCCAAGAAGCTTTTGCTTGGTACCAAAGTCATCCAAAGATCATGATAGCTTCACAATCAATTTCAAGACTCCAAGATGATATCATGACCGTTGAGGTACTAAATTCCTACCTACTATTTATATATATTGACATAAAAACTAGCTAGATTCCATTAAAACGCTTGTTATCTAGTCTAAATTTACATTTTATGATCATATGAAGTTTGAGCGTGAAAGAGCACCATCAGCCACAGGTGTAGATGCATATATGAAGACTTTTGGGGTGTCAGAAAATGTAGCCATCGACGAGGTAAAAAAAATCGTTGAAAATGCGTGGAAAGATATAAATGAGGGATGTCTAAAGCCAAGGGAAGCCCCAATGGATCTACTTGCTCCAATTGTTAATCTTGCACGAATGATAGATGTAGCGTACAAGTACAATGACGGCTTTACTTTTCCAGAAAAGACGCTTAAAGAATATATTACACTCTTGATATGTGTTTCGGTCCCCATGTAGCAGCTGGTGTGTTGGATCGGACAATTAGTTATAATTCCGTATCTTCCTTTTCGTAAGATGGCTATTGATAGCCATTATGCATATGCTCTATATGCTCTATATGACTAATAATATTATATGTGGGTATACATACAAAGATTAGCATCTATCCAAAGGTGCAATGATGATCGGATCCTCCTCTATGGGTGTAATAAAATGTATGAAATAAAGTTTGTTATATTGTGTGAGTTATTTTCTCTTAATGAAAGGAGTAAACTTTTATTTTCGTTACTATGGATCGATCAAATATGTTATTTTCATCCAATAGTTTAATTATGTGATTTCTTTTTTTCTTCAGCCACTTTATTCATACCCATGTATTTATGACGAAAGTAACAACAAAAAAAATACGGTTATAACTCAGTCCGATATACCTTTACCTTTAAAATTCTACTAAATTGTTACGAATCGACCAATATACCTTTAAAATTAAAAAATAGAAAACAGAACCAATCTTCAAAACTTTTGTTAATCTCCACCATATCTCTTACACGTATATCATATATCCCTATTCATGAAGGCAACCCTAGATCTAAACACAACCCAACCTCCGGCCACCTACGTAATCAGGTGTGAACACAACACCACCCGTCAGCACCCTGTGTTTACCTATTCTTTACTTCTTTTATTTTTTTATTTGATTTCCTTACTATATTTAACACATTTGTGTTTACGTATTAATAATATATTTAAATGTTTTATGAAAAATATAGTTTATTATTACCGATCCCAAGCCGGATAAAGAGAAAATATTTGAAACGTAACTTTTGAAAGTGTCGAAAGACCCTAAAATGTTAGTTCACTTGGGGCCCCCAAATCCTTTGAGCCGCCCATGTTCTCGGTCAGCAAAGTTCTGAAATTTCCGTCGGTCACCAAATTTGACAATCAACATCTTCAACACCCTCACCTGTAATGAACCATCTCATGTACGGCGTACCCGACCCAGATAGGTCAGGAGGAATAATCGACTGTTCTTGATGCTTTTCTTGTTCTTGTTACTTTCATTTGTAGAAACTTAAATGTCACAATTCTAGTTGATGGTGAAAAAAAAACACATAGTTCCTTTTTTGAAAGCGTGTCTAACTTCCAATCACTAGCGAAGCTTGGGCGAAAAGTTTGAGGGGGCGAAGAGTCATGGATCCTAATTCCGGGGGGGGGGGGGCGGTTCTTAATAAATATAAAAAAAAATTCAAAAATCGCAAAAATTAGCACTACGATCGAAAAAAACCGGGGGGGGGGGCGGCCCCCCCCCCCCCCCCCGGTCCTAACTAACCTTCGCCCTTGCTTCCAATCCATATAAAAATATCCCTCATCTTCATTCCACTATCTGGAGGATTTGAAGCAGAACAACAAGGCCCATATTAACGGTGATGAAGGATTAGGGCAACATTTAGGTTTTATAATTACATATAAAAGTGTTTAATAATAATTGATTTCATTTACTTCTGAAAAGAATACAAACCCCTTTATATAGATTACAAATTTACAACAGACACCCTCTAAATATAGATGAGTAAATTACGGATTTAGTCCCTGTAGTTTGCACGAATTTCGGGTATAGTCCTTACGTTTCATTTATTACGGATATGGTCCTGAACGTTTGCCAAACCGTATCGGATTTAGTCCCTGAGCCAAACGATCGTTAGAAAATTATGTTACGTGTCTGTGAAAAGACCATTATGCCCTCTTTTAAAAAACAAATATAAATATAAATTAAAAATAAAAAGATAAACTCATCATCATCATCATCGTTAACCTTAACCTGCGCATGATCCTTTCCGGTCACCACCACCGTTTACCGTTATTCAACCACTACCACCACCATGTGATCCGTCTCCGTGCCACCACCTCCGATCTGATCCGTCTCCACACCACCACCTCCGAAACCTCCTCCGCTACGATCTGATCGGAACCTCGTGTGGAGCTAAACTCGTCGCCGGAATATCCATAAGCAGCAGCGCCACCTGCACCGAGAACCACCACCATATATTGTTACATGCGAAGCTACTAACTAGAAACGAGGGGATGAGGTGAGTCACCGCTGCTGTTGTGGATTCGCCACAGGTTGAGCACCAGTCATCGCCGGAGATTTCGAGTTACCAGTCGGAGTCGTCGCCGCAGAAGGTGGAAATTGACGTGGTTGCACAGCAGAGCAGATGGGAAATAATTACAGAGACGTGCGGCGGCGTCCGATGGGTAATTTCGCGGCGGAGATTCAGATCCGGCGAAGAAGATTTGCAGGGGCCGAGGATTGGGGTTTTGGATCTGAGATTGGTGGCGGTAGAGTCGACAGACAGATCTAAGATTGTTGCTCACCATCGTTGATTAGGTCGTCTTCCACTACCATTTGTTTCACCGTCCACAGCCACCACAGTTCCCGTCCACCGTCGTTGCGAACCCAGAGCTGCGACTCCTGCTAGCCTTGATCCGTCGTAGGTGGCGCTCTTTAAGTCGTTGTGGTAGTGTATTCCCCGGAATAGGGTTTGGTGGTGGTGGTGTATTCCCCGGAATACGTACGGGAATATGGAATAGGGAATAGGGTTTGGTGGAATACGTAGGAGAAGAATGAAGAAGAAGGTGGTGGTGTGGGACCCGCCACCAAGTGTTTTTTTCTATTTTATTTTAGTGTATTTTTTTTAATTAAGCTTATATTAATATTTTAAAAGGAGGGGTATAATGGTCAATTCACACTCACTTAACAGAATTTTTTAACGACGTTAGGCCTCAGGGACGAAATCCGTAACAAAATGCCAAACGTTCGGGACCATATCCGTAATAAATGAAACGTAAGGACTAAACCCGAAATTCGTGCAAACCACAGGGACTAAATCCGTAATTTACTCTTTTTTTTTATCTTTGAATCGTTGGGTTGACTCAGTTGGACTGAATGCTTGCTGTATTTGGTCAAGATTAGTTACACGTTATAGGAAATCACGATAGACTGCGAGACCATAACCATGATTAGTCGTAAATGGATTTTAGAGATATTGAACCACGTTACCACGTAGCGTTTGTACGAATCTTGCAGATTTTCTTTTGTTTTAAAAATATTAATCGGACTGTAGATTTACGAATCTTACAGATTTGTCGGTTGAGTACTTGAGTGGTTTATAGAATTATCGTGGCAAGTTTATTAATGACGTCATCTAAGTAAATGATAAATATTTTAGAAAATTAAACTACTGGTGGGGTATCCCGTGTAAGAGGCGACGGGAATATAAGAGACACTATATATAAAATAAAGAGTAAATTACGGATTTAGTCCCTGTGGTTTGCACGAATTTCGGGTTTAGTCCTTAGGTTTTATTTATTACGGATATGGTCCCAAACGTTTGCCAAACCGTATCGGATTTAGTCCCTATCACTAACGTCCGTTAAAAAAATCTGTTAAGTGTGTGTCAAATGACCATTATACCCTTTATTTAAAAAAGTAATATAATTAGAAAACAAACGTATATAAATAAAAAAAAACATAATGTGTTGTTCATCATCACGCATCCTATCTCCGGCCACCCCATCTCCGGCAACCCCTAGCTCCGGCCACCCCATCTCCGACGACACTTCCACTACAATCACCACCATCTCGATCAGCTCCATTTCCTTCTTCCTGCTAGATACATAATTCACCTCCGATACAACTCCCCTCTCGTAATCTCTGCCAATTTCTCATTCTCCCCTCAAAACCCTAACCCTACCTTTTCCATCAAATTCACCCCAGATTAGGATATTTCTCCCTCCGCAAATCAGTTTCCTCCTCTGTTGATAAAACTATAACCCTCAACGGTGATGCCGGTGAGAATTCCTAGGGATTCGTCGCGCAGGATCGGCCGATTAATTGGAAGGAATTGACGGTCGAATCAGAGAAAAAAGGCTCGATCTTGTCCGGGATTATGATGGCTGCCGACACCGAACTACCGGTGACAAAGCGCGTCAAGGTGAATCTCCGGTGGGGGGTCACGATCCCGTCGGATTACGAGAAGCAGCTCCCGTATTTGAGAGTAACAAGATTAAAATCGAACGAATTGACGATGATGAAGAAGAAGAAGAAATGGAGGAGTGATGGTCGTGGGTGTTGGACGGAGAAGAAGAATGGGGTGGGGGTGAGGGGGAGGTTTTTAGGGTTTGATGGAGAAGAAGCCTGATTTTGTTTTTTTTTTTTCTTTTAATTTTTTTATATTAAATAAAAGAGCATGGGTATAATGGTCATTTAATATCAACTTAACATATTTTTTTAACAGATGTTAGTGATAGGGACTAAATCCGATACGGTTTGGCAAACGTTTGGGACCATATCCGTAATAAATGAAACCTAAGGACTAAACCCGAAATTCGTGCAAACCACAAGGACTAAATCCGTAATTTACTCAATATAGATATATGCATAAGCATATACATCGACTAATAGTCCCCCGTAGTTGGAGTAGGAGGCCGGAGAGCAAACGCTCAAACTGGAAAGGAAGGTCGGAAACTGTTGGCGAGGTAGTCCTTTCGTAAAAATATATGTGTACTGCGAAGAAGAAGGAACATGAAGAACACGGATGTGACCAATCTGAACCTTTTCACAGACAAAGTGAATATCCATCTCAACATGTTTTGTACGTTGATGCTGAACCAGATTCTAGAATAAGTAGACAATGGAGACATTATCACAATATACGATGGTGGCACGCTTGAGAGGAACCTGAAGCTCAAGAAAGAGGTTGCGTAACCAACCTTCTCCGTGACTTGTAAAAACCATCTATAAAACAAGTCGGCCTTCTGATAAGCCCCTTCAGTAGGCTCGATCAAGAGAAGGACTCTCCAAAAGTAAACGACCGTCTGAAAAATGTCGGAGAGAACAAAAGCAAGTAAAAGGACTATAAAGTTATGCGAGATAGGAATAACTAATCCATTGCATTTTAGTTCTGGTAAACAAATACAAAGGACTAAGGAGGACTTGATAGGGTATCCCCGGGAAGGACCTGGAATCAAAGACCGATTTTTTCATGCCAAGAAGTCTTTCTACTCGAGGACGGCGAAGGCCTCCTTAAAAGACTTATGAAAGAAGTAAAATCTTGAATGCTTCATACCGGTTAATAACCCATAACTTAGGCCCAAGATAAAAGACGATTGGGCAACATCGAGGACCAAATACGGAGGCCTAGTATATAAGAAACCTAAAGACCTTCAGGAAGGGACTGTTGCTAACTAAGAGCAAAGCCCTTCAAGAAGGACCTCCGTGAGGGGGGGGGGGGGACAAACTTACAAGTCAAGTAAAAAATATGAACTCTTTGTGGGGAATACTTGCTGACTAAGTCATAAGAGCGAAGCCCTTCAAGAAGTAAACTTAGTCATTAAAGTGGTGTTTGTTTTTTATGAAAAAACTCTTTTGTCCTCTTATGTCTGCGCCGCGCAGACCACGTGCAGACGTTTAGCTCTGCAGACTGTTTGTTTTATCGAAGACATTTCATTAAAAAGGTCTGTGCGGGCTCTTCTTGGTGCAGATGTGGCCCAGCCACTTCTAACATCTTCTAACATTCTCTTTAAACTGGATTTTCATTAAAGAAACATTTTTAAACTGTTTTTTTTAAACATATCTAAACATTTTTTTTAAAGTACTTTATAAAAAAAGTTTTTTTAAATCATTTCTTAAAAAGTTTTTTAGAGTTCTTTTCTAGAAAAACTTTTTTAAAAACTTTATAATATTTGAAACAGCTTTTAAGAAACTTCTTTAACCAATTTTTTTTTTTAAATGCCTCATAAAAAGTAAAAAAAAATGTTTTAAACAGTTTTTTTTTTAAAACGTTTTTAAATTGTTTTAAAAAAATCTTTGTAAACAGTTTTTTTATAAAAGCCCTTCTCAATTTTTTTTTATAAAAAATGTTTTTAAAAAGTTAGTAAAATAACGTTTTTAAAAAAGTTTTTGTAAAAATCATTTTTTATAAACTTTTATTTTAAAAAAAAACGTTATTAACAGTTATTTTTAAAAAGAATATTCTAAACAACTTTAAAAAAAATTGTACATAATTTCTAAAAAACGTTTTTTAAACAATTTTTTTTTAAAATTTAAACCGTAATTTATAAAAACGTTTTGAAACAGTTTTTTTTAAAAAAGTTTTAAATTGTTTAAAGACGTTTTTTAAACAGTTTTTATATAACATTTTTGTAATTTTATTTAAAAGAAAACTGTTTTTAAAAAAATATTAAAATATATAGAAAGAAAATATAAAGGTTTGAATGGTAATTATCTATAAGTTTTAAAAACGGTTTATTTTAAGTTTCAGTTTATTTTAGCAGTCTGCAGAAGTTAAAAAAACAAACACTCTTCTTCTTCTTACAGACTGCAGAGGTTTAGTCCACCTCTTCTCCTACAGATGTCTGCAGATGTGGTCCGCAGACTGCAGACATTTTACCTCTTAAAAAACAAACAACACCTAAGTAAATGTTACTTGGCCCTTCTCAGAATGTTTGCCCCTTATTCAGGATGCTTGACCATTTCTCAGAACACTAAGCCTTCACCAGAATGCTTGGACAAGAATTACTTACCAGCTAAGTAATTAACAGCTAAACAAGGGAAGTGTCCTATATATAAAGACACCCTCCTCTTAACAAAGGCAGGTAAATTGGGGTTAGCCACCCCTACTCTCTCTATCTCTCTCTAAAATCTCATGCATTCACACACTTATGCATGGGGGCAAGCGATGATGGCTATGATGGAAACGAGAGCAAAAACGCTATCTTATCCCTTCACACACTTGTAGCTACCGGTTCCTAACCATGTCATGTGGTCGAGATTCTGGGACGCAACATTGGCGTAATCCGTGAGACCAGCTGAAGACTACTTCGCGTTCAAACAAAATAAGGGCCAAGTCTCGTATCCTTTCGTTTCAATCCATACTCGAGTGTCTTTATGAAGATCAGACATGTTTAAATGTCTCTGTTAAGATCTAGAACATGTTTTCAAGAGCAAACAACAATATTCCCCTTCTCAATACATGTACAAGTTCTATTAAAGATTTATAAAATACAATTATATAAATTACTAGCTCTACTCTGATGGTCAACTACAATGCTTCACTACCACATAAACAATTTCTTTAAAACCCACATACATCAATTGAGAGAGTAATATATAGGCATAAGAAATTCTCATAAGTAAACAACTACTCAAATCAACAACAAATTAAAACAACACATAAAGTTTGGTTCTCAGCTTCACAATTTCTTCAACAACCATATGTATCAACTGAGACAAAATTGTACAGATAATAAAGCAAAGGAGACAATTGAGAAGAACTGCACATCACAACTCAAACCAAGAATCAACAAATGCAGCGTACGAAGTGTAACATTTGCAAATTATTCGGTTATGAAACCCGACCCATTTTGGGATTTCGCGTTTTATCGATTTGGCAAATTATTGATTACCGGGACAATTTTCGGGTATTATAACCTAAATAATGTTTTCTAATGGTGGAATGTTTAATTATAATCATTTGGAACTAAAATTGGATGTCTCGAGTTGAAAATAAAGCAATTTTAGTTTTTTACGCGATTCGGTATGCGATTTGTCGATTAACCCGGAAGTCACGTTTTTGTGTATCGTAAGTCAAAACTGGATTATTTATGAGTCTATTAGTCCTAAATCACATCATAAGTCATCGCACACAAGTTGAGTATCAAAACATTGATGATTAACCTAATGGTGATACTTACGCAAATTGACCCGAAAACGTGTTTTGTTGCTCATATTTCCATGATTGGCATGCTATATTCAATTTTATATGCTTGAATGTGTTTCATGTGGTTGAGATTTTAAAATGATGAAAATAGGTGAAAACGAGACTCGAAAATGTTAAAGAACGAATAAGTTATAGCGAAAACGATGAAACCGACCAAAACCGACCATAAAACGCATTTATTTAACTTAATTATCAAATAAAAATGTGTATATATCACATTGGTACTTGTATCAAGTGGAAATGGTCAAATGAATCCAATGGTGATGAAATCGGGACCAAAAAGCCTAATTTACTCGATGAAAACCTCACTTTTTACCCCTAGTCAACAAAAGTCAAAAGCAGTCAACGAGCGTGCCGCGGCCCATGAAGGGGGGCTTCACGTACCGCTACCCGAAGCCAGTCGGGTCCAGAAATGGGTCTACTCGATTTTGGCTTATTTAATCAGGTTTAACCCGTTTTTTCTCACATTTTCTCAAACCTAAAGTCCCTAAACGTAAAAAAACAGCAACCCCCATCATTCCTCATCATTTTTTAAGATCTAAAGCTCGTTTTGGATAGTTTTAAGCTCATAAAAGTGTCGGTTTTATCGTTTTGGGTTCGTTTCTACAAATCTGTCATTTTTCTTCCTATACTTTTGTTATTACATTTTAAAGATTCGTATTTATGAGGTTTCTAGTCTAGTTAGGTGCCAAACAGACCCCCTCGTTGATTTGATATATTGATAAGGTGAATAGATCTTGCTTGTCCATGCTCACAGATGTTAGATCTTGTGATTTAAAGATTAAAGTTAGATTTTTATTAGTGTTATTGAATTTTTTTATGATTATTTGTGTTCGTTTTTTATGGATCTTGTATGGTTCATGGTGAACATTGTTAAGGATCACATTTTTATGCTTGATTGTTCATAAGGATTAGGTATTATTCTAGATCTAGGTTTTTTTCTGTGAAAAATGCAAGCTTGATGATTTTTATGAAGAAATATATATATATATATATATATATATATATATATATATATATATATATATATATATATATAGGGGAAGGATCCTGCGAAAACACCCTTTTTTTGTGAGAACTGCGTAAACAAATCTTAAAACCTACATAACTTTTTCATACGTTAATCTTTTTTTTTAAAAAATTTGCACCAAAAGTCTTAAAATTATATTATCTTTAATCCTATAAAAATTTTAAAAACTTAACGCTTTTTAATTTTTTTAAATATTTTTTTGTGTGGTGCACATGTGCATCACAAAAAAAAACTCATACTTTTAGTATGAGTTAATATATTTTTTTCCTTAGTCGCACCATATGTCATATATTTTCATCATTTTTTTGTGTTTTTATTGAATGATGCACATGTGCACCATACCAAAAAAAAAACGCTCATACATGTGATATACATTAATAGTTTAAAAGGAAATTGCACCCTAAATCTTATAGTTGTGTAATCTTTATATTTAAAGAAAAAAATAGCATTTTATAACTTTTTTTAATTATATGATGCACATGTGCATCACACGGGAAAAAAACGTTCAGTTTTTTTTTAAATATTTTGCTCCAGATTTAAAGATAACGTAATTCTAAGACTTTTGGCGCAAATTTTATGAAAAATCATTAACGTATGAAAAAGTTACGTGAGTTTTAATATGTGTTTTCGCAGTTTTCACAAAAATATGTGTTTTCGCAGGATCCTAACCCATATATATATATAGGGTTAGGTTCAAATGAGAACTTTTTATTTTGAGAACTTTTGATAACTTTTGAGAACTAAATCTCAACCACAAATTTCAGGGGGGGGGGACCACTACAATTCATGGGAGGGGGAATACATGTAATAAACATGTGGCTCAAATTAGTTCTTTTTAGTTCTCAAATCAAATTGGTTCTCAAATGATCCTCTCCCTATATATATATATATATATATATATATATATATATATATATATATATATATATATAGGGTTAGGTTCAAATGAGAACTTTTTATTTTGAGAACTTTTGAAAACTAAATATCAACCACAAATTTCAGGGGGGGACCACTACAATTCATGGGAGGGGGGATACATGTAATAAACATGTTGCTCAAATTAGTTCTTTTTAGTTCTCAAATCAAATTGATTCTCAAATGATCCTCTCCCTATATATATATATATATATATATATATATATATATATATATATATATATATTGGGCACACATGTTTAGATCCATGTAAATTTGATTGCTTAATGTTTATAAATCTAGGTTATTCAAACATAAATAATCATGAATAAAATGTTTTGGACTTGCATGTATAAAGATTGTATTTTTGTTGTTAGAATTAGTTAAATTAGGGTTTTATGTTGAAAAAAAAAATCTTGTGAAAATAATTATATATTCGACTGATTTATGACTTGATTATTTTTATATCTTATGTTTATGTTTGGATTAGCCTAGAATTAATTTTTGGATGATAATTATGGCTTATGTGATTTTGTAGAAAATAAATGAGATTTGAGACGTCGTAAAGTTAAATAGTTGAATAAATATTTATTTGATATCATTTAACTTAGTTTTAGGAATGACATGTCTCATGACCCTCATCAAACGTTATCACCATAATCACATCACCAACGAGTCGTCGAGTCGATTGTATGTGTCGTGAGAATTTATTTATTTATTTAATTAAATATTTAAGTTATTTATCCATCTTGTTTAGTCATCGAATTTCGTCTTGAAGCTTATTCATTTCGTTTCGTGAAGTCATTCTTTCATTTGTGTCTCCATATCAGGTGAGTATTCATAGCCCCATTTACTTTTATGTTTTTAGGGTGCAACATGTACCGATATTCAAACTCTAGAACGATATTCTATACTCTAAAACTATGTGTGACCTCGATGAACGATTATGTGTTGATCATGTATGCTAAAACTATGTGCTCTATGTGTTATGATTGTGAACGACCTCTAGAACGACCTCGTGTGACATTAAATGTAAAAGCCGGGTTGATGGTAATAGATCTATTGGCTTGACAAGCCCACTTGGCCTGCCTCGCGTGTGGTGCCTCGTGATTGAAAACCTTATGGTCAGGTTTGGATCATACACTCGTATGTGCTCTATCTCATTATGTTTATCGTACTTGGTTTACACTCAATCTCATGGATCACATGTTTTTACACTATGATACTATTACACCTGTGTTTACTCACCAATTATTCATAGTTGATCTTATTTTGTACATGTTGCAGGCTTGCTGTTTGATGTTGATGATCTTGTTGATGACACTATAGGATTGCATGCGGATCTAGTGCGACCTAATTAAACAATTTAATTGTATCTTATTGATGTTATATGTTTGTATTGTAACATTTTGTTTATGTTATATGAAATAGGCTGATTAAGAATATCGCAACATTAATAGTGTTGTGTGCATATGGACAATCATCGCGCCCTGATGTATTCCGTCGTCGGTCGGGATGTGACACGAGTTCACCTAAATTATAGTAAGGAAAACGAAAAGGAAGAAAAAAACCTAAACTATATCTCATCATCATACCTGATTCACAATGTAGATGGAGCAAGCAGCAGCGACGAAAGAAGAGATGAGAAAATCGAGAAAGAAACTATATTACAGGCTAAACTAAAGAAAATAAATAAGAAAGGTAAAAAGGACACGTACATATACACGTGGCAAGGCAGGAAAATTCACAAAAAAAAAATAGACACAAAATGGACGGGGTGAGGATCGAAACGGCCCAATTGCGCCACCTCTGAGCCGCCCCTGAACAATATATATATATATATATATATATATAGGGTATATATATATATATATAGGGTGAGTTTCATTGTAGACACCCCCATAAGTGTAGACATGTAGACACCCTATTTCACATGTGAAATTACTTTATTTCACATGTGTTTTCACATGTGAAATTTTCTGAACAATGAGAAAAGAAAAGAAAAAAAGAAAAAAAATTAATTATAACCATTAGATCAAGAGATCTAATGGTTAAAAGGGGTGTCTACCTGTGTACACTTATGAAGGTGTTTACAATGAACTTTTCACTATATATATATATATATATATATATATATATATATATATATATATATATATAAGGGATGGTTATGGTGAATCCACATCAGTTTTTGACTTTTCTATGGCAATGGCATTATGGACAATTGGTAATCACAAGACTTTCTCATGTTGTCATATCTTTTCTTTTTTCTCACCTCTTTCCTCTCTCTTCTCTTGTTTCTTCTCTCTCCTCTCTCCTCTCTCTTCTCTTCATTTTTTGAACGACTCCTATATCATTCATTATTTTTCTTATATTTCACTTTTAATATCATTCATTCTTTTTCTTATATTTCACGTTTAATTCAATAGTAATTATTTTCTATCTTATCCACTTTAAAAACCCAAAATTCGCGCGCATCAGGCTTATTTTGAGAGAACTTTATATGTTACGTAAGTAAATTAACATATATATACGTATGTAACATCATTGTTTAGATATGATATTTTCTTTTTTCATCAAATTGTAATATATTAGTGAGTTATATTCTTTTTCTCCACTGGTATAGTGACATATGTAACAACATTTTTAAGTTACATATGTGAAATGTGTTATTGTTATCAAGCATTCTACTCACATCATGTTACGTACGTAAATCATTTGGACATACAAAATGAAACGTAACAAAATGTTTCATACGAACTGAGATATTTTAAATAATAAAAAATATATGACAAGCTAACAATAGATATAATAAGCTAACAAAAAGAATATATAAGCTAGTTCTGCTTCACTTCTTTATAAATATCTTCATCTTTGACAAAAAAAAATACATTCTCCGACAAAAAAAAACGTTCATTAGTTCAAACATGAAACATAGGTAAATGTACATATGAAGGACGAGTTTACATATGTAAATTCACATTTATAAATGAGATGTAACATATTATGTAAGTAGATTCACATACGTAAGTAAATTAGTGTATAGTTAAATATGTAACATCATTGTTTAGTCCCATATATGTAACATCATTGTTTAGATATGCATTTTTCTACATATGTAATTTTAAATAGATAAATGAGATGTAACATATTACGTAAGTAATTAACATATGTAACATCATTATGTAAGTAAATTAACATATAGTTACATATGTACCATCAATTTTTAGATATGCATTTAATTGTGAGCTACACATGTTACATAAGTAAATTAATATACGTAACATTACCCCCACATTAGACATTACATATGTAACTTTAAATAGATAATGATATGTAACATGTTACATGAGTAAAATTGCATATGCAACATCTTTCGAAAAGACACATTTAACAAATGGTAATATGTTACATATTAAATTTACATATGTAACAGCTATGGAACCATACGATGTAACATTAGATGTGTCATTATATATAACATTCCATATGTAACACATGCGGAAATTTACATACGTAGCATGATTAAGAAAAATTATGTAACACACATGTAACATTAAGGTAAAAAGAAATATCCAAGGGAATGATGTATATGTAAATTTATGTACGTAACATGACTTAAAAAAAGAACATTACAGAGTCGACTTCCCAGTGAAAATTCAAGGGAATGATACATATGTAAATTACACACGTAACATGATTTAAAAAACAACACAAAGGTGACTTCCTAGTCAAAAGTCAAAGGAATGATTTAAAAACATATGTAAGACGCGTGTAATATTAAACTCAATAGGAGATTTAGAATAACACGATTAACATGTAATCAACACAGAAAAATAAAAATCAAGCAAAAAACTCTTGTAAAGAAACTATAAGAAGAAATTATAAACTAAATAAAAATACCATGTGGATATATAAAAAACAACTTGTAAAGAAACTATAAGAAGAGGCTATAAACAAAATATATTCAAACTAAAAATAAAATA
This sequence comes from Deinandra increscens subsp. villosa, assembly GCA_039602395.1. Taxonomy (NCBI): domain Eukaryota; kingdom Viridiplantae; phylum Streptophyta; class Magnoliopsida; order Asterales; family Asteraceae; genus Deinandra; species Deinandra increscens. The sequence continues at coordinate 1,752,590 of JBCNJP010000001.1, forward strand.
TTTTCAAATCTTATTCACTTATATCGGAATCAATCATAAATAAAATACCTCGTATTAAATTACACTTGACCAAATCCAAATATACAAGATAAATTTATATACCATGAGAGAAAAAATAGAGCTTTAAATAAAGGGAAAAATTAGTAAATTTTTTTTGTCAAAACTAAATTGTGACGAACAAATTTAAAGCAAAGTTTTACCATATCTAAATATTGAGCATTATAAAAAAGGAGAGATTTAAATTAGGGGAAAAAATGAACCAAATCTTAAATATTAAATCTTCCCTACCGATCCAAATCAGTCGAAATATATGTACCATGAGAGAATTGAAGCTAGAGTTCATCTCGTATCAGTCGACGCCATCATAACTTTCACATCTTGATTCTGATTATTCCATATGCGGTGGTGACGGCTCATGTTGGTGGTGAAACAACGTTGCGTTACTCGTAAAGGATGGTGATGGTGGTGGATTGTGGTGGGGGTTAGAGTTGGAGAGATGGGTCAGGCTTACCGGTGGAGGCGAATAGAATGGATCTATGGATGGAGGTGGTGACGAAGGTGGTGGGTGGTGGTGAAGGTGGTAGGTGGTGGCGGAGAAACCTAGCTCGCCGGAACCCTAGCTTGGTCATCGTCGGAACTTGAGATAAGATGGGTTTGGGATTGGATGTAACACCCGTGTCCGACACATTTACAAAACCCGACCCGAATTTGAACTTGTAACGCAAATTGGAGTTTTGATTTAACAATTACCGGAAGAATTTATCTAAATTATACAATTAAATTATGTTCGGGATACTCGATAATCATTTTTGAAAACAAATTAATAAATTTGGAAAGTTTTAGGTTAAACGATTTGACTAAAACAAAAATAAAGCAATTTTGTGCTTTTGCGCAATTTCGGTATTCGATTTATCGTTTACCGGGAATCTCGGGGTTTTTATCTCGAAACATATATTTTAAAATATCCTACAATCATTTTATAACATTAAAAATCAATTGGATAAATTTTAGAGCAATTTTTGTTAATTAAAACGCAATTAAATAAATTTACCGTTTTTCGTGCAATTCCGTTAATAACCGGGAATCACGTAAATTTCAAAAATCATATTTTTATGTTCCTTGGTGTTTTATAAGGTCAATATAAGTCACCTGTAAAATTTTAGAAGTTAACGAGTTAAAACGAGGAAGAACGGTTAAAAATAAAATAAATATATATTAAATACGTATTTTTATACCTCGTTATGCGTATCCCGAGACCTAGAAAATCATGAGATATTATTCTAGACTGTTTTTGGGCATAAAATATTAAGTTTCTCAAAGTTTAGGGGTTAAAATCGCATAAAATAGAAGTTCAGGGGCTAAAACTGTATATATAAAGTACAGGGACCAATCCTGTCATTAGCCCATAGTTGGGCCGCGGTACGCGAGGGATCCCCTCCCCTCCTACGCGATACGCGAGTCGTACAGGTCGCGTTTTTGGCTTTGGCTTGATCTTGCAGCCTACGTTTCACCCATACACGCGTCGTTTTCGGTCGAATAGTCACCCCATACACCTGTAGGACTCACCTGCGACCCTACCCACTATAAATTCGAGCTTAGATCGTTAGTTTATACTCACCAATTCACGATTTCTTCATCATAAAAACCATAAACTCGTTCTAGCCCCTTCTCTCGTCAAATTCGATCAAACCATGAGGTCTTAGAAGCTAATCTCCTGCAGTCCTACATATTTTGGATAATCTTCAGATTGTTATCTCTCGCAAATCGGTTCTATCTCTCATATTCGATCTACTTATCAGGTGAGTATTCACTAAACCCCCTCTTTAAATATTAGGGATTGTGCCTAAATGATCAACTCGTATGATCATTCAAATGGTGATACATTAGAATAATAATCCGTGTTGTGAGTATTCACTATCCCCCTTTATTTTAAAATGGGATATGACTCAATATTCAATTCGTATTATCATTACTAATGGTGATTCATTCGAATGATAATCCGACTTGTGAGAAATCATAGCTTCATATCTTTTAACCTTTTTGGGGTGTAACATGTATCTCTATTCAAAATCATTTCTCTAAACGTTATGCGATTATATGTTGATTGATTGAATGAATTATATGTGGAATTGTCATGGAGGTCTCTAGTCTGCCAGTCCCCCTCTATATGAGGAAATGATGTTGTGAAGTCATAATGATTAAATGTTTATTATATATACGTGCTCATTAACTGTCTAACTGTATATCTGAATGTATCTCTTATCACATATATCGCATGTGTTAAAATATTTTTTATAAACTTGTGTTTACTCACCAACTACTTTTGTAGTTGACACTTTATTTTATACATGCTGCAGGAATTTATGCTTGAGCTTTGATGTGATCACGATAGGATTGCTGGACCTAGATTAAAGACTTTAAATCAGTTTAATATGTATTACTGCATGTTTAATATTCTTGTACAATATCTTAAATTGATTAATGGAAAAAGGGCATGTTTAAGTATTACAACTTACTTTAGTTGTCATGTGCATCTGGACAATCATTGCGCCCCGACATATTCCGTCGTCGGTTGGGGTGTGACAGATTGGTATCAGAGCCTTGGCTATAGGGATTTAGGTTATTAGAACTGGATGACCTAGACTATATGCCATAGGTGTCCTACATGATTAACTCACGTTTGCATGCCTATTATTATATTATGTCTATAGATGCTGCTTAAACTTGCCTCCCTTAGATCTCACATTTACCTTAACACTTGACACACACGTATATACTAATCCCTTCCGGCTTCCTAGCCTCTATCCTTAGTAATGGTGCCTTACGTGCTATTTTAGGATTTTGAGAATTCCGTCGGAGTTAGGTTCCTAGCAGTATACATGTAGTAACTGGAAGGGGGAAAACACCGGTAGCTGAAGGTCTATCTAGGCAGGCATTGCGTATATAACCTGATCAACCGTGTGGACCGTGATGCCTACCTAGAAGTCTTTGGTGAGAGTGTTGGAACCTATTAGGCCAAAGCATGTCAATTACTGCTATGAATCCCAATTAACTCTGATTAGTCACGGGTTGTAGTTTCTCAATCGAGGAACGAAAGCCATTCCATTATGTTTTACTAAAACAACATGATTTCTTCTCTATCCCTTGTTTAAAACCTCATGATTTCTGAAATTCATATGTTTTATGAAATATTTCCTTTATAATCCAAAATCAATTATCAACCATGTCTTATCTATTATCTCATGAACTCCTTCTCTTTAGAATGTCGATTCACTTCAACGGGCAACGCAAGAACAACTCAAACCACAAGATGGCCTCGTTGATTGCCAAATAAATGGCAAAGGTCGTCCCAAACATGGTGCTGCAACTTCATCAAAACCTAACCGCTAATCCTACCATTCATGGTGTTGCCACCACTTGCTCCTTTAAACACTTCAACTCCTGTAACCCTCCCAAATTTACTGGATCTGAAGGGCCTACCGGTCTACTCCAGTGGTTCGAGGGTATGGAGAATACCTTCACTAATAGCGATTGTCCTGAGAATTTAAAAGTCCGCCATGCTACCAGTTCTCTAACCAAGAAAGCACTTACCTGGTGGAATAGCGAGAAACGACTTCGTGGTTCTGAAA
>JBCNJP010000001.1:1756718-1771718 GCA_039602395.1 Deinandra increscens subsp. villosa
ATTAGGGTGTGAATAATTAGCGTTTAACTATCTCGAGTGGTAACAGCAGAATTTGATCGATCGCCATTAAGAGGAAATCGGTTATCGGAGTGGAGGGCGTCGGCGGTTACGGAATGCATATGATCGTCGCACAGGCTACTCATTCTTCAAATTAAGTTTTAGTTTTTGGCAGAATTAGTCCCTCTAAAGTTTCACAATGGATACAAGCAAGTTTCAGCAATTACAGAATAGACCCCTCAAGGTTACAAAATACTAACAAATTCACAAACGGAGTTAACGGAGAACACATTAAATCGAATGTATACGTGTGTTTGTCACAAATATAATTGACGTGTAACGTTTATAGGATATAAACCCGAATTGATGCACATAAAATCATAAATACCAATTTATAATTATATAAATGATTCACATAAAATCATAGTTATAACCCATAACTATATATTTTTATATTCCTATAAAATCATAGAAACGTTTCGTATTATTGCGTGACACATCGCCACATGAAATCATAAAACGACGTGCGTATATATATATATACATACATATATACCACATAAAAATAATAAATATAATTGCCACATAAAATGACAAAACGTTTTGCGTGAAACCATAAAATATAATTTATATAAAATTATAAATTATATCCGTTCAAGTTGATTAACCGACGTCTAGACTCATGTGCAATGCTCGTGTAACTATTCTAGTTAATTGAGGTAACGGTAACTGAGGTAACGGACGTTATCAAAATATAACACAAATTATTAACGGGGTTAACCTGAGAAATTGCCGGTTGTCACATCATCCCCTTGTTAAGGAATTTTCGTCCCGAAAATTGCTTTAAGTTGCTACGGTTTATGTGAAAGTAATAGAAAAATTTTAGGGTTGCTACATCATCCCCTTGTTAAGGAAATTTTGTCCCAAAATTTAACTCATACCTTGATTACGTGTTAAGGCTTGATCAAATAAGTGAGGATAATTCTTCCTCATCTGATCTTCTCGTTCCCACGTGAACTCCGGTCCACGCTTAGATTGCCATCTCACTTTGACGATGGGAATTTTAATTCGTTTCAGTGTTTTCTCCTCATGTCCCATGTTTTCCACGGGTTGTTCGATAAATCGCAGTTGTTCATCAATTTGTAGTTCTTCTAACGGAACTATGAGAGTGTCATCAGCTAAACACTTCCTCAAGTTCGAAACGTGAAACACGTTGTGTACTCTATCTAATTCAGGAGGTAAATTTAAACGGTAAACCACCGGACCAATGCTTCCGGTGATCTCGAATGGTCCTACATAACGGGGATTCAACTTCCCGCGCTTGCCAAAGCGTACGACGCCTTTCCAAGGCGATACTTTCAGTAGTACTTTGTCGCCGACTTCAAATTCTAATGGCCTTCGGCGTTTATCTGCATAACTCTTTTGTTTATCTCTTGCCGCTTTCATGCGGTTTCTGATCTGCACGATTCTTTCAATGGTCTCATGCACTAGTTCAGGTCCAGTGAGTTGGCTCTCACCGACCTCGGCCCAACAGGCCGGCGATCTGCATTTTCGTCCGTAAAGAGCCTCAAATGGAGCGGCTCCAATACTCGTATGGTAGCTGTTATTATAGGAGAATTCTACCACCGGTAAATGCGTTTCCCAATTTTTCCCAAAGTCGAGCACATATGCTCTAAGAATATCCTCGAGAGTTGGATGGTACGTTCAGTCTATCCATCTGTTTGAGGATGATACGCGGTACTCATATCTAAGCGAGTTCCCATTGCCGCTTACAATGTTTTCCAAAAATTTGAAGCAAATCATATCGCTACCGCCAGAAGAACGGTGCAATCTTGTGATGAAATCCATCGAGATTTCTTCCCATTTCCATTCAGGAACTTTAGGTTGTTGCGGTAATCCTGCTGGCTTTCGATGTTCCGTTTTGACCTTAGCGCACGTCAAGCACCAATATAGCCCTTTTAGATCTTAATACATTTTGTCAGAACCTGTATGGATCGAATAATGGGACTTGTGAGCCTCGTCCATCACCAGTTCCCTAAGATTTCCATGGAGAGGTACCCATATACGATCCTTATAATAACGAAGTCCATCGGACTTAATTTCAGAAATTCCATCGACATCACGTAATGATTCAGACCCAAAATTTTCTTCCCTTAGGGCCTCTTTCTGAGCATCCCGGAGTCTATCCGGTAGCCCCGTATGGATCGTTAATTGGAGAGCTCGAACCCTTCTAGGTTTAACATGTTCCTTTCTACTCAAGGCATCGGCCACAACGTTGGCTTTGCCTGGGTGATACTTTATTGCTAGATCGTAGTCGTTTAGCAATTCGACCACCTACGTTGCCTCATGTTGAGTTCTTTCTGTTCAAATATGTGTTGGAGGCTCTTGTGATCAGTGAATATCGTACACTTGGTACCGTATAAGTAGTGCCTCCAAAATTTCAAGGCAAAAACAACTGCGCCCAACTCTAGGTCGTGAGTTGTGTAATTCTTCTCATGGGACTTTAGTTGCCTTGACCCGTATGCGATGACCTTACCTCTTTGCATCAACACACATCCGAGTCCCTGGATTGACGCGTCACAATAGACCTCGAAGTCGTCAATCCCACCAGGTAAAGATAATACAGATGCAGTACAAAGTTTCTCTTTCAAAGCTTGAAAGCCTGCCTCTTCCTTATCACCCCATCTGTATTGAACCCCTTTTGTGCGTACGCGCGGTTAATGGTTGAGCTAACTGAGAAAATCCCTTTATAAAACGACGGTAGTAACCCGCTAAACCTAGGAATTGGCGAAATTCCGTAGGAGCTCTAGGGGTAGGCCAACTTTTAATGGCCTCGATCTTGGCTGGGTCAGCGTGAATACCTTGCTCGTTGACGATGTGACCCAGAAATTGAACCTCTCGGATCCAGAAATCGCACTTAGAGAATTTTGCATAGAGTTGTTCTTTCTTTAACAATTCTAAGATTAACCGTAGATGTTCCTCGTGTTCTTCTTTCGTTTTTGAGTAGAGGAGGATGTCGTCAATAGATACTATGACGAACTTATCCAGATAGGGATTGCACACACGGTTCATGAGATCCATGAACACAGCTGGTGCATTTGTCAGCCCCAAAGGCATGACCAAGAATTCATAATGGCCGTATCGCGTTCTAAAGGCTGTCTTTTCGATGTCCTCCTTACGGACTCGAAGCTGATGGTAACCAGACCTTAAATCAATCTTGGAATAGTAACTGGATCCTTGAAGTTGGTCGAAAAGATCATCTATTCGTGGAAGAGGGTATCGATTCTTGATAGTGACCTTGTTGAGTTCGCGGTAATCAATGCACATCCTAAATGTGCCATCCTTCTTTTTGACGAATAATACTGGTGCTCCCCATGGTGACGAGCTGGGTCTAATAAAACCCTTATCTAACAGTTCTCGCAGTTGTGTAGATAGCTCATTCAATTCATTCATCGCTAGACGATATGGTGCACGCGCGATCGGAGCTGCTCCTGGAGCGAGGTCAATCCCAAATTCTATTTGCCGATGCGGAGGAAGGCCAGGTAATTCCTCAGGAAATACCTCTGGGTAATCACGTACGATCGGGAAGTCTTCGATCTTTCTCTCCACCCTGGTTTGGTCCGTAACTGTGGCTAGGATAGCCACATGCCCTTTCCGAAGACACTTCTGCGCTTTAAGGTATGATATGATATGATTCCGGAGACAGCACCTCCCTTTTCGCCCGGAATCGTGAGTACTTCTCCTCCTACTACGGGTATTCGTATGACTTTTTCTTGACAGACAATTTCCGCTTGATGTTTGGATAGCCAGTCCATACCCACTATCACGTCGAAACTACCGATGGTAAAAGGCATAAGGTCTATACTTAGTTTATGACCAGATAGTTCTAATGTGCAGTTCTCAACCAAGTGAGTGGTGTCAATAAGCTTACAATTTGCTAATTCAACCTTATACCTAGCTTTTAGTGGAGTTTCGAGTAGCATTAATCAACTTACAGAACTTAGTCGAGATAAAACTTTTCTCAGCACCAATATCAAATAAGACATTTGCGAAGTAGTTGTTTAGAAGAAACTTACCGGTAATGGCGTTGGCATCGTTTCTTGCTTCACCAGAACCCATAATGAAAGCTCGCCCTTTGGCGCCATCTCCACCATTCCTACCACCATCACCACCGTTTTTTTATTGTTGTCACGGTGGTTGTTGTTGTTGCCAGCATTGTTGTTATTGTTCTTTCGAAGCTGTGGACAATCCCTCTTTAAGTGCCCTGGTTTTCCGCATTCATAAAACCCCCTTAGGGCCTTCATTATTCTGCCTCTAGTTCTGATTCTGATTCTGATTCGGATTTTGATTGGGACGGTTTTGTAGTTCACCCCAACAGTTCTTAGCCTCATGGCCCCCCCTTTACCACAACGCTCACAAGTGAGTCTCTTGCATGCCCCTTTGTGGTGTTGGTTGCACCGATTGCAGAAAGGTGCTCCGTGCTCGTCCTTTGTACCCATTGTTATTCTGATTGCTACCACTGTTGCGGTTCTGGTTACCGCCCCCATTGTTGGTGTTACTGTAGTTATAGTCACCCCTGGGATTGTTATATCTCTTGTTTTGGTTGTGAGGGTTGGAGGACCTTCCATTGTTGTTCTCACCATTGTTGTTGTTATTGATACTGGAGTCGTCCTCTCTTTTCCTTTTCCCATCTAGGGCAGCTTTGGGGACCTTCCTGGGTGGCAAAGTTCCTTGCTCTATGGCCTGGTCAGTTAGCTTATGGGTCAACCTGATAGCATTCTGCACATTTACAGGGTTTGAGGCAGTAACCATCCCCTTGATTTGTGGAGCTAACCCATCCACATACCTTTCTATCCTTTTGAAATCAACATCAACCATCGTAGGACACAGCACCGTGTACTCGTGGTAGCGAGCGGTGTACTCTTCAACCTCAGAACTTACCATTTTCAAGTTCTGGAACTCACCTTCCAACCTTTTGACCTGGTCATGAGGACAATACTCCTCCATCATGGCATCCTTGAATTCCTGCCAAGTCATAGCATTCGCTGCGTCAAGCCCTAACATTTGGATTTGCGCGTTCCACCAAGTGAGGGCAGCTCCCTCGAGTGTAGCGGTTGCGAAATTGACCCGACTCGCAACTGGGCAGTTGCACATTGAGAATACCTTTTCTGATTTTTCTTCGAGCCATCGTAGCAGACCCACAGCTCCTTCATCACCCTTAAATGTGAGCGGCTTACAATCCATGTAAGTTTTGAAGGTGCACTGAGCTGGGCTCTGGATTTGTTTCATGAAATTACTTCGGAGAATAATTTTGGAGAGTGAGAGAAGAAAAAAAAATGTAGTCAATTTTTCGTCTGTTTTACTTATCACCGTTATTGTTTCCTTGCACTTGAGCCGCAGCGAGTGCTACCGCAACGTTTTCATTTATCAACGCTTGGATCTGAGCTGCTGTGAGGTGTTCAGCCATGATTTTGTTTTCCATGCAAATCATTCAAATGATTAATATACCCAATATTAATTTCATTAAGCACTAAACAATTATTCATGCATCCATCCATCACATGACATAATTTTTAGAAACACATTGGTAAAATAAAGATGTAATATCCATTACAAAATTTAGAATCCAACCATAATGCATCTCAGTATTTGAAAAACATTCAAAATAAAATGAACACCCAGTCAAATTTAATTCGAAGTAACCAAATAAAAGATAAAGAAGACAGATTAGATCATGGATCAATAACATCTGGTTCTTCCTCCATGTCCTCTTGAGGCTCCTCCTCGAAAGGTTCTTCTTCGAAGGGTTCCTCCTCTTCTTCCTGAACAGGAGCACCTTGAACCTGCAGGGCTGCCATTTGAGCTTGGAGGGTGGCGAGCTGCGCCGCAAGTGTCGCATTGGAGTGGTGAAGCGCTGCATTGGAATGTTGGAGTTCGAGCAATCTGATGTTGTGCTAGATGCAGTTCATGCTCCAAACCTGTTGGATTGGGTCGTGACTCAAGCTCGGTGATCCTATTACGGATACCCATTACCCCCTGGGACAAGTTGTAGTGGTAGGTTTCATGTTCCCTTTGATCGGCCCACAATCGCTCAATTTCTCTATCGCGTGTGCGATTGCTGATGGAATTTTGTCTGGTTTCTCCAAGAGTGTTATCATACGCTGCAATTAATCCCGCAACGACCCGTTGCAAATCAAATGGTAGGTCAACTCTGCCCGGAACATGATACATGTCAAGCAATCGATATGTTGTCGGACTCAGCCAACTGTAATCGTTTGGTGCACGCCTATCAGGACGTATGTGCTGATCCCGAAGGAAATCCATTATCGTGTAACTCAGGCTGCTCAGGCTCGCGACCTTGCTGGTTGGAGGATGATGAATGTTCGTTGGCAATTTTCTTTCCCTTACCCCTCGTGTTATCGTGTGGTGCCATACTGTCAAAACCCAGACAGACACAAACAAAGGAAAAACAACCTAATGTGAGTAATCGATTTTTGGCACGCGAGAAAGAAAACGTTTTTGGGAATTGTTGTAACTAATGTTCAAAAACAGTTACAGTTTAGAATTTTTAAAAATTCTAGTTCTCTGCAACCAAGGGCTCTGATACCAATCTGTCACACCCCCAATTTCCACTAACGGAGTTTTACCGTGTGGGGTGTGAACCAGACCAGGACCCGAGTCATTAGTTACATTAAACATAAGTTAAGGGTTCAAAATGTAAATATATTTCCAAACGGGAAATATCAAAACCAGAGTTTAAGTTTAGCGGAAGCTTATAAAAGTTATGTTGCGCAAAACAAGCGCCCGATAAGTAAATACAAGTTCACGATGAAAGGTTTTGAAAAGCAAGTTCCCAAAAATAAAAGGTTTTAACCAGCGTACGTGCCCAAAAATCCGATTCTCCTAGCGTCCTGCAAAGCATGCATAAGAGCAAGTGTCAACTAATGTTGGTGAGTTCACATAAGCACATAAATATAACTAGTATAAGTTATGCAGTACGAATACAACAGTTTTTATTCGTATATAAGCATGTATATTAACAGTACAATCCATATCGTAGGTAGCGAGCCTAAGTTCATGTCACTAAAACGTTCGCAACCGAAGCTGACCAATTAGTTGTAGGAATAATTCCTTACGTGGTTTGCCTTCCCCGTGTCTACTCGATCACGGTAAGTTTAGGCTGACATTGTCCTCAGTCCGACCGCCAGTCGGGTGGTGCATCTCGTGCCCGCTGAGTGGGGTTTGTCAGACCCCAGTAGTACTACCCAATATCCCCTCGCTATAAGCTATTAACGGTTCGATAAGTAAGGACTTTCAAAGATAAAGCATTTTACGTGAACATGTGATATATGTTGGATTTCTACTTTAATCATACATAATACGTTGTTGTGTTATCACCCTAACCCGGGTGTAACGTGTTTGCGTGTGTTATCGTCCAAAACCGGACGTAACGTAATGGTTGTGAAACTCACCTTAGGGTGCGCTGCTACAAATTTAGTAAGACTTCCAAGCCTTGCGTAACTACCGAGCACCTATCGATTTTACATACGTAAGTGTGTGTCCGCACATGAGTAACATAGCCTAGACGACGGTGCTATAATCAAGTAATTCCAATTACGACGTAGGTGACAATCTACATACGTGACGAAAAATCGTTTTACTTAAGAATCAAGTTGATGATGACGTGGAGTTGAAAATATAAAAGTTCACTGAAATGCGGATAAAAGATCATTATCATATCTTTTATAAAAATCGAATGGTTGAAATGCATATATATATGTATATCTATATATAGATATATTTTACGAATATATAAATATATTCCCGAACACAACAAAATGTTTATATCGCGAATTACGACCAAATATAATATTCGCACACGTATATTTATTTATTTATTTTTCTATATTTTTTTTATATATAAGGGTTGATAAAACGTTTTTTTTTTATATTTCCAAATACGTGTATTTACATATTTTCCCAAATAGGTTTTCGTTATGATTTTGTTATCAAATAATCAACAATATATATATATATATATATATATATATATATATATATATGTATATTAACCAAATTATATAAACCGTCAAGATAAAATGAATGTAATAACGTTTACGGTGTTTTCTACGAGTCCAAAGCAACATGGAAAATGATGGGTGATAGGTTTTGGGTGAAACAAGTCAAAGCTAAAAAATATATATATATAACAGAAAAGAATGGGGGTCATCGGGTTCGAACCCGTGACCTCCAAGTCTCAAACGAGTGCTCTAACCATTGGGCTGATGTTGTGATTGTTAATCAGTTCGACCAGAATTGTATTTGACCATACACAGGGCTGAAATCGGTTTTGACAAACAAACAGAAAAAGAAAGGAGGCTGCCGTGATTCGAACCGGCGACCTCTCGGAGACAACTGCTCCTCCCGACCAACTGCGCTACAGGCGCATTCGTGTTGTATACCAGTACCCTTAACATATAACTACTCCTGTCCCGTCCTCCCTTTCTTCCCCAAAACTCCGGTGGCCGGAGTTTTATTCCGGTCACCGGAAAATCGCGAAACCCGACTTAAACTCCAAAAAAACATGCGATTAACATGGAGAAATGTTTACCTCGAATCAAAGCGGAGGTTTGATGCGATTTAGATGCCGAAACTAAACCGAAAGTCTCGACCCGCGCCACCCGATGGTGCACCGTTGTCGAAATCGTTGCTACGGGGTTACTCGGAAGAAGAAAACGGTCACGTTGGTGTGAGAATGGGTGTGAACCAGCGCCTTGACAGTCGGAATTCTCGAGTTCGCCGGAGACTAAAAAAAAAACAATGAACGAGAGAGAAGAGGAGGGGTTCGGGTACGACTGGGAGCTAACAAGTGAATGATTAGGGTGTGAATAATTAGCGTTTAACTATCTCGAGTGGTAACAGCAGAATTTGATCGATCGCCATTAAGAGGAAATCGGTTATCGGAGTGGAGGGCGTCGGCGGTTACGGAATGCATATGATCGTCGCACAGGCTACTCATTCTTCAAATTGAGTTTTAGTTTTTGGCAGAATTAGTCCCTCTAAAGTTTCACATTGGATACAAGCAAGTTTCAGCAATTACAGAATAGACCCCTCAAGGTTACAAAATACTAACAAATTCACAAACGGAGTTAACGGAGAACACATTAAATCGAATGTATACGTGTGTTTGTCACAAATATAATTGAAGTGTAACGTTTATAGGATATAAACCCGAATTGATGCACATAAAATCATAAATACCAATTTATAATTATATAAATGATTCACATAAAATCATAGTTATAACCCATAACTATATATATATTTCTTTATATTCCTATAAAATCATAGAAACGTTTCGTATTATTGCGCGACACATCGCCACATGAAATCATAAAACGACGTGCGTATATATATATATACATACATATATACCACGTAAAAATAATAAATATAATTGCCACATAAAATGACAAAACGTTTTGCGTGAAACCATAAAATATAATTTATATAAAATTATAAATTATATCCGTTCAAGTTGATTAACCGACGTCTAGACTCATGTGCAATGCTCGTGTAACTATTCTAGTTAATTGAGGTAACGGTAACTGAGGTAACGGGCGTTATCAAAATATAACACAAATTATTAACGGGGTTAACCTGAGAAATTGCCGGTTGTCACAGCTCGGGTTGAACCTTGTCAGCTTTAAAAACATCTTTCTTGACTTGTTTCAGCTTGACTTGCTTCAGATTTTGTTGTTTTGAACCTTGAGACCCATCAACTTTAACATTCTTGGTCTTGTAACCCAACCCAACATGTTTACCCGAAACATTTCCATCAGAACCAGAAGATTTATGTCCGTTCTTTGCAAGACGCGAAAACTCAGCTTTCACTGCTTTAACATTCTTTTGGTCATAGAAAATCCATCCGGATTTAAACTTTGATATCATGTCTTCTTTTTGAATCTTTTAACTCTTTGAGCTAACATTGTTAGTTGCCAATTGATATCCATTTGCTCAAGATGATCAATCTGATCAAAATCTTCTTCAATCAGAGTAGATGTTGTCAAATCACCATTCAGCAATCCATAATATGAAGATAATAAAGCAGAAATTAATGCCAAATGCTCATCCAGTGTTTTTGCTGAATATGAAGTCTGACTTGAATGATTTGGAACAGTGAAGTTACATCCTCTTGATGAATTTCCAGAATTTTCTGAACCATGACCAGCAACAAAAGCAGTTTGAGGTGGATTTGATGAATCAACACCAAATGATTTAGACTTTGCATTGATACTTGCAGATTTTTAACCATGATACAATTCAGGATTTTGTAATTGAGCAGTTGACTTGTTTGATGTCATCATTTCCATTTCCCTAGCATGAAGCTTTCCAGTTAAATCATGAAATGATAATTCAGAATATTGTTTGTCATGGGTAAGTAATAACACATAACTTTCCCACTTTTCTGGTAATGCTTCCATCAATTTCTCTTTCAATTCTTCCTCGGTCTTTTCAATTTTAACCACTTTCATCTCACTAATCAGATGTGAAAACCTTGAAACAAGAGCATAAATATTTTCTTTTTCATATTGTTGTAAAATTTTCAAATTCCTTATTCAACACTTTTCGTCTACTCTTCTTATATTGGTCATTGCCTTCACATCGAGCAGATAAAGCATCTCATAATTGTTTACCTTTCTTGCAAGTGCTGAATTGATGCAACAGCTCAGTAGGTAAAGCCATGGTAAGATAACCATAAACTTTTTGTTCAAGCTCATAACTTTTTCTTTCATCCTTATCAAAATCTTGAATTTCCTTATACTCTCCATCTGCAGTTGGACGTACATACAACTTTTGAATCGGAATCCACAAATCAATATCATTTGTGCTGATGTATGTAGAAAAACGTTGCTTCCAATTTTGATAATCTTCCAACTTCAACAGTTTAGGAACTTTCTGACTTGTTCCTATTTCATTATCAAAATTGAGCATAGCTTGTACCGTGCTTTGCATAGCTGTAAACGCTTGAAAATCAGACATTTTTCACCAAAAATGATACTACAAAAACTTCGAACTAAAAAACGAAGGTCTTCCAAGTGGATTTTGGGTGTCAAAACTGAGGGTACTGGCCGTTAGGCTAGTACTGGCCGTTAGGCTAGTAAAAGTCTAGATCTCGTCGAGACGGTCGTTTTGGCTGGTATTGGGTTCCGTAACTCTTAACGGTTCTCAAGTTACGTCAGTTTTAGTGAAGGTCACTTTTCTGCCAGCGGACCAAACCAAATTCAACGGACCAAATCTGTACTCAACGGACCAGTTCCGGACCAAATTAACTAGCGGACCAGATTTGTACCTGCGGACCAATTCCGGATCAAATTAACCAGCGGACCAGATGCGGACCAGATATCCTTAGCGGACCAAATTTGGTACGGCGGACCAAATGGTACGGCGGACCAAAAAAATAACCGCCACGGACCAACTTAAAGATTGTCTAGCCGACCAGTAACGGACCACCAGCGGACCAGAATTTCTTCAAGCGGACCAGAAGCTTTCGAAGCTGTTTTCAACTGATCTTCGCGGATTTTGACTTTTGGAGCTGGAATTTGATTCACTAAGGTGCGAAATCACTCCAGGAACACTCAGAAATCTTTTTTCACCTCGGAAACACTAGGAATTGGAAGAATTTGATGAAAAATGAAGAAAACCCACACTTTATTACTCTAAAAATCCGAAAATTGATCAAGAACACAACAGTAGAGCAACCAAATGCTCTGATACCACTTGTAAAACCGAGATACGATCTTAATACTGCATGCCTTGATCAATGTAATGAACACGAGATGTAAATAAGAGAATTCTTATTGATCACTTGAAGATACAAAGAAGACTCTCTCTAGTTTCTCTCTCTAGAACACACACAGAAAGTGTAGAATGACTCAGAGTGTTAAGCTATCATTCTAACACAACCTATTTATACTTAGTGACTAAACAGGCTGCGTACCAAATGGTACGGGCGTACCATTTGGTCGCGGACTTTGTGACCAATGATATTGTCACTAAAACTCATACTAAGACACACTCACATAGATACAATACACGAGACACATCATAGCATAGGTATTGCTTATCCCATTCACGTTCTAAGTGGAAATAGTTCCATCACATGAATATGAATTGAAAGTACACAGAACAATGAAAGGATGATGCAACACCACCTCTTGAGGCTAAATCAAGCAGTATGCCACTACTCATGCCTCCTACTCAACTTCAGACTCCAGCAAGGAAGTTAGCCTGCAAGCACTTGATACAAATTAATCTACAAACAATAATAAGACCACATTAAATCATCCATATAACTTACATTGCAATAATAATGCAGAAGACAAGCAAGGCTCTCTCAAGAAAACAAATGTGAAGGAAGACTAATTGCAGCAGAAATATAATTCCAGTCTACTTTTTTAATGGCCAGGTGTACCAGACTAACAGACTAACTACAGCCTAATTTTTGGTAATGGTTTGACAAATACAGGATAACACAAGGCACACAATGAAACTCTTTCACTTCATTTTGTAAGGTGCAAGGCACTAAACTCACATATAGATGCCATCAGAAGGTATTTTCAGCTCTTACTAAAAGGATCCCTACTCGGTTCAACTAAACATATCAAATGTGAAGACACTTATACACCACATTAGAAATAGCGAAAAAATGATGACCCGTCGCAACGCGCGAACGGGTCACCTTCTTGTAGTAAATAATAGCAAAGAATAATACGTCAAATATGAGTTCATAGGATGCCTATATCAAAATACAAAAAAAATATCTAACAACTATTCTAGAAACTCTTTATATTTTTCAACAATTATAACTTTTGGAAAATCAGTGACGTGGATGTAAAAATACAAAAATACAAACATGGTAGAAGAAACTAGAACCGCTCAAGCATTGTACGGTCGAAGTGGGCCTCGCGATTGAAAAAATGAAACACGCATTTAATTTGCCACAAGTGATGATTCACGTGTCCCATGGATAATCATAGTCACAAATGGCATTAGATATTTATGAAGTGTTAATGTGTTTATCTAGAAAAATCAAAATATTTTTTTTTTATGAAAACCGTCAAATGTAAGGTGTAGTGTAAGACCGTTATTAAGATTGATTTGATTAATTAATAACGTACACTTTGTTAAGGTGTATTGTAACTTCTTAGTGTTAAAAACACAACCCTAATGTTATAATATTAAAATTGTAAAAATCATATCATAGCGGAAACTCTTCGCTTATTAGACCAGAAAATGCTTTGTTACATGAACTAGAAAACTTTCTGCTTGTTCAACCGATACGATCGATCGCCGGTGGACGAAACAGAAGAAACAATTAATGAGGATGAGTACGTACATGAAGACTACGACACAAAGGAATATCAAGAAGATTGGGCTTTGTTGGGCTTAAGAGAGTTTAACTTCTACCACATTTGATGAAGGCAAGTTCCATAAATACAATAAAATGATATATATATATATATATATATATATATATATATATATATATATATATATATAATGGTGAAAAAAGAAAAAATGAAAAAAGAAAATTAATCACAACCATTAGATCAAGAGATCTAATGGTGAAAAGGGGTGTCTACCTGTCTACACTTATGAGGGTGTCTACAATGAACTTTTCACTATATATATATATATATATATATATATAGGGAGAGGATCATTTGAGAACCAATTTGATTTGAGAACTAAAAAGAACTAATTTGAGCCACAAGTTTATTTACATGTATCCCCCCTCCCATGAATTGTAGTGGTCTCCCCTGAAATGTGTGGTTGAGATTTAGGTTCAAATGAGAACTTTTTGTTTTGAGAACTTTTGAGAACTAAATCTCAACCACACATTTCAGGGGAGACCACTACAATTCATGGGAGGGGGATACATGTAAATAAACTTGTGGCTCAAATTAGTTCTTTTTAGTTCTCAAATCAAATTGGTTCTCAAATGATCCTCTCCCTATATATATATATATATATATATATATATAGGGGAAGGATCCTGCGAAAACACTCTTTTTTTGTGAGAACTGCGTAAACAAATCTTAAAACCTACATAACTTTTTCATACGTTAATATTTTTTTAAAAAATTTGCACCAAAAGTCTTAAAATTATATTATCTTTAATCCTATAAAAGTTTTAAAAAACTTAGCGCTTTTTTTATTTTTTTAAAAATATTTTTTTTGTGTGGTGCACATGTGCATCACAAAAAAACTCATACTTTTAGTATGAGTTAATATTTTTTTTCTTAGTCGCACCATATGTCATATATTTTCATCATTTTTTTGCGTTTTTATTGAATGATGCACATGTGCATCATACCAAAAAAAACGCTCATACATGTGATATACATTAATAGTTTAAAAAGAAATTGCACCCTAAATCTTATAGTTGTGTTATCTTTAGATTTAAAGAAAAAAATAGCATTTTATAACTTTTTTTAATTATATGATGCACATGTGCATCACACGGGAAAAAAAACGTTCAGCTTTTTTTTAATATTTTGCTTCAGATTTAAAGATAACGTAATTCTAAGACTTTTGGCGCAAAATTTATGAAAAATCGTTAACGTATGAAAAAGTTACGTGAGTTTTAATATGTGTTTTCGTAGTTTTCACAAAAAGATGTGTTTTTGCAGGATCCTAACCCTATATATATATATATATATATATATAGGTAAAAGATCCGTGTAGACCCCTTATTTTTTGTAGACCCCGTAGACCCCTTATAAAACTCAATAAAACTCATTAAAACTCACTAAAAATAAAACTCAGTTTTGTTAATTTAGTTTTTTTTATTTGCGATAAGATTTTAAGAACAAAAAAAAGACAATTAAAAAAAAAGAAAAACGAAAAACATTAAAAATTGAACATTTTAAGACAATGAGTTTTAAAAATCAATGAGTTTAAAACTCAATAAACTCAATAAAACTCAGTGTTGCGTTT
>JBCNJP010000001.1:1773395-1808028 GCA_039602395.1 Deinandra increscens subsp. villosa
AAAGCCGTAGGGATTTTTTTAAATTAATTTTTTTAGCTTAGTTTTTTTAAAAAGTAAATTACAAATATTGCCCTTTATGTTTATAAGAAATTACAAAACGTGACCTTTAAGTTAAGAAATTGCACCCATTGTCCTTTTTTATTAAATTGACTAACAGTTATCGTCCTTTTCACTAATAAATGTTAAGTTTTTCAGTTAGTTAGATGTAAAATGTTCATTCTGTCCCTGAAACTTAAAAGGCAAAACATGTAATTCTCATAATTTTTTTTCTATTTCATTTTGTTTTCACCAGTTATATTAATTCTCTAGCATATAATAATATTTCTTTAAATATTTTAAAAAATAAATTTTAAAAAATTAAAAATATAAAAATAAAACTATTTTTCTAACGTTATTTTTTTCTTTTTATTTTAGTATTTTCTTTGGTTTAGTTAATTAATCTGTTATATTCCAATACCTATATATACACACACATTGTTTTTCTAAACATTATTTTCTTCTTTATTTTTTTTTTGTGACACTCATATATATTATTTTCTCCTTTATTTTTTGTAGTATATATCTTGTCTCAAACTGTGTTATTGCCGACCATTTCTATTAAAATGTATCAAAAAATAATAGATGTCATTATAATCTTGTGTCAAATCTTCGAATAAAATATGCAAAATAATTTTTTTTATATTTTGATATATTTTAAGAGAAATGGTCGACAACAACAAAAGAAAACTTGACAGTAATTCTTTTGACTATTGATCATTAAAGCGACCAGAGGCTCAGATCTAAAAATTTATCAGTAATGGTCATCGATTGGTTCAAGCTACCATGAGGCTGAAACTATAAACCAAGGTAAAAGGCTGACTGATTTGGTGGCTGTGAAATAGTGATTCACCCCGCCAACACGAAAACCACCATATCCACCAACAGGAAATCTACGAAATAGGAAATCTGTGGCATCAGTGGTCGCGAAACAAAGAATCACCTAGCCAAAACTAAGGAAAGAGTTCAGATCGATTATGATATACACCTCAAAGCCAACAGATCATCATAGCCACGTATAACAGAAACCATACTATCATCAGAATTAGATGACGAAAAGCTATCACAAACTAAGTCAATAAGTTGAGAAAAAAGTGAAGACCCCACTAGCCCATAGTGCACCTAACCGTTTTGATCTGTTACCAACATCATCCATAGCTAATCACCATCCTCATGTAATAAATAAATATCAAAATTTACAAATAACACTAAGAGTAAATTACTATTTGCATCTCTGAGGTTTGGCCACTTTTGCCACATGAGTACGATTTTCAAATTATTAACATATAATTCCCTAACGTTTACATTGCATTGCCATTTGAGTCCTTGAGACTAACGGGGTTAAATTTTTCTGTTAAATGAAAGGGTATTTCAGTAATTTCATGGATGAGGGACTAGTTCTATAAATTTATATGCTACTAAAAAGACAAGGACTAATTTTGTATTTTAATTAAAATGATACAAAAACTTTAAAAAAAATAAAAAAGAAAAATAACCCGTCAGTTACCAGTTCATCTTCCTTTCCTTTGACCTAAAACTTTTCTCCACCAAAACCACCACCTCACCTCCGGCGACTGCCACCGCTCCGCCACCACCACCTCCACAACCTTCGCATGCAGACGATGATGTTCTAGAAATTGATACAGATCCGCAACCCAGATAAAGATGGGGACGAGATATTCCATAAATTAATACAGATCTAGAAATTGATACAGAGATGAAGATAGATCTGTAATAAAGACGAGAATATAGGCATCGGGGCTGTGAGTCTTGTCACATCCCGGACAAATGATTGGGTGTGAGCGAGATGGAATTATAGTCACAGATATACAGATTAACTACTACTAAATTCAAATGTTAATTAAAACATAATATCATTAATTGTTGCAGCGGAAAGAGTGGTAAATGATATTGTCTTACATTTGAACTTTAAAAGTCAAGTTTCATTTATTGAAAACATAAAGTAGTTATTTAGGATAGATAGGGACTAGGACTCCAACGAAGCAAGTCCGAATATAAAGGCGAAGTCCCATTTGCACGGCTTCCATGATCAGCTTATTTACCTGAGAAATCATGAGTTTAAAAGGTCAACATAAAGTTGGTGAGGTTCACAGGTTTAGGACTCGATAGTAAGATTGTAAAGCAGTTTTCAGGAAACTCAGAATGTTATATTAGCTTAATGTTGTAGTTGTATGATCTCACCTGAACCTTGATTTCAAATACTAACAGTTTACCCACCCATGGTATCCTCGCCCGAGAGATACCAAACAGGCAAGAATAACTAACGTGTACCCCTTGACAATATACGAAGTCAGGATTGGAGCTACCAAACTGGACAGGGTTGTCAACCCAAATAGATCTATTCACTAGTTATCGTTTCGAGCAGAACTAATTGAAATCAACTAATGGTGGGATTCAGTTGTACTAACGTTTATAACGATAAAGTACCAATTGTTGGGCAATCGGTAAGAGAACAGATAATCATACGGCTAACAAGTAAACCATAACATTAAGTTAAAACATTTTATCAGTTCATGATTTCTCCCCCATAAGTGTAAAACAGTTGTAAAGGAAAGGGGCCGTGAAACTCACTTGATTCAGCGGTATTGATGAATTGCCGAGTGGCAACTAGTAAGTAAAGTCCTAATAAAACATAAGACAACATGCATAAGGGTCCACATAATCATTTGAGTAACGAACATTACCCAAATGATACCGGTCAAGTCTTGACGTATAATCCCGTTTGTAGCGTTTTGAAAACCCGTTAGTTAATCAGTTTACAAAATCAGCAAATATGAATGTTCACGTATTAAGGCATTTATGTAAATAAATACAAGGAATGAACATGCGATAACGTATCATGAAGATCAGTTCAATCAAGTCTTGAATATTGTTTTAAATAATAATATTTATTATTATTTTTATGTTCGCTCGCTCGATTGATTTATTAATCGCGTTAAGTTATAATATATATAACTAGGGTTGATAATTATTATTGAAATAATTATTATAATTTGTCAAAATAATTTTATTAAATTATTACAAGTTAAATGATTTAACATAAGTAGGTAAATATTAAAGGTTATTTTAATATTTAAATCATGTTATGAAAATTAGGGTTTTGAGTTAATATAAATATAATTATCATTATTATATTTACAAACCAAGATGATTTTAACTCAAATTAGGGTTTCTAAAATTCGTAAAGATAATTATTTGTTGAAAATAATTATTTATGATTCGTTACGTCGTAAAACGTTTTTAAATCGTTTAAAGATTTCGTTTCAATTTCAAACGTTAAAAATAAACATTTGATCCGGTTAAAACGTTTTGATTATTTTGATTCTTTTAAAATAATCAAAAATGTTTAAAATATGTTTTTCATAATTTCTATAAGTCTTTTGATTTTATTTTTATAAAATCATTTTTAAATAACTTTATTTATTAAACAAAGTTAGGGTTTTAATAAAAGACTTTTTATAGAAATTCATTTACGTAAAATGTTTCCATTTTTGTATAAAATCCAAATGTTTTATACTTTTTGTCAATTGTTCAAAAATATGATATTCTATCATTTTTTAACATAAAATATATCTATATATATATTTTATCCATTTTATTTCTTTTATAAAATCTAAACAAGACTTTTAAGTCTTTTATTTTAGAACTTATATTTTTATAAAATGTGACCATTTTATATAATAATTTCTATGGCTTAACTCTTATGGTTTAGTTTATCTAGTAATTTTTATAAGATTACTAAGTTATTATTTAACCATAAAATTTCATTTAAATGTTACTAAGTTATCATTTTGTGTCCAACCTTTTTATAAATTCATCCTAATATCCAAAATAGTCCATAAGTGTTTTCAACACATTATCTAGTCCATGAATACTTGTCATTAGTAAATATAAATCCATGATTTTGATGATTAACAATATAAGTCACAACTATTAATAATTCTATCATTTTATGTCATAACATAAACATGATTATAACAATTCTAGTGAACCATAACATGTCACATAAAATCAACAATGTCTAAACATGTAACATATGCTAAACATTATAAATCATCATATGATCAAAATAAATCCATTTAACTAGTGATTTAACTATAGTTTTTCATCATTAACAAAACACTAACATTACTGTGTTAGATAATTATAAGATGATCATGTGTATTAACTAGCTATATAGCATAAGTTCCATGAACAAAATCATTACATAAACACATTTTCAAACCTTATAATTAACCTTAAGGTTTATGGAAAATCAAAGAAGGAAATATGAGTCGGTTAGAAACTTCGGGTTTTAAAGGGTCGTTTGTCAAGACTCGTGGGATCGTTTGGGATGTTTAAAACGTAACGTAATGTAATCGATAGAGGTTAAAAGACTCACAATGAGTGAGATGGTGAAATCGAACAAGAAGAGGAAAAAGGTGGCGGTGGGTGGCAGCCCACGGCAGCAGCTCCGCTGTAGCAGGGTGGCGACCGGTGGGGAGCACAACAGCAACAGTGTGGCAGCAGCAACAATAGCTCGGAACGGTGGCGGGTGGTGGCTGTTTCTTGTTCGAAGGAAAGGAGAGGGGGAGAGGGTGGCGATGGGGTGGCTGTTCACGGTGAGAAAGAGATGGAGGTGGGGCTATGCTCGGTGGTGGCTGGTGGTGGCTATGTTTCACGGCAGAGAGAGGAAGATAGGTGGTGGCGGCTGAGGTGAAGGTGGCGGGGCTGTGGGTTGTCGAGAAGGAAAACAAGTGAAAGGGGGAGGTGGTTTGCGGCTGTGGGGGCTGTGGTGGATGGCGGTGGTGGTGGTAGATGATGGTGGTGGTGGTGCTCAAGGGTGATGGTGGTGGCTGGAAATGATGGTGATGGTGGATGGTGGGGCTGATCTCGACAGGGAAAAAAAGAGACGAGGGACTAGAGGAGATGGTATGAAGTGAATGAGTGCTTGTGTAAGTGTATGGTGAGTGTAAGATGGTTTGGTGGTGATTTGTTTGTGCAAGTCATCCCTTACTATTGAGTCATGATGATAACTTGTAGGTTAGTAGGAGAGTGAGGTGTTTAACTTGGTTTCCACAATTCACTAACAAGTATTCTCTAAGTTAATTTTTATAAACATTAAGCATGTAGGTGACTTTATTTTATAAAAACCAATCTTGGTTGATAAAAAAAAAACTTGTCATGTTTAATAAAATGTGACTAGCATTTGAGAGTTTTTATAAAACATGAAAGAATGGAAATAGTTAAAACCATAACTTCTATAAAAAGAATAAAAGTATAACTTTTATAAAAGGTGGTGGCTAATTTTTATAAAAGTTAAAGGTGTTAATCTATTTTATAAAAATTATACAAAGATGATGGGCAAATATATTAAAATAAACCCATAGGACTTTGGGCTTTAAATTGGGCCAAATCATTTAAAAGAAAAATGTATTCGGGCTCGTTTGTCGGTAATGGGTCGGACGGGCCCAAACGGGGCAGCGGATCGAGGCCCGGGCCCGTTTTGCATCGGTTGAGGTTACGGGTCGCCACGATTATTCGGATTGTTAAGTTTGGGTAACGGGTCGAAGTTTCGGGCTCAGTTTAATTGTTTTAGGCTTATTGGGCCTATTGGGCCATGTCGGGCCCAATTAGGTGTTCAGTTAAGTTTAGGCTTAAGTCTTGACAACGATTTCAGTTTGTGACGTTTTTATTTCATAAAAACAGTTGTTTAGGTTGGTTATAAAGGTTTTTCAGAAATCAGTTATGTTTTCCAGTTTTTCAAGCGGGTTACGGATAACGTTTTCAGTTTGTCAGTTTGTAACAATTTTAAGCTCGACCGTTATGATTGTTTAAAACTGAATAGTTTCAGATGATCGATCGCTTGTCAGTTTGACGTGTCGATTATATAAACGTTCGACACCAGTTCCGGATAAAATATAAAAATACATTTTATATTTAATTTTTTTATTATTGAAGTTCCATGATTTTATACATGTAATCTTTATGTTTTTAACGGATATACGCTATTAGTACAAACGCGGGATTAGGTTTACGTAATCAGTTAACAGTCAGGCACAATAATTTAACAGTTTAACAGAAATCAGATAAGATAGAGCACAATTAATACATAATTAAAAGTCAAAGTAAACGGTTTGACCTGGATTTTCGGACAAGGTGTCACATTCTCCCCCAGTTAGAAGAATTTCGTCCCGAAATTCAGTTCTTGATCACTGGTTGACTGCGACGTTTCCGAAAAGACGAGGGTACTTTCGACGCATTTGATCCTCGCGTTCCCAAGTGTACTCCGGACCTCGTCGAGAGTTCCATCGCACTTTGACAATGGGAATGCGGCTATGCTTCAGTCTCTTAAGTTCTCGGTCAAGTATCTCGACATGTTCTTTGATAAAGTGGAGCGTTTCGTCAACTTGAATCTCATCAAGTGAGACGAAAAGCGTTTCATCAGATAAGCATTTCTTAAGGTTGCTAACGTGAAACACATTATGCACACTGCTTAGCTCTGCATGTAGACGTAGACGGTAAGCTACCGGTCCGATTGTCTCGGTGATTTCAAATGGACCAATGTAACGAGGGTTAAGCTTTCCTCGTTTGCCGAACCGGATGACACCTTTCCAAGGTGACACTTTTAACATGACGCGATCACCCTTTTCAAAGGACAAGGGTTTGCGGCGGTTATCGGCGTAGCTCTTTTGTCTATCCCTAGCAGCTTTCAGTCGGTTACGGACATGAAACACTTTCTCAGTCGTTTCAAAGATCAGTTCTGGACCAGTCAGTTGACTGTCACGATCTCAGTCCAGCAAAGCGGAGATCTGCACTTTCTTCCGTAAAGTGCTTCGAACGGAGCGGCTTGAATGCTAGTGTGATAACTGTTGTTGTAAGAGAATTCGGCAAGTGGGAGATGTTCATCCCAATTTGGTCCGAAATCGATCACACATGCACGTAGCATATCCTCAAGCGTCAGGATCGTTCGTTCGCTTTGTCCGTCGGTTTGGGGATGGTACGCGGTACTCATGTCAAGGCGAGTACCCAACGCTTTCTGGAGGGACTTCCAGAAGTTCGCAGTGAATCGGCTATCGCGATCGGATATAATAGATATAGGTACACCGTGACGAGAGATGACTTCTTTCATGTAAATCTTAGTCCGTCTTTCCATACTATCGGTTTCCTTAATCGGTAGGAAATGAGCGGATTTCATTAGTCGATCCACTATTACCCAGATAGCATCACAACCAGATCTAGCTTTAGGCAGCTTGGTGATAAAGTCCATAGATATTTCTTCCCATTTCCATTCCGAAATGATTGGTTGTGTCAGTAGTCCAGACGGTTTCTGGTATTCGGCTTTGACCTTTGAACACGTCAAGCATTTACCGACGTAGGTAGCTACATCGGCTTTCATGTTCGGCCACCAGAAGTGATCCCGCAGACCATGATACATTTTGTCCAATCCTGGGTGGATGGAATATCTTGACTTATGGGCTTCATCGAACACGAGTTTTCTCAATCCTCCAAAGCTAGGTACCCATAGTCTATCCATAACGTTCATGGTTCCATCAGGTTTTTCAAGCAGTTGTTTCTCCATACCACGCAGGCATTCGTTCACCAGGTTCTCAGGCTTAAGAGCTTCGATTTGAGCGTCACAAACTTGTGACGTGAGATTCGAGCGTATGGTCATACTTAATGCTCAAACACGACGTGGTTTGGCATGTTCTTTCCTGCTTAAAGCATCAGCTACAACGTTAGCCTTGCCCGGGTGATAATGAACCTCACATTTATAATCGTTAAGAAGTTCAACCCAACGTCGTTGTCTCATGTTTAGCTCTTTCTGGTTAAAGATGTGCTGGAGGCTCTTGTGATCGGTAAATATGACGCACCGAGTCCCATTGAGGTAATGCCTCCAGATCTTGAGGGCAAAGACAACGGCTCCAAGTTCTAAGTCGTGAGTCGTATAATTCATCTCGTGAATCTTCAGTTGTCGAGAGGTGTAAGCGATGACTTTCTCACGCTGCATCAGTACGCAACCCAAGCCTTGATGCAAAGCATCACTGTATACGACGAAATCGTCGATTCCGTCTGGTAAGGATAGGACTGGGGCGTCGCAAAGCTTTTGCTTCAACAACTGGAAAGCAGCTTCGGTTTTATCATCCCAGATGTACTTCTTATCTTTCTGAGTCAGGGCGGTAAGAGGCTGGGCTATCTTGGAAAAATTTTCAATGAATCGGCGATAGTAGCCAGCGAGACCTAAGAATTGCTGAATCTCGGTTGGGGTCGTGGGAGTACTCCAATCTTTGATTGCTTCAATCTTAGCCGGATCAACGTGTATACCTCGGTCGTTGATCACATGACCCAAAAAGTGTACTTCACGAATCCAAAAGTCACATTTGAAAAACTTTGCGTAAAGCTCTTCTTTCTTCAGCAGTTCTAAGATGAGTCTCAAATGTTCTTCGTGTTCTTTCTTATTACGCGAGTAGATAAGAATATCGTCGATGAACACGATGACAAATTTGTCCAAGTATGGTTTACACACGCGATTCATTAAGTCCATGAATACGGCCGGTGCGTTAGTCAAACCAAATGGCATAACGAGGAACTCGTAATGACCATAGCGTGTTCTAAACGCTGTCTTCGAGACATCTTCATCTCTAACTCGGAGTTGATGGTACCCCGACCTTAGATCGATCTTGGAATAGAAGCATGATCCTTGTAGTTGATCAAATAAGTCATCGATCCTTGGAAGCGGGTAACGATTCTTTACAGTCAATTTGTTCAACTCTCGATAGTTGTCACACCCCGGTCAACGGATTTGGGTGTGAGCGAGACGAAATCATAGTCACAGATATACAGAACAACTCCTACTAAATTCAAACGTCATTTAAAACATAACACCATTTATGTTGCAGCGGAATGTTGTGGTGAAATGATAATGTCTTACATTTGAATAAAAGTCTTGGATTGATATTGAAATCATAAATCAGTTTATTTAAGATAGGTCGGGACTACGACTCCAGTGAAGCAGGGTCGAAAGTTACAGTGAAGCCCCATTTGCACGTCTTCCATGATAAGCTTAGATACCTGAGAAATCATGAGTTTAAAAGGTCAACATAAAGTTGGTGAGGTTCACAGGTTTATGATTCTATGATAAGTTTGTAAAAACAGTTTACAGTATGTTGGAATAACAGTTTACGGTATGTTGGAATAACAGTTTACGGTATGTTGGAATAACAGTTTACGGCATACTTAAATGTTACGTTGGTTTACTGTCGTGTTTGTAAGATCCTACCATGAACCTCAAATTCGAATACTAACGGATTACCCACTCATAGCATTCTATCCCAAGAATACCGAACAGGCAAGAATAACTGACGTGTACCCCTTAACAATGTACGAAGTCAGGATTGGAGCTACCAATCTGGGCAGGGTTGTCAACCCAAATAGATCTATTCACTAGTTATCGTTTCGAGCAGAACTAATCGAATTCAATTAATAGTGGGATTCAGTTGTACTAACGTTGATAACGATAAAGTACCAGTTGTTTGGGATACAGAATGGAACATGTAGTCATACGGCTAACAAGTAAACCATAACATTAAGTAAAAAAAAAGCAGTTTATCAGTTCAAGATTTCTCCCCCATAAGTGTGAAACAGTTGAAAAGAAAAGGGGCCGTGAAACTCACTTGATTCAGTGATGATGATGGATTGCCGAGTGGCAACTAGCAAGTAATGTCCTAATAAAACATAAGACAACATGCATAAGGGTCCACATAATCATTTGAGTAACGAACGTTACCCAAATGATACCGGTCAAGTCTTGACGTATAATCCCGTTTGTAGCGTTTGAAAACCCGTTAGTTAATCAGTTTAAAATCGGTAAATACTATCGTTCACGTATAAGGGCATTTAATGTAAATAAATACACGGAATGAACATGCGATAACGTATCATGAAGGCCAGTTCAATCAAGTATTAAACATCGTTTTAAATAATAATATTTATTATTATTTTAATGTTCGCTCGATCGATTGAATAATTAATCGTGTTAAGTTATAATATATATAACTAGAGTTGATAATTATTATTGAAATAATTCTTCTAACTTGTCGAAGTAATTTTATTAAATTATTACAAGTTAAATGATTTAACATAAGTAGGTAAATATTAAAAGTTATTTTAATATTTAAACTCATGTTATGAAAATTAGGGTTTTGAGTTAATATAAATATAATTATCATTAAAATAATTATATTTACAAACCAAAATGATTTAAACTCAAATTAGGGTTTCAAAAATTCATAAGGATAATTATTTGTTGAGAATAATTATTTACGATTTGTTACGTCGTAAAACGTTTTAAATCGTTTAAAGATTTTGTTTCAAGTCAAAATGTTTAAAAATAAACATTTGGTCCAGTTAAAACGTTTTGATTATTTTAATTTATTTAAAATAATCAAAAATGTTTAAAATATGTTTTTCATAATTTCTATAAGTCTTTTGAATATATTTTTCTAAAACCATTTTTAAATAACTTTATTTATTAAATAAAGTTAGGGTTTTCAATTAAAGACTTTTTATAGAATATTCTCAACATAAAACATTTTCCACTTTTTGTATAAAATCCAAGATTTATACTTTTTATGTCAAGTGACATAAATATGCTCTTTTATCATTTTTGATGTAAAAATATATCTATATATTTTTATCAATTTTATTTTCTATAAAATCCGAAACAAGCATTTTAAGTCTTGTTTCTCTTAGAAATCATATTTTTATAAAATGTGACCATTTTATATATAAATTCCATGATGTCATTTTATGGTTTTAAAATCCAAGTAATTTTTATAAAATTACCAACTTTGTTATTAAACCATAACAATTCATTTAAATGTTTTAAGCTATGATTTTATGTCCAAAGATTAAGTGAACACACCTAACGTCCATATTAGTTCCATGTATGTCACTAAACGTCATTTGTTCATGTTATTTGTCATTAGTAATATATTAGTCCACAAACATGTTGATTAATCACTAAAATCACAAACCATAATTCTAGCAAGTTTCAAAATATTAACACATGATGATAACAATACTTATCATTTTATAACATTTTAACATATGATAACATCATCATTTAACTATGTTAACATATAATTATCATAAAATCATGCTAGTATAACATAAAATCACCAATCAAAATCCACATTTTCAAACCTTACAACATTAAGGTTTAAGGGTAAATAAAAGAAGAAAAATGTAGTTAGGTGTTTATGATCATTAGAAACTTCACATTTTAATGGTTCGTTGTCAAGACCCGGTTGATCATTTGGGACGTTTAAAACGTATTATAAACATAAACGATAACGGTTAACGGACTCACAACGAGGTGTAAATGGAAAACCGAAAGAAACAGAGAAGGGTGGCGGTTTGCTGTGGTGGTTCACGGCTGTGAATAGTGGCGGCAGCAGGAGCTCCGCAGCAGCAGTAGCAACTCCGGCGATAGTAGTGGCGGACAGCAGCAGTTTCGGCGGTGGCGGGGGTCGGTGATCACAGCAGCAGCAGTGGCACTCCACGGCAGCAGCTAGGAGCAGCGCATCAGCAGTTAGCGGTGGTGGCTGCTGTGTTCTATGGTGGTGATGGAAGCGATTGGCGACAGTGGTTGCAAGTGGTGGTGGGTGGTGTTGTTTGGTCGAGAAACAGAAAGGAGAAGGGTGAAGAAGATGGCGGTTCCGACAGCAGCGGCCGGCGCACAGCCGCAGCTCCGATCAACAGTAGCAGCCGGAGCACGGCAGCGGTTCAGTAGCAGCATCACAGCAGCGGTGGAGGTGGTACAGCCGCAGCTCCACGGCAGTGGCTCAGTGGCCACATCGCAACAGCGGCGAAGGTGGTGGTGCGTGATTGTTGTTTCACGGGAAAAGAAAAGGACAAGGGTGGCGGTGGTTGGTGTTTGCTGCTGTGAAGAAAGGGTGCAGGTAAACAAAAGATGGAGGTGGTAGCTTCTGTTGTTGCTTCACGTTTAAAAAAAAAAGAATTGTAGTTGCTTGCTTTGGTTCACCTAGAATAAGAAAGAAAAAGAATGGAGGTGGATGGTTGTTTATGGTGGTGGTGGTTTGTGGTCCACGAAAAAAAAAGAAAAAAGAAGGAAAGGTGAGTGTGCTCTTTGCTTGCTTGCTTGGTGTACATTCAAAAACAAAAAAAAAGAAAAGGATGGAGAGTTTGTTTTGGGTGGTTTAGCAGAAAAGAAGGAAAAGGTGGGGAGAAAGGAGTAGGTTGGTGGGGATTATGGTGTGTAGGGTGTACAAGTCTTGGAAATGGGTACACACAACTTTAGGGTGATGATGGCTAGGATGAGGGTAATAGAGTGGAGTGTTGGCCACTCACATCACCATATTTCATTAATAAAATTTATCCTAACTCTTTTATAAAACCACCAACAAGTAGGTGACTTTTTATATAAACTTGTTGAGTTTTTATAAAAAAAAGTTTAAGTGTTGTGAATATTTATAAAGCTTATAAATATTTGAGGTGAATAATCTACAACTTTTATAAATAAATGTTGTATAAACTTTATACAAGTTCATGACAAATTTTTATAAAAATATAAAAGATGATAATCATTTTATAAAAATTAATACAAGTTTGATGGGTTTAATTTATAAAAATAAACCCATTGGGCTTTGGGCTTTTTATTGGGCCAAATCATTTAAAAAAAATGTATTCGGGCTCGTTTGTCGGTAATGGACCGTACAGGCCCAAACGGGGCACCGGTTCGAGGCCCGGGCCCGTTTTGCATCGATTGAGGTTTCGGGTCACCACGATCATTCGGAATATTATATTTGAGTAATGGGTCAAGGTTTCGGGCTTAGTTTCATTGTTTTAGGCTTATTCGGCCTATTGGGCCAAGTCGGGCCCAATTAGGTGATCGGTTCGAGTTTAGGCTTAAGTCTTGACAACGATTTCAGTTTGTGATAATTTTATTTCGTAAAAACAATTGTTCGAGTCGGTTACATCAGTTTTTCAAAAATCAGATATAGTTTTTAATTTTGAACACGGGTTACGGTTTACGTTTTCAGTTTTGTCAGTTCGCAACAGTTTTAAGCTCGACCGTCCAGATTGTTTAAAACCGAATAGTTGTAAACATACGATCACTTATCAGTTTGTTGTGTCAGTTATATAAACGTTCGACACCAGTTCCGGATAAAATATAAAAATACATTTTATATTTATTTTTCTTGTTACTGAAATTCCATAATTAATCCATGGAATCTTTATGGAATTTACGGGTATACGCTTGTAGTACAAACGCGGGATTAGGTTTACGTCATCAGTTAACGGTCAGGCACAGTAATTAACAGTTTAAACAAAAATCAGACCAGTTAATGCACATTAATACTTAATTAAAAGTCAAAGTAAAGAGTTTTGACCTAGGTTTTCGGACGAGGTGTCACAATAGTCGATACACATCCTGAACGTTCCATCTTTCTTCTTCACGAACAGCACGGGAGCACCCCATGGGGAGTGGCTTGGACGAATAAATCCCTTATCTAGCAACTCCTGTAGTTGGCTAGATAACTCTTGCATCTCGGACGGTGCCAATCGGTAAGGGGACCTGGCAACGGGGGCGGCTCCGGGTGTTAGGTCGATGCGAAACTCAACCTGTCGTGTTGGAGGTAGTCCTAGCAAGTCTTCTGGAAAAACTTCCGGGTATTCGCAGACAACAGGAACGTCTTCAATACGTTTCTCCTTCGGTTTCTTCTCAGTGACATGAGCTAGAATGGCATGGCATCCTTTACGGAGGAATTTTCGTGCCTTCATAGATGATATGATATTTAGTTTGGTTCCACTCTTCTCGCCTTGCACGTTCAGAGTGTTACCATCTGCTAATGGCACTCTAACCATCTTCTCATGACACACGATTTCTGCATGATTCTTTGCTAACCAATCCATTCCAATGACTACATCAAAACTACCTAGCTCAACAGGCATCAAGTCGATACAGAAAGAATGGTCGGAGAGTTCTAATGGGCAGTTCGGATAGATGATTCCGGTTTCTATCAAGTCACCATTCGCTAATTCTACTATGAACTTAGTGTCTAAGGCAACAGGGGTGATTTTAAGCAATTGACTAAAATCAGTAGACACAAAGCTTCTATCGACACCAGTATCGAATAAAACAGAAGCATAATGGTTGTTTAGTAGAAACGTACCCGTCACCGTGTTGGGGTCACGGTGGGCGTCTCCGGCATTGATCACGAAGGCTCTTCCTCTAGCCTGGTTAGCACCTTGATTCTTCATCTTCGGGCATTCACTTTTGTAGTGCCCAGTAGCCCCGCAACCGTAGCAAGTGCGCTTTGGGCAGTCGCGTGCTACATGTCCCTTAACCTTACAGATGTTACATTAGACATTATCACAATCCAGAGTGTGATGAAGGTTGCATTTGGAGCACAGAGGAGCAGTACCGGTGTAACCGGTTTTACGGACAGGATATGAAGGAGCAGTGGCGGCATAGACCCTTGCCGGTGCGGTTTCCTTAACTGGGGCCTTCTCAGGGTTCTTATCATCGCGATTCCTCCAGAGTGGGCGCTTCCTCTTGTTATCAGGTTTCTTGCTTGATGATGGAGTGGCACTAACATCAGAGGGCTTGTTCTCAGACGCCTTCTTGCCAAAGTTTACACCTTGACGATTAGCTTGGTAAATGAGGTTGTGTGCCATACGCACAGCATCCTGGAAGGTCTGAGGGTTCGAAGAAAGGACATTTCCCTGAATGTGTGGTGCAAGTCCCCAGATGTAGCGTTCGATTTTCTTGTACGGTGCAAGTCCCTGAATTCATGAACCTGAATTTGATAGCCCAAACTTTGTTTCAAATAATAATTTTTCTAAGTCTTATTAACTACAACTCATAAACACTTAAATTGATTACATGATTATTCTTAAACAAAATTAATAATATGAACACACGAAACACAACAAAGCCTAAAACCTAGAACTAAAGGAAATAATCTTACCTGAATCAACAAATTCTCCATTGATTTTGGGTGTTTTGAGTTTTGATTGAAGAGTTAGGGTTGCCATTGTTGGGCTGAGAATCTCAGCCATCAACCATAATCTTCATTTTTATGAGCAGTTACGCGCTTTCTAACATCACAAGTGTACACATTAATAACTTCTATCGAAGAAATACATTCGATGAAAATAAATAATTTTTAACATCAAGCAAATCCATTTAACACTCCCAAAGAGCAAAAGCTAAAAACCTGGAAGTAAAAGCAATAATTGTACCTGAATCCACAAATTATCCATTAATGAACCTTTTTATGAACTTCATTTTAGGGGTCTTGAGTTTTGATTGAAGAAATAGGGTTTCCAGTGCTGAGAATCTCAGCCATCAGCCACGAACATTATTATCAGATAATTGTTATTTCCCCAACATCTCAAAAAACCCCAGCCGTCTAAAAACGATCACCGGCCGCCTCACACCCAGGCAAAACCAACGACGATCCATCAGACACTGCAATGCAACCATCAAAAACCCTCTATCACGACCCGCGACCACCGACGACTAACATAAAAAGACGTCGTTCACCTTCGGAGAACACCGGTGACGAAAAGAAGATCTAAATCCGTCATACAATAGTCGTTCACCATCGGGGTTTCCTGGCTTTTTCATACAATATCTTTTTCCGTCATATAGTATCTCTTTCTCTCGTTTCGTGATGAGAGATAGACGATGGAGCTGCAAAAGATACCAGAGAAAAAAAAACGGAGTGTAGAGAAGTAAAGTAAAGAAGGAGAAAGTGAGTCACTGTCTTATTGTAATGTTGTTATTGGATGGGTATAAGGTAGCGTTTGGTATGCAGGATTGAAGGGTGGAATGGAATGTGATACGGATCCGGATGATCCGTATGTGGCGCCCGACCCGCGACCCTTTTGGGGAGTTCGAAACCTATTCCAATTGGGTTTCTTGTTCCCTACACTATCTTTATTTTTAGTAATTATTATTATTAAATAAGTTTCCTAAGTGTATTTCCTATTATTTGTTTCTCTATTTAAAGACAATTGTAATTCATATTATGGGAGTTGAATTTTGAATAAAGAAAAGTCTTTTCTTGTTGAACAGGTTTTGTTCAATCGATAGTTCCGGTTGGCCGGATATCACATCGTCGTCGGCGACTTGGTTGGCCAAGCGTCTTCGCCGCTAGGTTTTAGCCTAGGTTATCTTCTCCCGCTCATACGAATCCGTATCAAGTGGTACTCAGAGATCAGGTTTCTTAGGATGTCGAATCGTGAGGGAGATCGTCGTCAGTACCGTAGATTCGCCGCCGGAGGCAACGGGCAGGAACAACGTGATCCACGTGACGTTGCTGAGATCGAAAGGTTACAACAACGGGTTCGTGAACTTGAACCACTGTTTGGAGACACACCGATATATGATCAAGACGGGGTGATACCCGATGCGGAAGAGTGTCTCCGCATCCAAGTATGTCTTGGTTGGGTTACTCTTCCGCTAGCAAAACTCGCGTCGTCCGCGCAAACCGCATCACCCGCATCCGCACAAGATACACTTTATGTGCCACCGCCCCCGGTTCGAACCCGTCATGGTCCGTAAATTCAAGTTGAGCCGGTACGTATAAAAAGTTTATATTCTTTTGTTCGAGTTTTTGGACTCAGGAGGATCAAATCGGAGGTAATTTTGAAACGTAACTCATCGGACTTTTGGAATTTAATTATGGTGGAATTCAATTTTGCATACATATTTGTACGGGATTTATGGAGTTTCCATCGTGAGAAATTACTATTTAATTGGGATGCAAAGGTAAACAAAAATATTATAATCCCATGGGGCTTACCGGTCCTATTCAATTTTTATGGGATACCAACTGAATTGGAGCTTCTATTTAGTTTTCATGGATATCTTCTAAGTTTGGGGTTTTTGTTTGATTTTTTTGAGGTACCCACAAAATTTGGGTTTCTGTTGGAAAATTTTGAATATCCCAAAAGTTTGGGGTTGAGGTTCCACGATTTCTTTTGGGATATTATGAGCTCATATGGGTTATCTTATACTTGCACAATTAAGGATGGGTTTTCCGTCCGCATTGGCGTGAGGATCAAATTTTTATCAGGATTTGCTCTATTTTTGTATAAGGCACAAATTATCAATGGTATGGATATTTTGACTAAAAGTGGTTTTCGTTCTAAAATTAGCGGTGCTCTCTTTGATGTTCTCAAGACTCGAGGACGAGTCTTTTTCGAAGAGAGGGAGAAGGATAAGGAGGTGGGAAGACCCAATAACCCAATAGACATGGGACCGGCCCGCCATAGTCGTGTTCCTTTGAAGCCGACTCGAGCGACATGCGAAGGTAAAATTAATGAGTCGGTTGTGATGATCTTGGTCATGTCGTTGTTGAAGGGAAGGCGTCGGGATGTTCCGTTTGATCCTGGTGGTTTTGATCTGATGTTAAAACTCGAGGACGAGTTTTTCCAAAGAAGGGGAGGATGATGCGGATCCGGATGATCCGTATGTGGCGCCCGACCCGCGACCCTTATGGGGAGTTCGAAACCTATTCCAATTGGGTTTCTTGTTCCCTACACTATCTTTATTTTTAGTAATTATTATTATTAAATAAGTTTCCTAAGTGTATTTCCTATTATTTGTTTCTCTATTTAAAGACAATTGTAATTCATATTATGGGAGTTGAATTTTGAATAAAGAAAAGTCTTTTCTTGTTGAACAGGTTTTGTTCAATCGATAGTTCCGGTTGGCCGGATATCACACCGTCGTCGGCGACTTGGTTGGCCAAGCGTCTTCGCCGCTAGGTTTTAGCCTAGGTTATCTTCACCCGCTCATACGAATCCGTATCAGAATGAGTCATTACATCAGAATGAAAAGTGACATGTTTGGTAACACATTGGAATGGAATGGACCATTACATAAGGAATGCAATTCATTCTATTTTTAAAGATTTTCATTCTATGGGGGAGGGGTGTTTTTTTTTATTCCTTTAAGGAATGGAATGAAAGTTTTTTTTTTCAATTAGATTTCTTTTTAAAACTTTATGGAAAGAAAAAATATAAAAAAAGGAAAAAATAAAAAATAAAAAGATAATTATATTAAAAAATAAAAATAATAATAATATAAATTCAAATAAAAATAAGACAACAAATGAGAACCAAAAACAAAAAATAATAAAGATAAAATTAAATTAGAGAATAAAAAACAAATAAAATAAAATAAAATAAAATAAATTATTTAATAAAAAAGTTAAAAAATAAAACATTGAAAAATATAAATATAAAACAAATATAATAATATTAGTAAATTAGTAAATTATATTCGATTATTTCACTTTTACTAACCATCAAACAATACGAAACAATGATTTATTCCATTCCCACATGGTAACCAAACATGACGATGGAATGGTAATGATTATTTCATTCCCTCGACCATTCCCTCCCTCATTCCATTACATCATACCAAACAGACCCTAAGAGTTGTTATTATTTGATTAGTCATTAACAGCACAGTAAATTAAGACACACAAAAATGTTAAAAATTGTAATATATATATATATATATATATATATATATATAATTTGTTTTGAAATACAAAAAAAATCATCTTTTGTAGATACACATCAGGATTAACAGCCGTAGATGTTTCTAGGGGTCGTATACATCTTTTGTAAAAAATGGAGTAGGGGTCGTAGATGCTCCTAGGGGCCATATATATTTTTTGTGAAAGAGGGAATATGAGCTGTTGGTACCAGATTTCAGGATATCTTGAGCAGCTCGCAGAGGCTCATAAGCACTTCACTGTAAGGATCCTGAATTTTATTTTTAGCTAACGATTACCTTCTCTTTTGTTTATTTTTTGCAGATGACTCTTGATATGACACACGTGCCCTAAAGACTCAGTCAACTAACAAAAATCGTGGACCAAGTGGACTCTAACGGCTAGCTAGGCGACGTGGGATTAGTTGCTAATTCTTAGGGAGTTAGTTATTATGTAATCCTTAATATATATCGAGCTCTAGGGATGCACACAACACACAATATTTGTTCTCGAAACTCTCTATAACACTTAGAATACGAGCTCACTTCATTTTTACTTGAACAATTTCCGTTATATAAAAGTTTGAGGCAGCATGCACTTTAAGCCAGCTCCCGAGGTTTTTTGCTAGGATCCTTGAGGATACTCAGGGATCTTGGATTTTTCCCTCGTTACATCCTTGTGTCAACATCTAAACTTACATTTTCCTTGCCAGATTCATCAAACACACTACCTCACTTACAAAGTTTGATCAACTAATTGCTTAGGCAGTTTTTGACCAAAAGAATTTGGAGCCCACCGTGGGGCAAGTGGTGTTTAAATTCAGCCAAGAGCTTTGATCTCCTTCCTGCTACAAATTCCTGAAAATATCGACTCAATAAAAGATTACTTCTAAATCTATTCCAACCACCAAACCGA
Organism: Deinandra increscens subsp. villosa; assembly: GCA_039602395.1. NCBI lineage: Eukaryota > Viridiplantae > Streptophyta > Magnoliopsida > Asterales > Asteraceae > Deinandra > Deinandra increscens. The sequence goes on from JBCNJP010000001.1 coordinate 1,792,892, forward strand.
CTGTTAGCACCGGTCTTCCTCCAATTCCAAAGAAAACGACTAACACCGATGCTAAAAGAATGGAGTATCCTACTTCTACTGGATCACAAGGTATGTCTACCGACCCTTCCATTTCTAATAACGATTTGTATGTTTTGATCAGGCAAATGAAGACTCATGTGGATGAACAAGCCAAAACCAACGAGAGAATGACGGAGGAGATCATGGAATTGAAGAAATCAAAGAAACCAGTAGAGGAAACTAGCCCTTTGATGCCGAAATCACTCGGTTCTAACTCTCCGAAAATATCGGAACAGCCAAAACTGAATGTAAAATCCTCTACTACTCCAAAGTCAAGTGTTGCAACGGCTACTGCTTCGGGATTCTAGGGTTCTCAACATCAGAAGACTTATGGGGTGATAGATCTGGAGTACTCCGGATTCTACTCCGAGCAGCCCCCAGAATCTTACTTCAGAGATTATGGAAGTCAGCAGCCGAGATGCTCGAGCCAGCAGCCAGCCGGATTCTCAATTCAGCAAACGCCAAGACTCTCAGCGCAACTACCCGGGTCTCGACCTCAGCGGTTCACGACGTCTAACTTTCAAGAGCCTTGGAACCAGCAGTCAGGGGTACCTAGTACTCAAATGCTACAAGGATCCTCAACTTAGTCGTTCCCTGAATTCTCAAGCCGCTTCTGAGCTGCTCAAGATCCCTAAGGATCCTTATTTTCTAACCCTTCTGTGTCTGCAGGCATGTTTCCAAGCTCATCTCAGGAGATGCATGAGGGAGACTTCATCCCCATGCAAGTGGAGACCACAACTGAGCTGACTATCCTCAGAGATGCTGGATATGGACCCGAGATCCATCCTTCGAATCCCGGGGCTGGTAACAACTTTAATAATTTTTATGCTAATCCTAACCAAGGAACTGTGCAGGATTCAGGTATCAACCCAACTATAGCCAGGGAGCTTCAGAGACTAAAGGACATGATCTCAAGTGTCCCTGGTGTTATCCGGCCAATTCCTGAAGTGCCAGCACGCAGTCACAGAGTTTCCAGGTTTGCATGGCCCATTTGTGACGTGGAGATTCCAAAAAGATTCCAAACTCCTAACATGAAACTCTACGATGGGGCCACGGATCTTGAGGAGCACGTGCACAATACAGGGAACGGATGGAAATCCACCCCCATCCCAGTAAACATCAAAGAAGCTTGCCTCTACAAGGGATTTGGCTCAACACTAACAGGACCAGCCTTGAAATGGCTGCTCAGTATCCCTCCTAATGCCATTACTTCTTTTCCGCATTTAGTTAACCTGTTTAATAACCAGTTTTCTTGCAGCAGAAGCTTTGAGAAGCTCACAGGTGACTTGTATAGGATAGTTCAGAAGTCTGATGAATCCCTTAGGGACTACGTGGCCGGATTTGGTCGAGAAGCTCTGGATATTCCCAACTTGGATATGGCAGCTCCTGTAGAAGCTTTCAAGATGGGGCTTAGAGGGGATTCCCATTTTTATGATTGTTGAGGCTAGATTATGAGGCTTGTAATATTAAATAGTTTGGGCTAGGCTTAGAGGGTTTATTTAGTTTAGTAGACTAGTTTATTTGGGTTTACTATTGGGCTTGGGGTTTAAGATTGGGTTTACCATTAGGGTTTAAGGGCCCAATTGTAAACTCATGGGGAGGCTATATAAACACCATGAGTTCACCATCATGAAGGTTGCTGATTACGATTCTAGGAGTAGCCAAGTGGTGTTCACGATCGTAAACCCGAGAGAATCTTGTTTACGATTTCTAAGTTGTACCCGACAAGTTCATCTTGTGTGCAAAGATCAAGTTTTTATTGCTTTAAACATTGTATTCTTGTGTTCTCTTCATCTCTATTCTTGAATCACTAATCTAAACGGTTTTCGCACGCTTAGATTAGTTAGATATCGTGAACGGTTGTTGATTCTAGACCAACAATTGGTATCAGAGCTAAGAATCACTAATTCGAGGTTCTCACGATATTGGATTCAAGTATTTTCTGAAAAAAGTTCGAGTTTTTGAAGATTTAGAGGCTGTTCTACGAGTTTACGACCAAATCTGCTGCTGTTCCTGCGTTTCTGATCTGTTTCTGGGCATTTTCGAGAGTTTACGATTGGTGTTCTTCGCGATTTCAATGTTTACGAGTTCAAGAACGGATTTTTGAAGGTTTACGATCAGAAAATTTGGGTTTACGACTTCAAGACACGATTTTTGGGAGTTCACGACATTTTTAACCGGAATTAGCGTTTACGATTTTACCAGCCGGAAACGTGTTTACGATCTGATTGTATCGGAAACGAGTTTACGACTGAAATTTATCGGAATCAGGAGTTTACGATCCACAGGTGATTACGATCGTAAACAGGGATTACGATCGGAAACAGGGTTGGTTTACGGCAAAAAGTCACTATTTCACACTTTCACGGAAACGGACATAACTTTTGACTCGTTTGGAGTTAGAGGCTCAAATTTTAACACGACGTTCGTGACACCGAGCCCCAGAATTACCCCGGACTAATGTCCAGGTGAGCTCTTTTGGACCCCCAAATTACACTCCGAAGGCCTCCGTTTTCGCGTTTTAAGTTTTTGATACTATTCTTTGAATAGTACTTTTGCCGTTTATGCCGATTTGTCAAAATTTTCAAAGGATGCATATCTAAATAAAGAAAATGAGTTCAGTGGTTGAAGAAAAGAATATGGTTGAGGACAAGGATGCTTTCGCAGATGAAGTTGACAAAACTAAGATATGCCCCAATCCTACTTGTGCTCGTTTAATTCATGGCCTTAGACAACTGTGGAAAAATAGTGAGATAGAATTATTTGATATGCAATTTTCTAGAAGTTCATTTAAGGGCAGATGGGAGAAGAGTGAAGAGAAGGTGAAAGCTCAATAATTAGACATTGAGAAATATCAAAAGCTAGCAACGGAGAAGACTATTTTATATGATCAGGCTAGGATTGAGATATCAGAGCTGACACAGAAATTAACTGAACTGCAGCAAAAATATGATGAGCTGCAGGTCAAGTATGATTGCAATCAGGAAAGAAATCAGCGAATGCTCGATGCTGGAAAGGAATTATCACATGCTGTTGTAACTGGTCAAGTTGGGAAAGATAAAACTGGGTTTGGGTCAGAAAAGTCTGATAAGTCTCTATCTGCAAACATCATTATTCCTCCACCAGTTCCTAGAGACATTATAGGAATACTTCTTAGTGAGGATCAAGTTGAACGAACCACGTCTGATTATAAAGAAGCTGCTCCTCCTATTGATAGTGTCTTGGTTGGAACTACACCATTGACTCAAGAAGAAATTGATAATGAAGCAAACATGACTTATGGTGAAGGGAGAGTAGAGGATATATTAGACAATGATGCTGAGTGCCAGGAATATGACAGGTGGCATAACACTAAGTCTGAAGATGCTGGGATAGAGTTGAAACCATACCCTAAAATTGAAACCCCATACTTCAAAGTAATTGATGAAGTCAAAAGGGAAAAGGTGATCTTGACGACACGGCCTGAGGGGAAGATCCTTATGACATCTGGATCAATGTTTGACCAAGAACCAGATGTTGGATATGACCTACCATCCTTCTCCTCTAAGTTCAAGGGAATAACTGATGGAGAGATAAGTGAACCTAAAGTTGAGAGGCCAAAGATCACCATCAAGCATCTGAATATGAAACCAACAGCTGGAGTGAAGAATTAAAAACTCAAGGGAGTAGCTGTGTCTCCCATTTCTTCAGTTGGATCATGCAGTTGGCGTTGTAATTGCAAGAATGATGCTTCAACGTCATAGAATCAAGGAAGCACAAAGACAGTAAAGACAAGTTCAACACAGGCTTCGAGGAACCAGCAGAAAGTCAAATCTGAAGCTGTAGAGAAAGCAAAGAAGCAGACACAAGGCAAACCAGCTCCATATCAGCCACCAAAGACGAATGGGTACACGTCTGACTTCTATCTAAAGAAGCAGACTTGCTTTAATTGTGGCAATGCTGGTCATATTGCTAGAAACTGTCTTTATCGCCCCTATGAACCCTATTATCCGAACAGTCAAAGGGTTTCATCTCAGGAGTCTGTAAAGTCTAAGCCGATGATGGTGCAAAAACCTAAGGCAACGAAGACTGTTACTCCTAAGGTTAAACCCTCTGATCAACATTGGGGCGCTGCCAAAGCTGAAAGAAAATCTTTAAATCAAAACAACAGCTTTCCAAGTTACCAAAATTTCCAGAAACAGGTGAAGAAACCGTTTTCAAAACAACCAAAGTATGAAAAACCCATAGTTACCCCTCCCAAGGTAACTAAAACTGTTTTGAAAAATGATTCTAAAATGAAGAAGGTTGAAAAACCTAAAGTCACAACTCCAAAGGTGACTAAAACAAAAACTATTTTGAAAAATGAATCTAAAACGAAGAAGGTTGAAATACCTAAAGTCACAACTCCAAAAGTGACTAAAACAAATTTTGACTCACCTGGAACATGGAAACCAAAAATCAAGGCAGCTCCATCCCAACTTCCTGATTTCTCAAAGGGGGTGTTCTTACAAGAAGTATCTTTTATTGATTGTAAGGGAATAATTTGTGGCTTGTGTATTAAATCATCACTTGGCGGACTATTTTGAAGGCCTATGTGTTAGAATAGGTGAAAATTAGCTGGGTTATGGGTATATTGGGTCATTGGGCCAATTTAGACATGTTTGGGCCCAATTAGAAAGAGTTTAAGGGGAGTTTAGTGGGCCTGTTTAGTCCAATCCGGAAATTAGATGTAATTAGGGTTTGTTGGATGGCTTGTATACCAAGCTAATCCATTCCTATATAGGACTCTAGCTACTTGTAGGGGTTGGCTAGTTGAGAGAGACTAAGGAGACCTTTTCGGTTTGCATCAAATCTGTGTACCAGACGATTATTTAATCGTGTGCACGAATCAAAGGTGATTAGTATCATTTTGTTTGTTTAATCGTGTTCTTCATTGTTTACTATTTTCATATTTGTTCTTGAATCAATCAATCGTCGGGATTCCGCACCTTCGATTGATCGTCGATATCGTGTAAGGATCGTTTTGGGACTTACAATTGGTATCAGAGCCAAGAAACGAGAGTTTCGAGGCTCACACGATATCTGGATTCAAGCTTTTAACGATTTCCATCTAGTTTTTGCAGGTTTTCGCGGTTAACGGTTGGGAAGAACAATCTAGGGTTCATATATTTTTCTTGTTTTGTGTCATATTTTGGTGTTGAAATTTCTAAATCTTGTTAAAAAATCAATTTGGTTTTTTTTAAATTCATATGTCTTTGAGTTTTGGAAACTTGTTTAAGGAAAAAATCATGTTATTTTTTTAAAAAAATTGCTATTCAACGGTGTTAATAAAAACAAAAAGAAAAAAAGGGGAATTACGGAAAAGATTGCAGAAGTTGTTTCAAATTATTCGATTGATAATTGAATTAATTGGAGATTTTCAACAAAATCACGAGATTTACGGGTTCTTGAATTCACGATCAGAAGAAATTTTTTGGATTAGTTGACCGAAGTCACCTTTCGACCGAAATCGAATTCTCGGAGGAAATCAGATTTTATGAAGTAAATTGAACTTCAAATTAATTACCAAATTGCCATTGGTAATTAATTAGGATTTGTGGTCCATATCATCCGGTTTTTGAAGCAAGAAACGGCCACTCAATTTAAGTTGGTGCAAATTAATTTTGACGGGGTTTTACTCGTTGAATTTTTTTGCACCTTGTGGAGTAATTCGTTTTTTTATTTCCATATTTTTACTCCAAGTGTTTGAAGGTGTTACTAACGATTTTTTTGTGAGTATCGTGTGAGATTTTGTGCAGGTTACAACTCGTGACAGAAGGTTCGGAAGGCTTTGCTTGTGTTTTTGGAACTTCTCGACCCTGCTCAGTACTTTTCGATCAGGTTTTCTGGTCGAAAAGCCCTTTTCAGCCGCCTCAATCAATCGAGAAGCCCCCTTTGTGGCTTTTCGATCCATTGCTCCTGCTCGAAAAGTCCCCTAAGTGACTTTTCGACCAGCCTGCCCAATCGAGAAGTCCCCTTTTGTGACTTCTCGATCAGTTTCACCGATCGAAAAGTCCCCTCAGAGACTTTTCGATCCAACCCTCTCAATCGAGAAGTCCCCTTGAGACTTCTCGATCAGCCTCCTTTGATCGAAAAGTCCCCTGTGACTTTTCGATCCATCGTGCTCCTTGATCGAAAAGTCCCCTTCGAGACTTTTCGATCCAGCCTTCACTTTTCGATCGGCATAGACTTTTCGATCCCCATCCTTTTCGATCGAAAAGTACTTTTCGATCAGCTACCCTTCAGCCGAGAACCACTTTTCGATCAAGACTTTTTGATAGTAAACCCACTTTTCGATCCATCCCTTTTCAATCCATTCAAGTCTTTCTGTTCGTATTTGCTCCAGAAGTTCATCCAAAGAAGATAATGACAAGTACTCAAGTTGCTTCTCCTCTTGTGAGTGATCAAACTCAGATATGTTCGAACTCGGCATGCTCCGAATCAATCGAACATTATAAGCAACTGTTTCGAACTGAAGAAAGAGACCGTCTCAATGCAGAGTACAAACTAAAGACTCATCTAAAACAAGTCGAACCCTACAAAAAGAGGATAGAGTCTTTAGGTAACGAACTCAGTCAGGAGAAGTATCTTTTCCGGACATTCCGTGAAAAAAAGGAGGAAAAGCGGAAGATCAATCGTGCTGATGGAACTTGGATCTGTAACTGCGAGGAATGCTCAAACCCCACGTGCTGTGCTTTGATTAAAGAATGGGAGAGCAAGTTTACAAATGAATGTCAAAATCATGCAATCACTGCTAGAGACCTTAGGGAGTCCAAAGGTAAGACCAAAATATTTAGAGAGAAACTTGAGGCCATTCAGGTAGATGTTAAGAGTCTTCAACGTCAGGTGAGTGATAAAAGCACCTATCTTAGGCTTGCTAATGCTAAGGTAGAAGAGCTAACCAAGGAGGTTGAGGAACTAAGAGCAAAACTTGACACTTCCCAATCTGCCCTTGAGAAACATCAAGTGATACAAAAGAAAATGATGGATTCTCATCATGCTTTATTCAAATCTGAAGAGCGACTCGAGCAGGTAAAACAAACATCTGGCCTCGGGGATGGAAATTTTCCTCCCCCATTACAACATGAATACATCAGAGTGCCCCAAACTGCCGATGAATTGTTGAAAGAGTCGCTTAATGAAGCAACCATGGTGTATGGGCCTCAACCAGTGCAGAAAGATGAAAAGACAGCCACTGAAGCAACTCAGTCTAATAACACTACTGAGTGTGCTGGTTCAAGCTCTAGTGAAGTGAACAGGGCTGATGAAGAAAAGTTGACTCCTTATCCAAAGATCGAGACTCCTTATTCGAAAGTGGTGGATGAGGTAAAGCGGGAACGTGTGGTGATGACTACAAGGCCCAATGGTAAGATATTCATGACATCTGGGTCTATGTTTGACCAAAAACCAGATGCTGGCTATGAACTACCATCCTTCTCCACTAAGTTCAAAGGCTTGGGTCATGATGGTGGTTTATCATCTAACATTAAGAGCATAAGGCCCAAGATCACCATCAAGCCTCCAAATTCCGTTCCAATCAAGATTGAAAGGCCCAAGGTGACAAACAGTTCTCCAAACTCATCAGTGGGATCATGCAGTGGCAACACAACTTTCTCGAAGAAGCCAAAGGGCCCAAAAGTTCAACTGTCTGGTTTTGCTCAGTTTTCCACAAATCAGAAAAGAGTCAACATAAATGGATCAAGGTCAGAAAGATCGAACAACTGGAGATCTGGAGTCTTTCTGAACATGCAACCGAATCTCAATGCCTCTCCATCAAAGCCATACAGCTCAAACGGTCACACTTCTGACTTCTACCTGAAGAAGCAAACTTGCTTTAATTGTGGCAATCCTGGTCACATTGCCCGAAATTGTCTCTATCGCCCCTATGAGCCATATTATCCACAAAGTCGGAGTGTTTCGTCTCGGGAATCAGTTAAGTCTAAGCCAATGAAGGTGCAACCACCTAAGGCAATGAAGACTGTTTCTCCTAAGATAAAACCCTCTGATCAACATTGGGGCGCTGCCAAAGAGCACAAAAAGCTCTTAAATCAAAAACAGGTTTTTCCAAATTATGACAATTTTCATAAAAAGGTGAACAGATCAAAACCTCAAAATGTTGAAAAACCTAAAGTTACTCCTCCAAAGGTAACTAAAACTGTTTTGAAAAAGAAACCTGAAATGAAGAAGGTTGAAATACCTAAAGTCACTACTTCAAAGGTGACTAAAACAACTTCCAAATCACCTGGAATTTGGAAACCTAAATCAAAGGCAGCCACACCCCCAATTCCTGATATCACAAAGGGCATGTGTTTAAAAGAAGTAACTTTCATTGATTCAACGGGTTTACCCAGAACCACAATGGCCTGGGTTTTAATGGCTAACTAATCTCTCACAGTGTGCAGGAACCATCAAGGAAGACTTTCATTAACCTTGTTTGTTTGTGATAGTGATTGTTCCAGGCACAGGATAGGAGGCATCTCTCTACTACATGACATGAAGATTTCAATGGAGGGTATGTTTCCTTGTGAGAGGTAAATCTGAGAAAATCAGCAGTAAAGGTAACACTGTCTAAATTGTTTGTTTCTTGGCTGATTTGATGTGAAGTATGGTTGTGCATGAAACAAAACCCATTTCTGAAAATTTTCAAAAGATAAACTTTGAAGGTTAGCTTGGCCAGTTTTTAGTACATATTTAGTATTGTGTCAGTGTAGTTTAAGTTATAAAAAAAAAAAAAAAAAAAAAAAAGAATAAAAAAAAAAATGGTGTTGTTATTAAAAAAATCAAAAAGCAAGGGGAAGAATAGAAAAGATGAAATTGTTGACCCCTCAAAATTAAATTGTGCTTTTTAATTTTTAATTTTTAACTTTTGTTTGTTTGTCTTGAGAAGGTGGGAAGTGAAATAAATTTCCGTTTTGGAGATGGCTGACACGCGTAAGGCAGATGTGAAAGACATGATCCATGGTGATATGCTGGTAGGCTCGGCTCTATAAATCTGAAAAGGTATGCGTTACACACTTAAAGATAACGTATGGCAGTTTGTTGGGTAACAGCACTTAGGTTAATTGCATTTCTATTTGACTGCATGTTCAAGTTCCCGATACACACGCTTGTCTCCAAGAGTGTGAAATTGAGCTCAAAAAGTCGGTGTCCCCTCTGCTTTGCGTGAGCAATGACCTGGGGATGCTTCACAGTGTATGTAAGGCTCTCCTCTGCTTTGCGTGAGCAATGACCTGGAGTTGTCCATACATACGTACTTCTAGATCATCTAAAATAAAAAAAAATAATAAAAAAAAATAATAATAATATACACCCAAAAGATGCCAAAGAGCACATCAAAAGAGACCCTCAAGAGTCCAAAACCCTCAGCCTTTGTCACTGATGAGAGCATTATTAAAATATGTTTCAAAAATTCAGTTGACTTTGTATATTATACCCAAAAAAAATCTATCTGATCTATTCTTTCTCTTCTCAATCCAAGTCTGGAGCTCAGTTTCAAACTTCTGGATCAGGTTGTGAAAATATGTGGTAGGGAATTTATGTGCTTGATAGTGTGTAATAACATGTACCTAGGATTTGTTGAAACCCACTTGCTGTTCATAATTAATGCACCAATAAAAGATAATAAAGTGACAAACAGCCTGATTAAGAAAAGGGTTTGAGTTTAAAGTGGATCAGTATATTGGCAATCACCTAGACGTGTTCGAGTAACAGAAGCTGAAAAGGGTTCCTCAGTCAGATTCATACGGTTTGATCCCAAAATAAAACCTTCTCGTTTAGTAATTTGGTATGTTTGATTTTATTTTTATTTTTATTTTTCTTTTGGGTTATCTTAAGTTTGTTTTTATTGTTTATGTTTCAACCATGGCCAGGTTAATTTAAAGGTTTTAATAAGTTTTTATGGGTTCGTGCAAGAAGGTATCACCCCTCCAGAATCTCAGGGGGAGATAATGTGAAGAGTCCTCAGGTTCAGGGGAAGTTTTTGGTAAAATAATTCTAACCCGATATCCAGTGATCATTGTCTGGGTAGTGTTTGTTCCATGTTATGCTTGGCAGGTTAAATGGAAAAGACAAGTCATGGAGAAGAAGGTCAAGGACTCAGTTGACCAAAGCAAGAACTCTGCTGCTGATCATGTTGAAGAACCAGCCGGAAAAGGACTTACCCTATGCTTAGGGGAAGTTTGTTGGTTGTTCAAGAAAAGCTTCCAAAGACTCAAAAGATACCACTCTCAAGTTTAGGGGAAGCTAAAATGAAGAAAAGATGCCAAGACAAGCAAGTCAAGTCTGATTACTACTGATTCAGCAAGGACACAACATTGTTCAAGAAGGAGCAAGTATTTGAGAATCCTCCTCTCATTACATGCTTATCATTTTAAGTTCAACCTGATGCTGATAAGAGAGAAAGAGCCATCAAACATCCCACATGCTGCCCAATGAGAAGATTGAAAGAAGAAGAAGATATTTAATAGCACAAGCCAAGGGGAAGATTGTAAGGGAATAATTTGTGGCTTGTGTATTAAATCATCACTTGGCGGAGTATTCTGAAGGCCTATGTGTTAGAATAGGTGAAAATAAGCTGGGTTATGGGTATATTGGGTCATTGGGCCAATTTAGACATGTTTGGGCTCAATTAGAAAGTGTTTAGAGGGAGTTTATTGGGCCTATGGGGTCCAATACGGGAATTTGATGTATTTTTGGGTTTTTGGATGGCTTGTTTACCAAGCTTGTCCATTCCTATTTATAGGATCCCCTAGTCTACTTTGTAGTGGTTGGCTAGTTGAGAGAGACTAAGGAGACCTTTTCGGTTTGCATCAAATCTGTGTACCAGACGATTATTTAATCGTGTGCACGAATCAAAGGTGATTAGTATCATTTTGTTTGTTTAATCGTGTTCTTCATTGTTTACTATTTTCATATTTGTTCTTGAATCATCAATCGCCGGGATTCCGCACCTTCGATTGATCGTCGATATCGTGTAAGGATAGTTTTGGGACTTACATTGATTCCTCAGGTGTACCCAGAAAAACAATGGCCTGGGTACCAATTACTAACTAATCTCTCACTATGTGCAGGAACAGTCAAGGAGGATTATCACTAACATTTTTATTATTAATTTGTTTGTTGATAAGTGATTGTTCCAGGCACAGTTTAGGAGACGTATCTTCATGTCATGACAAGCAATTTTTTATGGAGGATATGTTTCCTTGAGAGGTAAAATGTCAAATTCAGCATGAAAGGTACTGTTTTTAACTTGGTTTTTGTTTGATAAAGCTTTAAAGGGTGTTTGTGTCAAACCAAATTCCTTAAAACTTTTAGTTGGTGGTTGGTTGTTCATTTTTATTTTTAAAAATTGAGGTATGCATGCTATAAAACCCATTTTTCTAAAAATTTCAAATCCATACTTTGAAGGTTAGCTTGGCCAGATGTGTGTGAAGTAATTTGCTTTGCTTATGTGTTCGTGTTTAAAAAAAATTAAAAATTTTTTTTAAAAAAATAAAAAAAAATAAAAAAAAAATGAATGATGTTTACAAAAGTTGTGACATTAAAAGTCAAAAAGCAAGGGGAAGAAATGTAAAGATGAAGAAAAAGTTGACCCCTCAAAAATAGTGTGCTTTTCAATTTTTAATAGTTTGTTTGTGTTTGTTTCTGAGAAAGGTAGGGGAAGTTAAATATGTCAGGATTGGAGATGACTGACACGTGTAAAGCGGAAGTGAAAAACAAGCTCCACGGTGATATGCTCGGTAGGCTCGACCTAATCTTATGACCGCTAATGTAAGTGCAATGAACTTAAAATATATATATGTTTAGTTTCCCATCTCAGTTTGCATGGTTTAAAAAACTGAGTCCCACCAAAAACGGGTTGAAAGTGGTAATTATACCTAGTATTCACTCTCTCACACGCCATGTTTCTGCTGTTATGACTACACCACATAATGAAAAGAAAAGAAAAGAAAAAGAAATGAAAAAGAAATGAAAAAGAAATGAAAAAGAAATTAAAAAAATAAAAAAATAATCATTCAGTTTGGTCTTCTTTGCGTGCTTATTCGGCCGACCTGATCACCGACTGGTGATTAATGAAATAAGTGGTAGTCATAACGGTGTTGCATGGTTCCTCAAGTTGGGGGTTTGTGAATCCTCAATAAACTCTGAGGTTGGGTAGGTTTTGCTATGTACAATTGGGTGTGGGGACGATTAAACATGCTGGTAATTAGTAATCTTTTAAGCATGATGCATTTGGTTGGGTTCGAACGGGTCTGAGTTTAAAGCGGACAAACATACTAGCAATCACCTGGACTAGTCGAGTAACTGAAGCTAAAAAGGGTTCCTTAGTCAGATTCATACGGTTTGATCCCTTGTAAACTTTCTCATGTTTGATATTAGTAAGTATTTGTTTATTTTTATCTTTCGTGTGTGAGTCTTTAAGTTCTTTTTGGTTGTGATTACGTCTTGGCCAGGTTAATTTGAGAAGTCAAAATGTGTTTTCATGGGTTTTGATGCATGACAGTATGCCCCCTGCAGATCTTGACAAATTTATAGGGGAAGGAGAGGGGATAATAAGTATTATCCGAAGGGAACTCGAGGATGATACTTATTATCTAATGAAAAGACTTCCATAATACATAGTATCTGAAGGGAACTCGAAGATAATATGTATTATCTCAGGGGAAGTCCTTAGCTGAGGGGAAGTTATCAGCTAAGGGGAAGTCTTTAGAGGTCTTGGGTTTAGGGGAAATTTTATAGAAAACCCGTAATCTATATTAGGGTTTTCGGTTAAAATAATGTTATTTTGAATCAACTGAACAGATGATAATTACCTTCTAACCCAAAGACCAGTCATCAAATGTCTGGTGGAGTATTTTTTTTTAAATGAGTGTTAGACAGGTTGATGATAGAAAGATGCTGCTGCTGCTCAAAGTTAAAGAACCAGCCGGACAAGACTTCCATCTGGAAAAGCAACTGTTCAAGGGAAGTTGTTGGTGTCTTTACAAGTTTTCAAAAGCATCAAAGAGCTTTAAAGAAGATGTTCACATGTTTAGGGGAAGCTGAAGATTTCAAGTCAATCTTTGATAAAGAAAATGATACAGAGAGCAGTCAGAGATCATGAAGATCCAAGATCAATAATCAAGTTCTTCACAGTTAGAGGTTTTCAAAATTTTACCTTCTAATTTTTGGAGATTTAAGACAGTTACCGAAGATTTAGCAAGAACCAGTTCTTTCAAAAGAAGCAAGTCAATGAGAATCCTCCATCTCATTAACTTGTTCATTTCAAGAAGTTCGAGCTGATGCTAATCAAGAGGAAGTCCCAAGTGCCCGTCATGAAACCCATTGAATATTTCTGCGGAAAGAATCTTCATCAACATCTATGCAAGCCAGTCAAGAAGAAGATTTTCAAAGATCAAAGACATTTAATATCACAAGCCTAGGGGAAGATTGTTGAGGCTAGATTATGAGGCTTGTAATATTAAATAGTTTGGGCTAGGCTTAGAGGGTTTATTTAGTTTAGTAGATTAGTTTTTTGGGTTTACTATTGGGCTTGGGGTTTAAGATTGGGTTTATCATTAGGGTTTAAGGGCCCAATTGTAAACTCATGGGGTGGCTATATAAACCCCATGAGTTCACCATCATGGAGGTTGCTGATTATGATTCTAGGAGTAGCCAAGTGGTGTTCACGATCGTAAACCCGAGAGAATCTTGTTTACGATTCCTGAGTTGTACCCGACAAGTTCATCTTGTGTGCAAAGATCAAGTTTTTATTGCTTTAAACATCGTATTCTTGTGTTCTCTTTATCTCTATTCTTGAATCACTAATCTAAACGGTTTCCGCACGCTTAGATTAGTTAGATATCGTGAACGGTTGTTGATTCTGGACCAACAATGATGACGTAGTTATGACTCCTTGCAGGAACCTTGATGAAGTCAGAACAAGGGTATTAAGGTTCATCAGGCTAGAAGATGATAAGAAAATCCAGAAAAGAAATGATGTGTCAAAATCTGAATCCTCAAGCAGAAGGACGGATTCTCCTGGAAAGCAACAACGGTCCAAGTTTTATTACAGGAATGATAATCCTAGAGTCAATGCGGTTGAGGATGAGGAGGATGAAGAAGACTTCCCAAAGGTATCAGATTATAGCTTTTCGGTTGACGTAAGTGGTTTGTTATGTGCTTTGCAGGATCTAGGTGATAAGGCCAAGTGGCCAAGGAAGTCCGAGAAGCAGGGATCCTGGAAGGATAAGTCTAAGTGGTGTGCTTACCATGAAGACTTTGGGAACTTAACAGATGACTGCATAGCTCTTCAAAAAGATATCAGCTACCTGCTCAGCAAGGGGCATCTCAAAGAATTGTTTGGCAGAAAGAAGGGCAAGACTCAGGATACTGTCGAGCTGCCCAAAAGAGCATAGTCACCACCAACAAATGCCAAGGTGATAAATTTTATTTCGGGAGGATTTGATATATGTGGAGCTTCCTTCTCCTCAGCTAAAAGAGAGGCTAAGATGGATCAAGGCAGTCGACCAAAGAAGAAAGCGATGTTGACTGAAGACAAAATCATTTCCTTCGATGAAACTGATAAGCTTGATATCCAGGATACTCATCACGACAGTCTGGTAATCACATTATGCATCGCTAACCATTATGTTCGCAGGATCCTGATAGACAACGGCAGCTCGGTCAATATCATTCAGTTAGATGTGCTAAAAAAGATGAGCATCCCAGAAGAGGAAATTATCCCAAGATCTTCAGTGTTAGTAGGTTTCAGTGGAGAAACCAAGCATACAGTTGGAGACATCAGGCTCCCTGTGTATATTGAAGGGGTCAACTCCATGCAAAAATTCTGCGTAATTGACTCCCTTCCTTGTTGTAATGTTATCTTGGGGAGACCGTGGATCCATGACATGAAAGCAGTTCCGTCAACTTATCTTCAGTGTGTGAAGCTTCCCACACCTTGGGGAGTTGTAAGGATATTGAGTGATCAACAAGAAGCTAAAAACTGCCACACTTCGGCTATGAAGAATACCATTAAGCCCAGGCCAGCATAGCAATTAAAGGGACCTGAACGAAGAATT
>JBCNJP010000001.1:1808528-1829672 GCA_039602395.1 Deinandra increscens subsp. villosa
GGATGCTCGAGCTGTTCTTTCTTGATCTTGAGCAGACTGTCAAGATCCTTCAGGGAAAATGAGGTGCTGGATTTGGGAGCTGCGAACAGAAACAGGTTATTAACATCCAAGATGCTCGAATAAGTAAATAATTCGAAATCCTACAGGGACTTACCAGACATGGTGGGAGTGTGGTCGGCTGAATAGCTGTTCTCGCTGGTTGTTGCTTCAAGAACCAGGGCTCTCTCGCTGGCCGGAATCTGGTAAATTGCTTCGAGCTTCTTGAAATCAGGTTGCTTCTTGATAAGATTTTCAAATTTGGGTGCTGCAAAAAAAAAAAAACAACAGAAAAGTCAGAAACATATTGGAAATTCAACAACAACAAGAAACATCAGTATCCTACCCTTCTCAACCCACTTCAACGGTAACTCCGTCCCCACAGGAATCGAGTCTCGTTTGACGAAGAAAAAACGCTTCTTCCAGTCGTGGTCATTGTGGGAAGCTCGGGGAATCAACTGGGAGGTGGAGGTGTGAGCCTTGAGAACAAACCGGCTACAACCATGGGTTCTTAACTGGTACGCTTCACATATTTCAGGAATCCCAATGTTGAGATTCCTGGTTTGGTTCAACTGATCCAGAGAATACAAAATTCTCCAGACCATCGGCATGGTTTAGGAGTAAGAAAGTCGGGTGGTTTTGAAAAACTGAGTGATAAGCTCCGGAAACGGGAACGTCATCCCAAGCAGGAAAGGATAGTACATAAAGAAAACCCAAGTTGTGGAGATGAAATCGGACTTGGTAAGAGAATCGAAGGGTCGAAAAACAGTTTTCGGCGGAAAAATGCCGGAATTCTTCAATTCAAGGATGTCGCGATCGTCGAAAGTGCAGGTTTCTTCCTCACAGGGGATAATGTACCCTCGATCATGGAAATCTTCGATGACCGGAGAGCTTAACGAAGAAGATGACCGGGTGTTTTTCTTGGCCATGGCCGAAAACCGAGAAGAAAATAAGAAGACGAAGAAGGGACTAACCTGGAATATCGGAGAAGCTCGAGAGGTTATGTGAAGAAGACGGTGAAAATCTTTATTTCGGATTTACTATTTAAATAAAAGATCATGATTAGTACTTGGACGCCGAGAAATTTGTCCCATCATAACCACTTTTACCGTCTAAACGCCGTGAAAAAGGGAATCTTTTTGAATTTTAACAGCTGTCGAGCTTATCCACACCTATTGAAATTCAAGGGTTAATTGTTGAGGGTCTATTTTCAGGATGCTCGCAGGAAGCTCAGATAGTTCAAGAATCCTATTGTCATCTGGGAATCCCGTTTGCTCAGGTATCCTGATTAATTTTACTTCGCTAACCCTCATATTTGCCACGTGTTTTATTTGACCAGGTACAAGTGAAGTTGATAACCACTTCCGAAACTTAAGCTCCAGCTACGGTAGATCGTGGACCAAGTGAACGAGGAAGACCCATAACGGTCGAGTTAGTTGGACGTTAAGATCCCGAGAATCCTGGAAAGTTTGTTATTATTGTATTTGTTATATAAATCGAGGATTCGATCAGTAGGAACAGAAAATCAACACCGATTGAACACACTTTAGAACGCACAACATTGTATCACATAGTTCTGATCGATCAAACCTCCAACCCTTTGTAATATTTCATTCGATTATCAATAAAATTGTGTGGTAGCGGGCTCTTCAGGCCAGCTCCCGAGGTTTTTTTGCTAGGATTCCTAGAGGCAACTCGAAGGATCCTGGATTTTTCCCTCGTTATATCCTTGTGTCCAACTTTACGTTTCAATCATATTGACAAGCACACTACCTCACATTCTAAGTTTGGAATACGAAATTCCTTTGTGAATTTTTTACCAAAACATACGACGTGCTCAGCTTCACCTTTGTTCCAAAGCTTCCTGAAGACTTTGCCAGAAATGGGAAGTAAATCGGCTATCTCTATCAGACACAAATGATAATGGGACTCCATGCCTTGACACAATATCTTTTACATAAATCTTGGCCAATTGTTCTGTGGGGTAAGTTTCCTTAATTGGCAAAAAGTGAGCTGACTTTGTCAATCGGTCCATAATTACCCAAATAGCATCATTACCACTCCTAGTTTTAGGAAGCTTGGTTACAAAATCCATAGTCACCATGTCCCATTTCCACTCGGGTATTTCCAAAGGTTGAAGTAAACCAGCGGGCTTCTGATGCTCAGCTTTTACCTGCAAACACGTATGGCATTTCCCAACATAGTCGGCAATTGCTCTCTTCATCCCTGGCCACCAATAGTGTGGTCTCAAATTCTGGTACATCTTATCATTACCAGGGTGCATCATATACCTGGACTTATGCGCTTCACGGAGGATCATTTCACAGAGACCGCCTTCCTTCGGCACCCGGATTCTATTTCCCAGTCTAAGGATACCATCGGGTCCCTTAGTAAGGCGACCCACGATGGTCATCATTTCTTCCTTTCTATTCACTTCTGGATCAGCTATTTGCTCGTTTTGGGCTTTCAAAATTTCATCGATCAAATTAGCACGCACATCTATTCTCATCGCACGAACCCTCAGAGGCGTAGTTCTTTGCTTTATACTCAATGCGTCAGCCACCACGTTGGCTTTTCCAGAATGGTACTTTATCTCACAATCATAATCACTTAACACCTCCATCCAACGTCTTTGACGCATGTTTAGTTCCTTCTGATAGAACAAATGCTGCAAACTTTTATGGTCAGAGAAAACCACAAACTTCGTTCCATAGAGATAGTGCCTCCAAATCTTTAGGGCAAACACTACCGCACCGTGTTCCAGATCATGTGTAGTATAATTCTTTTCGTGTGTCTTAAGCTGCCTTGATGCATAAGCAATCACTTTGTTTCGCTGCATCAGCACACATCCTAATCCATTGATTGATGCATCACAGTATACAACAAAATCCTCTGATCCTTCGGGTAAGGAGAGTATAGGAGCGGTGCTCAACTTTTTCTTTAGAAGCTTAAACGCATCGGTGTGTTTCTGCTTCCAATTCCACTTTGCGTTCTTCTGAGTTAACGCGGTCAAAGGTGTAGCGATCTTGGAGAAATCTTGAATGAAGCGACGATAATATCCCGCTAAACCCAAAAATCGTCTAATCTCTGTCGGAGACTTAGGTTCTTCCCAATTTCTTACCACCTCAACCTTTGCTGGGTCCACCTGAATTCCAGCATCACTCACAATATGACCCAAAAATTGAACTTCACGAAGCCAAAATTCACACTTGGAAAACTTCGCATAAAGCTTCTCCTTCCTAAGAAGTTCCAACATTGTTCTGAGGTGTTCTTCGTGTTCCTCTTTCGTGCGCGAGTAGATCAGTATATCATCAATAAAGACTATCACATATTTGTCGAGGTATGGCTTACATACTTGATTCATCAGGTCCATGAAGATTGCAGGTGTGTTCGTTAAACCAAAGGGCATCACTGTGAACTCATAGTGCCCCTACCTTGTTCTGAATGCAGTTCTTGGCACATCTTCTTCTCTAACCCTTACTTGATGGTATCCAGCCCTCAAATTAATCTTGGAGAAATAACTCGCTCCCTGGAGCTAATCAAACAAATCGTCTATTTGAGGAAGTGGATACTTATTCTTGATGGTTACTTTGTTGAGATCACGGTAGTCAATGCACATGCGAAATGATCCATCCTTCTTTTTCACAAATAACACGGGAGCTCCCCAAGGTGACGAGCTAGGTCGAATGAAACTCTTATTCAAAAGTTCTTGTAGTTGGCTCTTCAACTCCTACATTTCGGAGGGCGCAAGTCTATACGGCGCTTTAGTTATCGGGGTCGTTCCCGGTGCCAATTCAATTTGGAACTCCACCTATCGCTCAGGTGGAAAGCATGGCATCCTTTCTTCATGCATTTGTTCGCCTTGAGCATTGAAATTATCTTCAACGGTCGCGCTTGACGATCGCCCACTATCGTGTGAATTTTCCCGTCCGCGGATTCAACTTCCATAATCTTCTCGTCGCAACGAATATTAGCTCGATGCTGAGTCAACCAATCCATTCCGAGTACAATATCGAATTCACTTAAGGTCATGGGAAGCAATTCTAAATCAAATATGGCATCGTCTAACCTTAACTGGAAATTCTTAACAATTTCAGGGATACTAACTTCTTGCCCATTAGCAGTTTCTATAATATAAGGCCGATCTAAAGCATGCAATGCACATTTCAATTTGGGAATACAGGTAGTAGAAACGAAACTCCTATTTGCACCAGAATCAAATAACACACAAACATAATTGCCATTCACAGAAAACGTACCGGAGACGACATCGTCGTTTTTACGTGCCTCCTCAGTAGTCATTATGAAAATTCGAGGCTAACCCTTTGGGCCTCCGCCATCTCTGCCCTTGTTCCTAAATCTGGTGTCATCCCTTGGCTTCGAGCAGTCGGCGATCCGGTGTCCCTTGTCTCCACAGTTATAACACCCCGCGGGCTTCGTACATTGATCAGCATAGTGTCCGATGGTGTTACATTTGTAACACGTGGGCTTCTCTTTTATATAATCCCTTCCTCTGTCATCTATGCCCCTTCTCTCATCTCGGTGCCCTTTCTTTCCTCCTAGGTCACGACCACGGTCACGACCTTTACCACCAAACTTCCTCTTTCGATCAGAGGACTCCCCTTTCTTTCCAGACTGACGATCCCATTCTTCACATAAAGTCCCAGTCAAATTCATTGCTGATTTTAGAGTATGGGGTCGAGAAGCTCTAACATCAGCCCTAATAAAGGGGCTCAAACCATACACAAACCGTCGAATCTTGGTCGACTCTTTCTTCGCCATATGCGGAACCAGATTTAGCAGCTCATTGAACCGATTGATGTAAGTCATGTAGTCTGAACCCTTCATCTCCAGATGAATAAACTCGTTCTCTAGCTTTTCAGACTCGTGCTCTGGGAGAAACTTTTGCTGAACCAACTTACGAAACTTGGCCCACTCCATATCATAGGCCTTGGTCCTTCCACGCTTATGGAATTCCGTCTTCCACCAGGTCAGTGCTGGACCCTTGAACGATTGCGAAGCTAACCTCACTTTATCCTTCTCAGCACACTCACTAATATCCAGTGCCCCTTTCACTTCATCTAACCAGTTAAGAGCTTCAGTGGCGCTCTTATCTCCTCGGAAAGTGCCTGGCTTACTAGCCATATAAGTCTTATAACTACAACCTCCTTTCCGCGCTTTTGTCTGAAGTAAGAGGATTTTCATCCTTCCAATCCACAACATGTAGGGGGCGGTTGTCTTCATCAACTTCTTTCTGAAGATCGTCAGTATTCTGACGTGTCCTTCTTCCGGTGGTCTTGCTAACACCGGCCTTCATCATCGACTGAAAGTAACACGAGACGCTCGATTAGAATCAACATAAAGGTTCATTTAGACTCAACTGTAACACATCTGTGACACGGACCAATCTCCACAAGGGTTTTCACACAAACGGGGTATAAGTTCTTGCTCCGGTCTTGCCCCCAAGGTATGGATCAACGTGAAGCATCGCTTCAGTCACATGTCTCGGGAATCTACGGAGGGAACACCCATCCGATACAACCCGAAATAGGGGGAGGGCTCACGAAACTAAGCACCATCATGACTATTTACGAAAACAGAGGACATAGGGAGTTTTAAGCAATTCCTACTCAAGGCATTACTTAACTTCTAGCTTCAACAAGCTACAATATCCTGAGCACAATACAATCTAGCACCAATACTTCAAACAAAAGTCATCACACTAGATTCCATAACAACACAACCCTAAGTCTTACAATGTTTACCAACCAAATCCAAATACAACACTTAAACATTACAAGTTCTAAACAACCATACGATAGTGTCTGACACATCACAAATACAACTGAAGGGAAAACATCATAACAACAAGAACCATGAAATGATAAGAACCACAATCACACTGCAGCTAGCACAATACCAACGAGACCACATCATCAGCACCCGAATCCATCAACGGTGTTTCTTCTTCCCCATGCCTAACCCAATCCTGGCTGCTTCCCCGAAAGCAGATGACGCCTTGGATAACATTTTCGCCATACTCTTTTCTCTTTTCATATCCTCCTCGTTCTCCTTTGCCAGTGCGCTGTTCTACTCCACAAGAGCAGCAACATCAGGAGAACTCGATCCCGCGAAGTCACGATAAGGTGAGTAAGGTGAGGGATAACCAGGGCCCGAAAAGGATGAACGGTGAGGCTCAATATAGGGTGCGTACGGAGCGTACGGGTAGGGTGGCATCATGTATGGTGGGGGTGGCGGAGGATGAGGATAGTATGGATCAACAGGGGGTGGGTACAAAGGGGCGTGAGAGCTGTAAGACCGCGGTAATGCCTGAAACGAGTAGCGGTCAGAAACTAGGCCTACCTGCTGGGCATCCATACGTGCAGCAATGTAGGGGTCACGGGGATCCATAACATAAGGAGGGGGTGGCGGTGGAACATGATGTCCTGCCACAACGGCGGCTGCCGTGATGATAGGGACCTCGACCATCGGCTCAGACTCGTCCGTGCTGTCGTCAACTCCAGTGGCGTAGCTCGATGGGGCGTAAGCGAAAGATGCATAGACGTGGTGCTCGTGGTGCTGTGAGTGATAGCTAACATAGTGTCCCGCTGAAAGCTCAATGACCAAATGGTTACCGGACTGCTGGGGCTCCGGATGCTCTGGTTGCGGTGGCTCCACCTCGTCTGCCTGCTCCTTAGGCTCGTCCTCGTAATCGTCTAAGTTCACCAGCAGTGCTGCAGCAACTATGGCAAAACCGGCATCAATATCATCCTGAGTCAACTGGACTTGTGGCTGAGGGCGAACAGACATACGAGCTCCAATGCGCTTCCACGGTGGTCGCGAAAGTTCCTGTGGCTATTCCTCCCGATGCGGCGTGTTCCGAATGAACGCTGAAGGAGACACGACATATCCCAAAGAATCGGGGCTCAATGGAATAACGGGTCGGCTGGGACCTGCTTCCACCTTCTTCTTTCCTTTTCCGCTAGATCATGAGGATGATGATTTGCTTCGTCCAAACACCATGACTTCAGATTACCTGTCCAATTGAAAAGTTAGTACCGCATTTTTAATCAAAATAATCCCATGCATGCCTAGGGTACCGTTACCCTAACTCACATTAAGGACGATGTGTCCTATTACACCATGCACACGGAATAACCATCAGCTTAGGTTGGCTCGCTAGGACTTACCAAGTCTTAGTGCACCTGTGGGTAGGAATGTCAGTTTGCAAGGCTGAAACTACTACCGACCTTACACTAATCCTTGATATCCTCCTAACTCACGAACTTCCACCTAGGTCAACACTTAACAAAGGAGGGACTATCAGCTTTCATGTGCTTGCTAGGGTTCACTAAGTCTTAGTGCACCTGTGGGTAGGGATGGCAGTTGGCAAGGCTGAAATCACTACCGACCTTACACTAAACCTTAATTACTCCCTAGCAAACAAACGTCCGCCTAATTCCTAGACTTAGCACCGTGCTTAGCCTAAGAGTTCTTACAGGTTCAAGCTTAGTGGCTCTAAGAGTCATCTAATCTGCTGGAACCTTGGGCTCTGATACCAACCTGTCACACCCTGCCCCGCCGCGCCCTGCCAGGACGCTGGGGAGAGGAGAGTGGGACCGGCCGCCCGTATCAGAACTTGCGGAAGCAAACAGATAGATAAAAGAGTAGATGAAGGGCTCACAACAACAGACGACCCATCAAACAAACATAACTAGAGCCATGTCGGCTGTAACATAGATCATGTTAAGTCTTACATACAAGCTTCAAAAATGAACTAAGCCCAGGGAAACCCGAAGGCTACAAGTACGGTGACGGCACAAACAAACAACACAAGATAGTCATGACAGTCACAAAAACGACATAATAACAAGATAATCCCCAAAACCCACAACACCATCTCGTCCCAAAACCACAACGTGACTTCCGCCATAACTTTACTTACCTGCACATGAACCAAAAAGATGTCAACAGCGAAAAGTTGTTGGTGAGTCGTAGCGCATTTAACTCATTTTTACAACCGAAACTTGTTTCCAAAAACACTATGCCTGCTATAAATTCATATGGTTAAACCAGCACGCGAGAGGGGTAACCGGATCAGTGGCCGTCACCGCTCCTCATGACTAGGCATATACGCCATCACCCGACCCCTAATGGATCAACAAGAACGGGTATGAGACACCTTGATCTACCTCTACAGCTGTATTGGTGCAATATATGTCTTTGTGGCCCCACACGGTCCTAAACTTACCACACTAATATGTCATGAACGTCACGTAACATGCAGTAAATTTATAACACGGTAACACATACCTAAGCACAGTAACAAGTAACATAACAAGACATGGTTCATGTACACCCCAAAACATTTAAGTAAAAGTAGGGGAAAAGCTATCAACTCACAGATTGCAACGGGCGGAAAAACTACAACGTCACCGAGCACGAGGAAATTCAAGGTCCAATGATTGTATCATAGATGCGAGTCTAAAAATATATACATAAATATATATCAGAACCTAACCCAAAACCAAGAACGTTTACAAAACGTTTGGTGAAAACAACAACACGAACGGGAAGTTGCAAATATTCCCGGGAATGTACCGAGAGGCCAAAATAGCCATACGAGATCCTCGAGTCCAACCGGGTGGTGAAATGTCACCATTATAAATTCCACGTGACTCTACTCGTAAAAATAACAAAACTGGGTGCTCGGTAATTTCCCAAACACAAAACAAAATAAAATCATGAAACTGTCCAAGGACACATGAGGACCGCGAGCAAACCAGAAAAACATCCCATGCAGTCCTCATGGGTGGTCAACAGACCACGTTGACTTTCCAGGCTATGAGGACCGCGAGCAAACCAGCAAACGAAAACCCACGCGGTCCTCATCGACTATTTTATCATTTAGTGAATTTTTCCCATTTTGCATTTTTAGCTCGTTTCGATAACGGGGTTTTGTTCCAACATGTTCCAGTAGCCATATATACAGAATTTAGGCACTTAGGCCCTATCCAACCAAAGTTACAAGTCCCAGGTTTTGTTCCAAATTTACCCAAAATCATATTGCAAGCGGGTTTAACCAATTTCAATCATTCCAACATTTTGGATTCCACCTATGGACTGATTCTAACTCAGATTTAGGGCCAAGAGCCACTGAGATCATCCAGGTGTCATTAACCCATTTTGAAAAGTCCAAAATACTCGGTTTTCGGGTTTTTAAATACAAAACTACAAACACCGCCTCCACCCAATTACCAATCTCTTCCTATGTGACAATCTTGTCATTGAGATGGTGGGTTTCCCAGGCCAAATATTCCAGAAGCATCAACAAACCCGAAAATACACATGCATGCATAAAAGACTTGTACATTTAGCAACAAAACTTGTACCGAGCTTCTCCAAGCGGGTTTTTCACTTCTCTACAGCCTCCTAGTACATTCCAGAAGCTATTTCCAAGCTTGCATGCATCATGAAAACCGATTTTAGGCAATGGATCATCCAAAAACTCGACATCAAAGCAAAACCCGAACCCAAACTCACCTTGGATTTCAACTATGAATTTGCTCCCACAAGCCTTAGATCACTCATGGATCGGACATGCAATGCCTTCAGAAACTCTAGTAAATTCCACTGATCAGTAAAGAACCCACAACATAGCTTAAGCTCAAAATGGAGAAACAACCGAACTAGATGCTTACCCGAGCTTCATGGAACTTGAGGCTGTCCTTCTGGCCGGAAATTAGTCTTCTCAGGCGAATGATCGGACGAAATGACGTAGAGTTTTCTCGAGTTAGGAGTCATGCAAATGAGCAGAAAATGAGCAAAAATCTCGTTTTTTATAGTGCTGGGCGTCGATGAGGACCGCGAGAGGTGCAAAAACATACCCCCATGCGATCCTCATGGGGTAAAAACACGCGGATCCTGACCCAGTGACCTGACGGGTCATGAGGACCGCGAGAGGTTGAACCAGAGAGGGCATGCGGTCCTTATGCCTTCCAGAAAAAAAATCATTTTTATTTTTCTTGAGATTATATATTCCGAGCTCGAGGGGTTTACCATAGGTGTTACACTGCTCAACCACCATCCAACTGCTAATCTTCTGCGAGGAGTACGAATGCCGAGGGAAGGTGCTGTCAGTAATCAAATGAAGTGGTCTAACGCCACTTAGTCGTAGGGCTCCTTGGTCAGGCAACCGTTACGCTAGACACGCCGTCATGAACCAGCAGGGAAACAACCCTACGTGCCGGATAATTTTATTATAAAAATGACCTTTTTATGGGACTAAGGCATGTTTCTTCCGTACACCGCTTTCGCGTATGTACGTCCGGCGTGACCAGAGCCAAGTTCTCAAACGCGCACCTTTCGACTTCCGTGAAATGACAAAATATTACCAACCCTCATTCCCAACCAAATACTTTCAGCCCACACTTGCGTGGTCAGCCGAGTTTGCTTACACAGACATAAGGACCTCGAACGTATCATGGGGCGCGAGTCACCTTTCGGATCATGCATCATCCCCCGACCGGGTGTCACAAATCCGGCCTTTAGGATTTCGACTCCCTAAATGGTCTGTGATGCGTGAAGCACGCTTGGTTCAGAAAATCAGTAATACACTTTCAATAAAAAGGGTTTTTATAAAGTCATTGGTCACACCTTGAAGAAAGTTTATAAAAACAGTTTACTAACCCACCAAAGATCTGCTTATTCCCAAAAGAGTGTAAGAATTTGACTAACACTTGAAAGATTGAGGCTGACAAGTGTTAGTTTAAAGATATGCTTAATAAACAATGAAAGAGACAAATAACAATTCATTATCACCATAAGGTAAAGTTCTTACATTCTTTGACGAGTAGATCAAGAACACTAAAACAAATGGCTCACAACCGAAAATATGGAAACTAGTGGAAGAGATGGGGGAGAAAGTGAGCAAGGAGAAGTGAAATAGGCCAGCCAATGTGGAGCATGGCCCGTGCCTGGCTGGGCATGGGGTGTGTGTGTGTCAGGCAGCACGTGTCGTGTGGCTTAGAGCATGGGGCGTGCCATGTCAGAGTCGTCAGTCTTCTAGCAAACTTGTCAGCGGCACGGGGCATGTATCGTCAGGCACGGGGCGTGTCATGTCAAATATTTCTGCCAACGGTGTCAGTGGCATGGGGCTAGCTTGAGAGGGCACGGGCCGTGCCATGTCAGAGCCATAGGGCGTGTGATGCAGACTGGTACAGAGGCACGAGGTAGAAGTTCGCTAGTTTTAGGCACGTGTCGTGCCTTGTGGGGCACGGGGCATGCTACACTTAAGAAATCCAGAAGTTGTTTCTTTTGTTATCTTTTCTTTGTATTTTCCGTTCCTTCTGTGATTTCGGCTTGGTAAAACCTGAAAAACTACAAAGAAGATAAAAACGTTGTTTCTTTGTGATAGTTAGTCAAATTCTACTTAATAAGCTGGGGGAAATTGGTTATGAACATGTATACTTTTAAGACATATCAAACATCCCCACACTTAAGCTTTTGCTTGCCCTCAAGCAATCTTAGAAAATAGTCTCCATTCGCCGTTTTGATTTCTGCCTTCTACCTGTTTGTGGACCAATCACTTTACTAAAACATGTCCTCCAACTACCATTATTTTTATCTGATCAGTTGTTTTATTGAAGCATTTACGAGGGACAGCATTACCTACTGAAAAGTTTAGATTTATACAACTATGTACACCTCACAAGGAATCACTCGACACTCGGGTTAGTATATGTACGGACTTGAGAATCACTCATACCAAGGTAAAATCAAGCAAGGGTCATAGGCTTGTGAAGGGATCAATCCACCACAGATCTCGCCGAAATCCATGTTGTCATCATGAGGGCTTACAGGTTTTTGAGGGTAGGCTAGGGCTAAAGGGTTTGGAAGTTGGTGTGAAAAGGGTCGAAGAAATTTGTAAAACTAATTTTCTTTAGAAAGCTCAGAGTTTGTTCGTGACTGGGGATAGCAACTATAGAGAGCTTTTTTGCTCTTTTATTTCCAGATACATAAACTCACACATTTTTTTCAGACAAATAACATACCAGCGTAGATATTTCCTTGACTCGGGAGTATTTCTGCAGCAATCGTCCGGCCACTGATATCGTATTCTGGTGATAAGGTGGTCACTTTTTTGAAAAGCTTTTGAAAACTTTCTTTGAAAACTTTGTTTTACGAAAATAAAGGGGATGTAAAGTTGTGCCAGAGAGCTTGCGGATTGCAAAGCTTGATGCAAAAAAGTACCAAAAAGTTTGGTGTAAAAAGAAAAAGGCTGTTAAGGGGGTAGGGTTGAGAGCAAATAAATTGCGTGTTAAGAAATGAAAGGTTTGGCTCAAAGGGGTTAACTAGGGGGGGTATATTTGGGTGAAATTTTGGGGGAAAGAAAATGGGTTTAATCCTAGGGGCCTCAATCATCCGATGACATGTTTTCCGACTTTGTCCATGTTGGACTGTATACCCTTACCAAGTTCTGGCTTGAACGACTTACCTTGTTTTTCACTATTTTGTCTGGGTTGAGCGAGTTAGGTACTTACTGGGGTTAGGCTCAAAACACTCATTGAAAATATGGGGAAAAGGGTTTTAAGTACTAGTTGTATAAGAATAAACTTTGATTCGGTTTGTTATTCCGAGATGCTTTAATAATTGTTACCAGGTGGTAAAAATCTCTTTGTTTGGAAAATAGAATTTTTTTCAGGTGATTTTGGTCCAGAATAGGCTTTATTGGCTTTTTCAAAAGACAAATTTTGGCATATTTTTGAAAAAAAAAATCGGGCAGAGAAAAAGTTTAGTGTTACGTAGTTCCAGCAAAAGTTGACAATCCCGTCCCCACACTTAAATTGCACATTGCCCTCAATGTGCTTATTTGCACAAACAAAGCAATGTGTGATTTAAATAATTTAAGGGTAAGAAAATTGTCACCGATTTCCATGCGTCACTCTTCTGAGGTTGCAACACCTTGCTGAAACTCCTGGCTTTTGCTTGCTTTCTTGTTGTCTTCCTTATTCAATACCTACAACACTAAATTAAACTATAAAATACTTGTATTGGAGATCCGGTAAATCTGCCCGCGTCTCAACAGAAGCATCTTTTGCTGGTCTGAGCTCAAGTTACACTAGGTGAACCTTGATTTCCAGTACTAGTAAATACTAGTACTGAAAAGTAAAAACTACGCTAATCCTAAGCTAAGATAGATATCTAAAGTTAAAGTAAGAAGGAAAGGAAGGGGCAAAATTCTGACCGTCCTAAATATATATTCCTTGAAGTCTGTCCTGTTCTTCTTGCTTTTACTTTAGACTTTCCATGGTAAGTTTCCATGGCGCGCCACGTTTATTGTATGGGTCTACTGGCTAGACTCGTAGTCCTGGTCTAGAAGAAGGGTGGTGGAGGAGAGGCATCCTCCATTCGTTGATATGCAAATGCTAGACCTGACTAGATGTTGTCCACTACCTGTAAGGTACTGCTGACTTCTTACCCATGTCGAAAGTTGCTTCCTTTTCGCCAAATTTGATCGTTAGAGTGCCGCTGCTCATGTCTACCACTGCTTATGTTTTTGCGAGGAATGGTCGTCCGAGGATAAGTGGTACCTCCTTATCTTCTTCCATGTCCAGCACGACAAAGTCGGTAAGATAAACGAACTATCCAATTTGAACTAGGAGGTTCTCAGTAATACTTGAAGGATACTTGACCAATCTGTCTGCTAGCTGGATGCTCATCCTTATGGGAGTGGGTTTTCTAAGGTTTAACTTGTTGAACATGGAGGAAGGCATAAGGTTTATGCTAGCCCCCAGATCAGCAAGTGCATTTGAGACCTCAATGTTTCCTACTACACAAGGTAGTGTGAAGCTACCAGGGTCTAGCTACTTTCGGGGAATGGTGCTTGAAAGAACGGCAGAGCATTCTTCCCCTAAGCTGACGGAGTTGAATTCTGCTATTTTGTGCTTGTTGGTCAAGAAGTCTTTAATGTATCTTGTGTATTTCGGCATCTAAGAAAGAACTTCAACAAAAGTAAAGTTAATATGTAACTGTTTTAGAAGGCTCACGAATTTACCAAACTGTTCCTTGTTCTTGGCTTTGTCTAGCCAGCTGTGGTAAGGAACCTTTGGGTCTTTCCTGACTTCTTCCACTATTACAGGGAAAGATGTATCAGTTTGTTTTTGGGAAGGTGGCACTGGTTTTCTTGGGCTCGGAGCAGCTTCCTCGGGTCCAACCCTTCGGCTACGGAGTGTTATTGCGTTTACCATTACTTTGGGGTTGGGTTCTGTGTTGCTAGGGAGAGAACCCTGGGCTCTTTCACCTACCGTTTTTTCCATCTGACCGAGTTTCTTTTCGAGCGTCTTGATAGAGGCTTGCTGGTTTTTCGAAGTTCAATGTTGTTACTTTTGAACTTCTCCTCCATCTTTCTCTCAGCTTCTGCAAACATCCGGGATATAGATTCTTCAAGGCGAGCGAGCCCGTCAGACGAACTGCTACCTTGGTAGTTGTTATTTTGTCACGGCTGCTGCGAGAAGTTTTGGTTGTTACCTGGTTGCTGACTGTTTCCGTTGTTTCTCCTCCCAGAGTTCTGATTGTTCCTCCACTCAGAATTGTTGTTATATTGCTGGCAGGGCTGGTTTTGCACAAAGTTGACATCTTCTGGCTTACCATCCACCATACAGCTCCAGTTTACGTGTGGGCCTCCACACCCTTCGCATCGCGAGGCAACTTCTGCAGATTTGTAGGTCTCTAGCTTTCTGACTTTGGAAGTCAAGGCCTCAATTTGAGCTTTGAGGGCTCTGGCATATTCTAGAGAGTGCCTACCTAGAGCTTTTGCCTTAGCATTGCGAGAAGTGTGCCACTGAAAGTTGGTCTATGCATTGTCTTCAATCTTTGAGAAGACTTCCTCAGTACTTCCATTTCCTAAAATGCCACTGGAGTTGGAGTCGAGAATCTGGCGAGTTTGCGGGTGCAAACCGTTGTAAAATATGGAGACTTGTTGCCAGATCATAAGAACAAGGTGAGGGCATTTCCTCAAGAGTTCTTTGAAGCATTCTCACGTGTCATATAGTGATTCTCCATCTTCTTGAGTGTAAGAGTTGATTTCTATAAGGAGTTTGGCTGTCTTGGCAGGAGGGAAATACTTTTAAAGGAACTTCTGAATAAGCTCATCCCAAATTGTGATGGAACCATTGGGTAGATTGTTCAGCCATATTTTTGCATGTGCTTCAGTGAGAAAGGAAACATGCGAAGTCGAACGGCATCATTGGTTGCTCCATTTGACTTGAATGTTTTGCAAACTTCTAGGAAGTTTGTGATGTGAGGATGAGGGTCTTCATCGGACAAACCGTGGAAAGTAGCTAAATTTTGGAGCATCTGCACCAACTGGGGTTGAATTTCGAAGTTGCTAGCGTCGACACCAGGAAGAGCGATAGTTGCACCAAAATTGACTACATTTGGCCTTAAATAATCCATGACGGTCCGCTCGAGAGCCATTGGGATTGGCTTGTGATTGATTTTAACAACAGTTTTGGAACGAGATCGGAGTCTGCTGTGTAGAAATCTTTCTGGTTCAGGGAGTTGTTCTACTACGCCTAGTTGTTGTATTTTCATACACCACCTGAGCACACAAAGATAAACAAGAATCAGTAGTAACCAAAGTAGGATAATACAGAAAAGGGAAAATCAGTCTAAGTGGTGTGTGATCAGGACACTACCTAGTGCTGATGTACATTCTATAAAAAGAAAGAAAATGCAAGTTTTTAAAAATTTCTAGAACGGTACCAAGTGGTAGAGATCTAGGTTTTCAAGAAAATAAGCTGAAGGAAAAATTATGGTACAAATATACAAAGATTAGGCCGCCAACTCGGATTTCTCTCAAAATTCTCGTTTTGTGTCCCCGGCAATGGCGCTAAAAAGCTTGGTGTGCTATAGTGTATATAAAATATAGCATTATTTTGTGACACCATTTTTTAGCATTTGAAGCTTTTAAATTTATAAAACCTGATTTACTAGCAACTATTATTTCACCACATTCACAGGCAAGTGCACCGATCGTGGGCAGTATAGTAGTGGTAAGTTAAATCGGGGTCGATCAAAGACACAAAGGAAAATAAGGGCTTTTGATACTTCATCGTTGTTGATGTCTAACTTGAGCACTCTTCAAGTGAAGATGTTAGTAAAATATGTAAAAATGGTAAAATAAAATATCTATTCTAAAAGGCGTGTCTTGATCAACTCGGCCACAGATAATATCATTTGGGAGACTTGTCAGTGGTGAAGTTGATACCCTGGGTTTTATATCTTTTCCTTAAGATTGATTACTGGCAAAACGTTGACCGCCTTTCGGCCCACCTGGTCAACCACCATCCAACTGCTAATCATCTGCGAGGCATTCGAATGCCAAGGGAAGGTGCTGTCAGTAATCAAATGAAGTGTTCTAACGCCACTTAGTCGTAGGGCTCCTTGGTCAGGCAACCGTTACGCTCGACACGCCGTCATGAACCAGCAGGGAAACAACCCTGAGTGCCGGATAATTCTATTATAAAAATGACATTTTTAAGGGACTAAGGCCCGTTTCTTCTGTACACCGCTTTCGCGTATGTACGTCCGGCGTGACCAAAGCCAAGTTTACAAACGCGTACCTTTCAACTTTCGTGAAGTGACAAAATATTACCAACCCTCATTCCTAACCAAATACATTCAGCCCGCAATTGCGTGGTCAGCGGAGCTTGTTTACATAGACATAAGGACCTCGAACGTATCATGTAACATGGGGCGCGAGTCACCTTTTGGATCATGAATCGTCCCCCGACCGGGTGTCACAAGTCGGGCCTTTAGGATTTCGACTCCCCAAATGGTCTGTGATATATGAAGCACGCTTGGTTCAG
This sequence comes from Deinandra increscens subsp. villosa, assembly GCA_039602395.1. NCBI lineage: Eukaryota > Viridiplantae > Streptophyta > Magnoliopsida > Asterales > Asteraceae > Deinandra > Deinandra increscens. Next base: position 1,825,436 of record JBCNJP010000001.1, read on the forward strand.
AAAATCAGTAACACACTTTCAATAAAAAGGGTTTTTATAAAGTCATTGGACACACCTTAAAGAAAGTTTATAAAAACAGTTTATCAACCCACCAAAGATCCGTTTATTCACAAATGAGTGTAAGAATTTGACTAACACTTGAAAGATTGAGGCTGACAAGTGTTAGTCTAAAGATATGCTTAATAGACAATGAAAGATTCATAGACAAATAACAATTCATTATCACCGTAAGTTAAAGTTCTTACAATCTTTGACGAGTAGATCAAGAACACTAAAACAAATGGCTCACAACCGAAAATATGGAAACTAGTGGAAGAGATGGGGAGAAAGTGAGCAAGGAGAAGTGAAATCGGCTTCTCCTATTTATAGGCCAGCCGAAGCGGAGCATGGACCGTGCCTGGCTTGGCACGGGGTGTGTGTTTCAGGCAGCACGAGTCGTGTGGCTTTGAGCATGGGGCGTGCAATGGCAAAGTCTTCAGTCTTCCAGCAAGCTTGTCAGCGGCACGGGGCGTGTTTCGTCAGGAATGGGGCATGTCATGTCAGAGCTTTGTGCCAATGGTGTCAGTGGCATGGGGCGTTCTTAAGAGGGCAACGGTCGTGCCATGTCAGAGACATGGGGCGTGTGATGCAGACTGGTACAGAGGCACGGGGTGGAACTTTACTGGTTTTAGGCACGAGACGTGCCTTGTGGGGAACGGGGCGTGCTACGCTTCAGAAATCCAGAAGTTGTTTCTTTTGTTATCTTTTCTTTGTATTTTCCGCTACTACTATGATTTCGGCTTTTAAACCCGAAAAACTACAAAGAAGACAAAAACGTTGTTTCTTTGTGATAGTTAGTCATATTCTACTTAATAAGCTAGGGGAAATTGGTTATAAACATGTATAGTTTTAAGGCATATCAGTAGCCCACGCATTGAGCAAGAAGGAGCGAGATACGCCAAGGCGAGTGCGAGAAATGGAAATGACGATCTAGTCAAGTTTTATCTCGCACGTCCAAATAGCACAGCAGGAAGCGCTCAAAGATGTTAATTTGAGGAATGAAGATCTTCATGGGATGATCAAGGATTTCGCATTAACCAGATGTTAGATATTTTATGGGTCAAGGAACATTATTGGTGGCTAAATATGAAGCGGGATATAGCGACTTACGTAAGTAAGTGTTCCACATGCGCTAGATTTAAGGCGGAACATCAAAAGCCGCCTGGTCTGTTAAAATAGCCAGAGATTCCACAATGGAAGTGGGAACGATCGCTATGGATTTCATCACAAAATTACCCCGAACATCTCGTAAGCATGATGCCATTTGGGTAATTATTGATCGATTAACGAAATCTACTCACTTTCTCCCAATCAAAGAGACCAATTCAATGGGAAAACTTGCCAAGCTATACATCAAGGAAATAGTAGCTCATCATGGAGTACCCGTTTCTATTATGTCGGATAGGGATACATGTTTCACGTCGAGATTTTGACGGTTCCTACATGAGAAGCTGGGTACTAACTTGGATTTAAGCACCGCGTATCATCCTCAAACTGATGTTCAATGTGAAAGAACCATTCAGACGCTGGAAGACATGCTTCAAGCTTGTGTGATCGATTTTGGTGGGAACTAGGACACTCATTTGCCGTTGGCAAAATTTTCATATAACAACAGTTCTCATGCTAGCATTAAAGCCGCACCTTTTGAAGCTTTATATGGCAGAAAGTGTCGATCGTCTCTTTGTTGGGATGAAATTGGAGAGAAGGAATTAACTGGCCCTGAGATCATCCAAGAAATGACTTATAAAGTCTTAATAATTAAGAGACTCTTAGAAGCTACCAGAGCAAGGCATAAGAGTTATGCTGACGTTTGAAGAAACCTTTAGAATTTGAAGTTGGAGATAAGGTGTTTTTGAAGGTTTCACCTTGGAAGGGTGTTATTAAATTCGGTAAGCAGGGGAAGCTCAGTCCCCGATTTATAGGACAATTTGAGATCTTGATTCGAGTGGGTCCAGTTGCTTATCGTTTGAAGTTACCAGATAAACTCAGTGGTGTTCACTATGTGTTCCATGTATCTAACTTGAGGAAGTGTCTTTCAGAAGAGATACTGGTTATACCATCAAAGGAGGTTCGAATCGTCAATAAATTGCATTTTATTAAGAAACCGTTGAAAATTGAAGATCGGAAAGTCCATAAACTCAGACGGAGTAAGATTAAGTTGGTTAATGTAACATCCCGGTTTCGTAATGACTTAAGCTAATATTGTTTAAATTTACGTCTTATTTGAGTTTGGTGAAATAAGCGGATTAAGAAGGTTACCCGGGTTAGTTAACGGGGGTTTTCTAGTTAAAAGTTAGCTTTATTAATAGATGTGAAAAATAAAGAAAGTTAGAGGGTTAATTAAGTAATTAAGGGTTTTGGCTAAAAGTTATAAACAAATATGAAGTAGAGGGACCAAGGCTGTAATTAATGAATAAGAAAATTAAGTATGGGTTCCCTCGGACTCAGAAGTCGCGTACGAGAGAGAAGAGAGGGAGAGGAGCCCTAGTTCTTGAAATCCTTGAAATCAAGGGAATTGGGGTGGAATTTGCTTAGAGGAATCCGAATTCTATCTTAGGAGGGCTTGTAATTACTTGTTTTGAGCTCTCCATTGGGTGTTCTTGATCAAGTAAGTGTTTCTATGATAGGGTGAATTCATGGGTTTCATCTAGATGCTAAATTGAGGCCGAAATCTGTGTTGTTATGTGTATATGTGCTTAGATGAAGCTAAATTATTACTTGCATGACTGAGTTGTGTGTTATTTTTAGAGGTTGAGGTGGTGGTCAAACCCCACCTCATGGAATTCGACATCTATGGGGAATGGGTGAGTTGGGTTGGTCAATTGAGCACCATTCTTGCTAGTAAACTGATATGAGTAGTTGATTTAGTGTAAAAGCTGGAAATTTTTGTAGCATGATGAATTGTGGGTGTAATGTAAGAATGAAAGCTCCTAAACTTGTAGAACACCAATTATGCATATAAGGTGTTTGATGAAATGCTTGGGTGAAGATTTATTATGTGTATGAGTTGAAAATTGGTGAATCAAGTTGTGATATATATAGAATGTATATATGATGAAAATGGATAGGATGAAAGATTGTAGGCTACTCATTAAGTAGGATTCAATATGAGCACCTAAGGTGTTTGAGGAAATGCTTGAATGAGAATGGACTTGTGTGTATGCTAATTTCTTGAGTTGTCTAAGTATTAGTATGATAATGGTATGACCTATGAATGCGCAATGTTAATTTAAGCAACGTAATGACTATAGGTGAAGCGGGAGGAAGTGCAAACCATCAACGCGAAGGCAAGAACAAAGCCTAAAAGGTAACACGTAGCGGATAGTCGTTTTGTGCTAGAATTGGATATAAATTACTATTGTGCGTCGATGAGGTAGAATTATAAATCATGTGATGAGAATAATTGATTGGATGGGAAAAATGTTAATGGTCATGAGGTGTGATTAAGCTGAATTGCGGTGAATTGTGACCCGTTTGGGTTGAGCTGTAGTGTCTAGGCACTTGCGGAACTGTGAGGTTTTAGTCCTCAAGATTGTCTTGACACGGAAATGAAATGTATTGGCACCACTTGTGGGTGCCAAGACCTTGACTTGGTAAGAAATTTGCAGGTGTAAACTTGTTAGGTAAGCCGGGAAACACATGGTTGCCTTAACGGGTCAACGGGTTGGTTGGGTACTATGCGTATTGGATTTGTGTCATTCCTACGGGATTATTAACGAAATGGACAAAAGTTTATAAATTGTAGGTTATAGTAGTTTCCTAGTGCTAAGCATGAAATGGGAATTGGTGGGATTGTACAAAAGTGAAAACTGCATAAAAATGGCTAAGTATGGGAAAATTGGCCTGGAGCCCTGGAAATCAGGCTCCAGGCGTATCGCCTGGAAGTTCAGGAGCTCCAAGCGATACGCTTGGAGCTGCTGTCCGGGTTTTTGTTTTGTTTTCTTGTTTTTAATTGATGTATTGTGTTGAATGCTGATATGTGCCATCAATACTAATGTGTTACTGGTGTTGTTGGCAGGTAATCAATCGTAGACGGGTCGGGATCGAATCGAAGAGCTTGGAACTGAACATCGCATCTTTTGAAACCTAGATGTTTATGTTGATTAATGTGAATGTTTTGTGTATTGCTATGGGGTTGATGGTGTCAATCACTTGATTTTGTAAATGGGGTGTTTCAACGGTTGAAAGTTTTAATAGT
>JBCNJP010000001.1:1830172-1857579 GCA_039602395.1 Deinandra increscens subsp. villosa
AGATTATGTTCATGGATTTTTCTACTGTTATGTTCTGTTTTTATGATATGTTTATGATGCTAGGCTAAATCTCTAATACCACTTAGACCGTATGGATGATTGATTGATGTTATTCGACTTTTCTTGGTTATTATGATACTTATTGATTGGGTTTTGTTATCTTATTGAAATTCCTCTAATTTTCTGTGGTTAATGTATATGTGTGTTACATGTTGAAGTTGTGATTGATAATTGGAACTTAGTTTACCTTCGAATGTCTTTCGGGTTGGGTAAATTATCTAAAGATTCTGACTTTAGGGTTAGTTTCTAAAGTGTAGTTTAGGAGACGTCCCGAACTATAGTTTTGGTTATTAATTGTGGCTTTGGTTGTAATGTGCTGCTAAATTGGAGACTCAAAAGGTACAGGTTTAACGGGTAATCGGGTTGGTTAATGAACTAGGGGTGCATTGTCTTAAAAGGAAATGTCCTAGGAAGTCGGCTTGCTTGTTATTCGTGTTAATCATAGAAATTAGAGGTAGCTCCGGTTATTCTAGGTGTGCTTTAGGTATATCCGAGGGTGGCTAGGGTAATTGAGATGGGACGGACTTAAAAGGTGAACCATTTGTTCGAGCGGTAAGATAACTAGTTGGGACGGACTTAAAAGGTGAACTAACTAACCAGTGTGCGTATTCCAACCTTTAGAGATCTTATCAGTAACATCCGGAGAGTGATTCGGGGGCTCGTAGGGTTTTGATAGGTTGTGTGGTTAGATCCTGGTTCCATCATTTTGTCATAAGCCAAGAGAAGTCGATAGCATTAATCAGGAGTCTAGGTCTAGGTGGTATTTCTTGTCATATCTGGTTTTCGGTCTTTACGGTTTGAGTTTGTGGTTTGCTTTCCATTTTTAGTAACTTTCCATTTTTAGCAGTTTCTATTTTTAGTAAGTTTAGCTAATTAGTTAATTTTAGTTAATTTAATTAGTTAATCAATTCTCCAAAACAAAAACAAATTTTCATCAATTAATCAGTAATTTACTTTTCATAGTTAATTTTGTCTTTTAGTGTCTCTAGGGTTCGACCCCGGTCTACCGATAGCTATTCTACATTCGATAGGTTCGCTTGCCTGTTGAGTCGGTCTAGTATTAGGTTAATTGGGTTTAATTTAGTGTGTCTAGGTCTAGGATAATTTAGGTTATTTTTATAGATCGATTTTTGCACATCAAGTTTTTGGCGCCGTTGCCGGGGACACTTGGTAATAGCGAAATTAACTTTGATTTTTAGATTAGGATTAATTGTGTGTTTTTTCTTTTTCTTTGTGTGATTAGTTTAATTTAATTTTTATTGTTTTCGTCTTAGGTGTTAACTTGAGTCTTTTTTTTGCTTTCTGCCTTACTTTGTGTGCCTTAGTTAATTTAGGTTTAATTGTTTTCTTGTGTGCTTTTCTAGTTTATGCCCCATACCCGTTCCAAGGGTCCACCTGAGTTTTCTGCTACGTCCGAACCCGAGAAAGATATCCACGAGCGCATTCGTGAGCTGCGTGAGCAACTGAGAGCCATTCGCGATAGTAAGGTACACACCCCAAAAACCGTTTCTCGTTTACTTCCGCCCATTCCATTTCCGGATTTAAATATGGCTGCTAGACGTACTGTTCATGAAAGAGCTAGTGACGGAGTCGTAGATGCTAGGTTTTCCATTGCACCCACCACCATTGCTAACACTGCCAACTGGCAAATTCCATCTCATGTTCTGAACACCCTGACCCAAACCATCCAATTTCACGGCCTAGACGAGGAGGACGCACCCGCCCATTTATCTCGATTCGTGCGTATCTGTGCCACTTTTGGTCTCAACGGCGTTCAGCCAGAAACTGTCTACCTTCGTTTGTTCCCATTTTCACTCACCGCCCGTGCTGCCCAGTGGCTCGAAACCCTTCCCGCAAACTCAATTGCCACTTGGGCCGATCTTCAACAGAAATTCCTGAAGAAATATCATTCACCCGCGAAAGCCGCACGTATGAGGGAGCAGATTCATTCTTTTCGCATGGACCCTGACGAGCCATATTATCTTGCGTACGAGCGATTTAACACTCTTCTGAGCAAGTGCCCCCAGCACGGTCTCACTGATTGGGCAATCATCGAAAAATTCTACAACGGTCTCACTTACGAAACGCAGCGACAATTCAACATTTCCGCAGGGGGTCACATGATGGAAAAACTGGATATTGATGAGTGCAAGAACCTGTTTGAGAGTTTTGCTTTAGCGGAGCAACAGAACCCCGGTGATCGTAGGGCCACTTTAGCTCCCACGAAATCTTCACTTTCTACATCTCGGGGAGTTCACCACGTGAGTTCTGAAACTGTTGCTCAGGCCCAGTATGATGCTTTGCAAAAACAGATCAACGACATTAAACTTCAGCAGCAGGCTAAATGTGAACTATGTCGTGGAGGTCATGACACCATCGACTGCCCACTTGCCGGCCAGGAGCAAGTGGATTTCATCTCTAACCGAAACCAGTTCGGTAACTCTTTTCAGTCGGGGTGGAGGACCAACCCCAATTCTGGTTGGCGGGGTGGCGCGAACCCCTCGGGTTTTCAATCGCGTCAGAACCAGGATGGCGGGAGTGATGCAGGGTCGAGTATGAAGAAGATTGAGGAAATGTTGGCTGCACAAATGCAATTGCTAAATCAGGTCGTGACACGTGATCAGGAGACGCAGCAGAAGTTGAAGGAACACGACACACTCTTTAGGAACCAACAGTCGGCCTTTCTAGATTTACAGCGTTCCGTAGGAGACATAGGGAAACAGGTTTCTGAGTTGGTAGGAAAGGGGGGATCATTTTCTGGTAGTACACAAACAAACCCTAATGCGACCCTTAAGGCAGTGACAACACGCAGCGGTAGAGGCGGAGAGCAAGACCCATCGGCACAGGAGGAAGAACCGGTGGACGAGGAGATCGAAATGGAGACTCCGGATGGGAGGGCACACCCGAGGCTAGTCCCAGCAAGTACCGTGCCTACCTCCGAGTCTCCTGTGCCTAAGGCAGCAGAGAAGAAGAAGAAGAAATTCGAACCAAAGGAGATAACTGCTGAGGATCTGAGGCGAGTTCCCTACCCCGCCCGTCTCATCCAACAGAAGTATGCAAGAGAGTACGGTCAATTTCTCGATATGTTCAAACAACTCAAAATAAATCTTCCGTTCGTTGAGGCGCTCCAGCAAATGCCCAAATATGCAAAATTTCTGAAGGATCTCCTATCCAACAAGAAGAAGCTGGAGACGATCTCGACCGTTACTCTCGATGAACGATGCTCTGCGGTGGTCCAGAACAAGCTACCGGAGAAACTGACTGATCCGGGCATTTTCACGATCCCGTGCTTGTTAGGTGGCTCGACTGTGAACCACGCGTTGGCGGATCTAGGTGCTAGCATCAATCTGATGCCTTATTCGATTTACGAAAAGCTAGGCCTAGGAGACCCAACCCCGACGCGCATGAGCATTTCTTTAGCGGATCGGTCCGTTAAATATCCACGGGGAGTTGTGGAAAACTTGTTGGTGAAGGTTGATAAATTTGTTTTCCCCGTGGATTTTGTGGTCATGGACATGGAGGTAGATGAGAAATGTCCACTCATCCTAGGACGCCCCTTTTTGCGCACCGCCAAGGCATTGATCGATGTCTATGACGGGAAGATTACACTTCGTGTAGGGGATGAGACGATCACATTCGATGTCATGCAGTCCATGAAATACTCTGTAGGTCAGGACGATTCTGTTTACTTCATTGATACTTTCATTTCCCATATGGATCGGTGTCTAGACTACATTTGTGGAGCAGATCTTGTTGCGAGTGAGACCCTGGTGAGTGAGGACCGGGAGGTTGATGATGATGTTCACCAGGAACATATCTCAACTGAGAGTACCAGAGGAGTGTTCTGAGGTTTTTGAGGTTAGTGAGTCTGAGGAGTTAGGAGAAAAACCGTCTGTAGAGGAACCACCAGTCTTAGAGCTTAAGGAGTTACCATCTCATCTGGAGTATGCATTCTTGGATAGTGAGTCCCGATTACCCGTCATTGTTTCTGCTCATTTGACGGAGGAGGAGAAAGTGAAGCTGATACAGGTTCTGCGAGCGCATAAGCAGGCGATTGCGTGGAGATTGTCTGATATCAAGGGTATAAGCCCTTTGTTTTGCACGCATCGCATACTCATGGAGGATGAGTATAAACCTGTGGTCCAACCTCAGAGGCGACTAAATCCGAACATGAAGGAGGTTGTGAAGAAGGAGGTTCTCAAACTACTGGACGCGGGCTTGATTTATCCGATTTCCGATTCTACATGGGTCAGCCCGGTTCAGGTAGTTCCGAAGAAGGGAGGCATGACGGTTGTGATGAATGAGAAACACGAGTTGATCCCGAGTAGGACCGTCACAGGATGGAGAGTGTGCATAGATTACCGTAAGCTTAACGATGCCACTAGGAAAGACCACTTCCCATTACCCTTTATCGATCAGATGTTGGAGCGTTTGTCGGGTCAGCAGTATTACTGTTTTCTCGACGGGTTTTCCGGTTATTTCCAGATTCCTATTGCACCCGAGGATCAGGAGAAAACCACCTTCACATGCCCATACGGTACCTTCGCGTATCGCCGTATGCCATTCGGGCTGTGTAACGCTCCGGCCACATTTCAGAGGTGTATGGTGGCCATTTTTCAGGATATGATCGAGACTTCCATGGAGGTTTTTATGGATGATTTTTCTGTGTTCGGGAGTTCATTCGATCAGTGCTTAGGTAATTTAGAGAGGATGTTGGCTAGATGTGTAGAGACCAAACTGATGCTTAACTGGGAGAAATGTCATTTCATGGTCACTGAGGGGATAGTTTTAGGTCATAAGATCTCTCGTGCAGGTATTGAGGTTGATAGAGCTAAGATTGAGACGATTAGCAAGCTTCCGCCACCCACTAATGTCAAATCTGTTAGGAGTTTCTTAGGTCATGCAGGGTTCTATCGTAGGTTCATTAAGGATTTTTCCAAAATCACTAGACCCATGACCCGTCTCTTAGAGAAGGATGTGGATTTTGAGTTTGATGAGAGTTGTCTGAAAGCGTTTGAGTTTCTGAAGGAGAGATTAGTGAGTGCGCCTATTTTGATAGCCCCCGATTGGAGTTTGCCGTTTGAGCTTATGTGCGACGCGAGTGATTTTGCGGTAGGGGCTGTTTTAGGGCAACGTAGAGAGAAACATTTCCATCCCATTTACTACGCAAGCAAGACCTTAGACAACGCTCAGGAGAATTACACGACCACCGAAAAGGAGCTTCTCGCCGTTGTTTACGCATTCGACAAATTCCGTTCTTACCTCGTTCTATCTAAAACCATTGTTTACACCGACCATGCTGCACTTCGATACTTGTTTGCGAAGAAGGACGCGAAACCTCGTTTGATTAGGTGGATTCTTTTGTTGTCTGAGTTTGATATTGAGATTAGGGATAAGAAGGGGGCGGAGAACGTAGCGGCCGACCATCTGTCGCGCCTTGAGGACCCCGAGAGAGAGAAACTGAGAGAGGAGGCCATCGGGGACACTTTCCCGTTTGAGAGTGCTATGACAGTGAGTGGAGAGTTTGTTGGATTGACGAGTGCGGAGGAGCAAGGCATGCCATGGTTTTCCGATATGGCGAATTATTTAGCACATGGCATGCTGATGGATGATATGACATCCCAACAGAGAAAGAAGTTCATTTCTGATTCTAGACATTACATTTGGGATGCTCCATACTTGTTTCGTGTAGGGATTGATGGTTCGTTTAGGAGATGCGTGAGTAGAGAGGAGGGGTTAGACATTCTTAGGCATTGTCATGAGGGGCCCTCGGGTGGACATTTTGGGCCATCTTATACTGCTAGGAAAGTTTTAGATTCAGGGTTTTATTGGCCGACTTTGTTTAAGGATGCTCATGAGTTTGTGAAGAAATGTGACGCCTGTCAGCGTACAGGCAACATCTCATCCCGGAATGAGATGCCCCAACATCCTATCCAAAGTGTTGAAGTTTTTGACATATGGGGCATTGATTTCATGGGTCCATTCCCCGCATCCCGGGGGAATCGGTACATCCTCGTTGCGATAGATTATGTTTCTAAGTGGGTTGAGGCTCAAGCCTTGCCTACTAATGATGCGCGAGTGGTTGTGAGGTTTTTGAGGATTCTGTTTAGTAGGTTTGGAACCCCTAAGGTGTTGATTAGTGATAGGGGCACGCATTTTTGCAATGCCCAAATGGAGAAGGTGTTAGCTAGATATGGAGTGAATCATAGGACTTCGACCGCTTACCATCCACAAACGAGCGGTCAAGTGGAGAACGCTAACAGAGGGGTTAAGAGGATTTTGGAGAAAACTGTCGGAAGCAATCGCAAGGATTGGTCCGATAAGTTAGACGATGCGTTATGGGCTTTTCGCACTGCTTACAAAACACCCATTGGAACCACGCCCTTTATGATGGTTTATGGGAAAACGTGTCATCTACCGGTCGAGCTTGAACATAAGGCATATTGGGCAATTAGAGCGGTTAACATAGATTTAGCAAAATCCGCGAAGGACCGGTTTCTCCAAATCCATGAGGTAGAGGAGTTAAGGAATGAAGCTTACGAAAGATCTTGGAGTAACAAAGAGAGAACCAAAGCATTACATGATCGTAGGTTAAAGGATAGGAAAGAGTTTAAGTGTGGGGATCGGGTGTTGCTTTATGATTCTAGATTGAAATTGTTTCCCGGTAAATTGAAGTCCCGGTGGAGGGGACCATACATTGTGAAACAGGTTTTCCCATATGGGACGGTTGAGTTAGAGTCTGATAGTGGAGAGTGGAAAGTCAATGGTCACAGGTTGAAACACTACATTGGAGGACCAATCGAAACGGATGTGGAGAATTTGCCTCTCCAAAACTTTAATGAGGAATGATCAAGGAGGTAAAGTACTCGGTGAAAAACCGAGTTGTAGAGTCTGTATAGTATATTGCATGTGTGTTTTCTTTATTTTTGTGTGTTTTTGTTTTTCGTGTGTTTTCGGTTTGTTGCGTTTGTTTGTTTGTTCGATGTTGCAGGGAATTGGAGATGTCTGGAAAAGCGAATGCATGCGGAAACGGAGTCCCAGGTATGTATTGGTTAGTATAAATTTGCAGGGCTTGAAATCCAGGGTGATGAGAATTTTGTGAAAACATCAAAAATTTGACTAAGTATGGGAAATCTCAAAAATTCCCTGGAAATATCGTTCCAAGCGTATCGCCTGGGATGAGCATTACTCCAAGCGATACGCTTGGAAGTGAGGTCAAAAAGGCGGTCAACAGCTGCAAGCGTATCGCCTACAACTGTCAAACTCAGCAAGCGATACGCTTGCAGACCACCGACGAGGAAAAAAAAATATCTCGTTTAAAGACCCCCCTTCGGCCCCATTTCACCCAAAAACCCTAAATCGACCGTCGCAACCACCACCTCCGTAACCTACCCACCGTCGCCATACACCGCCATTCACATCCACCTCACCATCGCGACCCACCCCTCGCCCTCACACCACCGTTACCCACCACCGCATCCACCCACCTCCGACAGACCACCCATCGTCGCCACACCGTCCGACGCCCAGCCGCCACCTCCCTCCGTAACCCATCACCGCCCACATCCGCTGCCATTCAACTACCACCACCTACCGCCGACTCCGCCACCATCATCCACAAGCAACCGCCGCCGCCATAAGCCACCACAAACGGCTGCCGCCACTGCAGGGGCTCCGGCAAGCCGCCACTGCGGTTACACCACCATCTGCTCATCACCACTCTTTGTTTTCTTAGCTTTTCGCGATTCCAGGTACGGGTTCTTGTTCCCTGTTGCATTTCATCCCATTTTCTGTGTTTGACTTTGATTTTGATTAGTTAGTCGTTGGTATGCGGTTATTCTTGATGCTATGCTTATTTCTGTGATTCGTTTTTACGTGTGTTGCTGTTTTTGGGATGGGTCATCGGTCCAATGGTTCTATATATATATTTATCTTTTGGCCACGTGATCTGGGTGGACATATGGGATTAGCAGGATAATGGGGGTATTGGAGTGTTCTGAGTTAGTATAGATTATCTGATGTCGGGCGGATTATTGGTTTGTCTTTAGTCGACATTATCTTGTTCATTCGTTGATTTGTGCTTGACTGAAACATTCGTAATGGGATTGGGATGATTGAATCTGGATTCTGGGTGAATTGGTATAATGGATGCATTTTTGACAGGTTGTATGAAGAACTGGTTTTGCTCGATAAACGAACGGGTCATGCCCGATTTTTCTGAAATCTTTGTATTTTTCTTTTTCTTTTTATTTCAAGTAATCTGTTTTTAGTCATTCTAATTCAGTTGTTTTCAGTTATTTATTATTGTTATTATTAATAAAAAAAAACAAAAACAAAAAAAAATTGAAAAATCCAAAAAAATAGTTTGTGATTGATGTGTGTTGCTTGGATATCACTGTTAAATCTGTTTTGTAGGTATGGAGGCATCTGGTAGTGGTTCGAGAAAAAAGCAGAAAACGACAAAGGTTATTCATCACAGATCGAGGATTCCTTATTTGGCAGCTGAGGTTTTACCGAATTATGAGGAGGAGCTGCCGCCGGTTGAGGAGCGCCGGCTTGAGGATCATACTTTGCTGCAGTTTCAGGGCACCTACGAGGGTGAGCGTTGTGAGACGTTTATGCGCCTGGACCTGCTTCAGCACCGGACATTCGACTGGGATCTGATGGATAGGATGGCTGCTAGAGCCAGGATAGAGGCGATGCTAGATGAGAGATGGAGGAGAATCTTAGCTTGTGATGGGCCCCAGTACCGAGAGCTGACCGTGGAGTTCCATTCGACATGGAAATATGATATTAAGGAGTTTGATTCTCCGGTCTGCGTTTCTTTTGCCCTCGGGAGGCAGTTGTTTGAGATGAGCGTGCCTCAGTTTGCTGTAGCCTTAGGTTTTTATACACAGGAGGAGGTCGCCACATCGGAGTTTAGGAGGAGTTTGAGGGGGACGGCCAAGAAGGCCAAGGATTTGTATGTTATTGATGGTCACTTGCGAGCGTTCTGGGAGACGATATCTGATGCGCCGTACACGGCTGGTTTAGTAGCTTCTGCGATCAGGGATCCAGTTCTGAGGTATGTGCATAGGATTCTTGCGTGTTCGTTGATTGGGAGACGTGCTGGGGCCGATAAGGTCAATATGCTAGATTTGTTTTGTCTGAGGTCGTTGGTGGAGAGACACCCGACCAACCTCGCTATGGTTTTCATTCAGTCAGTTGCCCGGCCCCGCAAGGGTGGGCCGGAGGCGAGGTTGGATCTGGGTCCATACATTGGTAGGATAGCTGAGCGTTTGGGGGTCTTAGAGAGGTATAGGCCTTCGCATTTGACTGCTGGACCACCGACTTTGCCTTATAGTTTATTGGATATGCGGAAGGCAGGTTTTTGCCCGTTTGATGATCCCCCGAGATGGGTTGAGGTTGGAGCCCCTGCGAGGAGGAGGATTCCGCAGAGGGCTGAGAGGCCTCCGGTTGCTAGGCCTGTTAGGGCGCCGAGAGCTGAGCCGTTGACGTTGGAGATGCTTAGGGATGAGATGATGTTGCGGATGGATCTGCAGGATAGGGCTATCAGAGGTTTGTATGTTGCTCAGGGGTTTGAGGTACCTGATTTCTTCCGTGAGCCTGAGGTTGGAGATGATGAGCCTGATGATTCTGATGATGATGCTGGAGAGGAGTAGCTGATGGTTTGATGACTTTTGATAGCAGCAGCGGCCAGTTGATCGGTTATTTCACATCCTTGTACTTTTTCTTTATTTTTGTTTTTATTATCATGGTCTGTATTAATATTATAATATTCTGATATCTGGGAATTTGTACGGGGTTAACCGGTTGGGTGGTTTGTTTGATATATATATGCTGCTGTGATTTTGGTTCGCTGTGATTGTTAGAACATGGTTTGTTAGACGCCGCTTTCGTCCGTGACGATTTCTTTTGATGCAATTCCGGAGTTAGTGAGTTTCGATATCACGTTCGAATTGGAGGGCGAGGAACGAGACTTCTTTTCATTCATGCCGATTCTATCAGGGGAGTCTGTTCCATTTTTATTTCTCTTTTATTTTTCAGTCTTTATTTATTTATTTATTTTTCTGTTTTTTATTATTTATTTTTATTTCTTTAAGTCTTTTCTCAGTTCACATTAGGGACAATGTGAGTTTTAAGTGTGGGGATGGGGAGACTACGTGTCGTGTCTCGTTAGTTGAGTTAGTTTAAAGTGTGAGTTTTGTTTGAAAAAAAAAAATTTGAAAAATTGAAAAAAAATGTTTCTGATTAAATCTGCAGTTTAAAGATGGAAGATGATAGGTAAAACCCGAGGATTGGCTGTCTGATTGAGTGTTTAAATGATAAATGTGATTAACAGTTGAAAGCATTACCGGTGAGTGATGTATTGGTAGGCCCAGCTAGCTTAGTAAAGATTAAATATCCCATTGTGTTTAATTGTTGTATAAATATGTAATTAATCAGTCTGCTGGTGGGTCCACATTTTAGGAGTGATAGGAATACTGAAACTGAGGATTAGGAGGAAAGAAACCCCTTTAGGTTAGATACTTCTATGTCCTTAGAATACCTGGCACGTTATGATCTTTTTGCGAAAGCAAATCCGAGAAATAACGGCGCCCCATTCTCCATAATGAGCATACTAGGTAATAATTGGTTAATAAATTAGAGTGAAGGGGCAAACTACTCATGTACGAACTAAGGATAGCATCCCGTGGTAAGTACCTCTGATGATGTTCCGGATCTCGCGGGCAAAACACTCATGTATGATTTCGGGGGTAAGACCTTGTGAAAGAATACCTCTGATGATGTCCGTTGGTAATTTTAGGTAAAAGTGATCAATTACATATTAAAAAAAAAAGGAGAGAAAATGAAAAAAAAAATATATAAATAAAAAGAAGAGGTGAAACGATATGGTAGCTTAGAAATAAATGCTCAAGCACTTCACATTCCATCTAATTCCATCATTCTTTGGACATTTTTGTATCTGTTTTAAGGGGGGTGGGAAAAATCAAAAAGTTATATCTTTATTACCCTTTATTCGGACCGAATATGAATTGGGATTAGGTTGAACTTGATCTTTCTAGAGTGGGACACATAGGCAGACTGAACTATATCCGGTAATTTATAAACACCTTGGGGGCTCAAAGGTTAGTGTTGGGTTTAATCGGATCGAAATATCGATAATCGCTACCGGGATGTGAATAGATTGATAGAATTGAAGTTGATGAAATTGAAAAGGTTGGAAGCCAAATTACTCAGGTTATGATTCCATTTGCAGGTTTTTTCGGGGACGAAAAAAGGTTAAGTGGGGGGATATTTGATGTGTTGCAAAACACATCGGTTTTCCTTTATGTTTTCGAGTCGTTTTGAGAGTCTTTTGAGTCAATTTCCATAGGTTTTTAGTTGTTTTTGATTATTAGTGTCTTAATGGTTGTTTTATAGTAAAGTTGCAGTTTTGGCACAATTCCCGAGAGAAATGAGCATCGGAAAAGAATTGAAGAGAAAATAGAAGAAAAGTGCTGAAATTGAAGATTTAGGCGTATCGCCTAGAGCTGTTGAAGTAGCAAGCGATACGCTTGCTGCTCTGAAGTCAAAGGCGGTGTTTTAAACGTTGACCCGACTGTTTTGTCGCTTAGTGGGTCCAGGCGTATCGCCTGCTGATCAGGAGACCTCCAAGCGATACGCTTGGAGGCTATTATTCCGGAGAAACCCTAATTTCGCAATTATAAATACAATACGGGGTTTCCAGTCGAATTACCTTCGCCTTGCCGTATCTCAGAGCCACTGAAGACGATTTTCAGAGCAGAAGAACAAGATTGAAGCCGCTGGAGCCTAAGGATTGAAGCATTCAACATCCGTTAGCTTCCCCGGGTTCTTAATCTTTCGATTTAATCCTTGTTTTCCATAGACCAGATTATGTTCATGGATTTTTCTACTGTTATGTTCTGTTTTTATGACATGTTTATGATGCTAGGCTAAATCTCTAATACCACTTAGACCGTATGGATGATTGATTGATGTTATTCGACTTTTCTTGGTTATTATGATACTTATTGATTGGGTTTTGTTATCTTATTGAAATTCCTCTAATTTTCTGTGGTTAATGTATATGTGTGTTACATGTTGAAGTTGTGATTGATAATTGGAACTTAGTTTACCTTCGAATGTCTTTCGGGTTGGGTAAATTATCTAAAGATTCTGACTTTAGGGTTAGTTTCTAAAGTGTAGTTTAGGAGACGTCCCGAACTATAGTTTTGGTTATTAATTGTGGCTTTGGTTGTAATGTGCTGCTAAATTGGAGACTCAAAAGGTACAGGTTTAACGGGTAATCGGGTTGGTTAATGAACTAGGGGTGCATTGTCTTAAAAGGAAATGTCCTAGGGATTCGGCTTGCTTGTTATTCGTGTTAATCATAGAAATTAGAGGTAGCTCCGGTTATTCTAGGTGTGCTTTAGGTATATCCGAGGGTGGCTAGGGTAATTGAGATGGGACGGACTTAAAAGGTGAACCATTTGTTCGAGCGGTAAGATAACTAGTTGGGACGGACTTAAAAGGTGAACTAACTAACCAGTGTGCGTATTCCAACCTTTAGAGATCTTATCAGTAACATCCGGAGAGTGATTCGGGGGCTCGTAGGGTTTTGATAGGTTGTGTGGTTAGATCCTGGTTCCATCATTTTGTCATAAGCCAAGAGAGGTCGATAGCATTAATCAGGAGTCCAGGTCTAGGTGGTATTTCTTGTCATATCTGGTTTTCATCTTTACGGTTTGAGTTTGTGGTTTGCTTTCCATTTTTAGTAACTTTCCATTTTTAGCAGTTTCTATTTTTAGTAAGTTTAGCTAATTAGTTAATTTTAGTTAATTTAATTAGTTAATCAATTCTCCAAAACAAAAACAAATTTTCATCAATTAATCAGTAATTTACTTTTCATAGTTAATTTTGTCTTTTAGTGTCTCTAGGGTTCGACCCCGGTCTACCGATAGCTATTCTACATTCGATAGGTTCGCTTGCCTGTTGAGTCGGTCTAGTATTAGGTTAATTGGGTTTAATTTAGTGTGTCTAGGTCTAGGATAATTTAGGTTATTTTTATAGATCGATTTTTGCACATCAGCTAACGTACGTCACCAGGTGCATGAAACCCTATCTAAGTCTATAAATACCAGTTTGCAGGTACTCATCATGGAACTTATAGGCTCTCATTTTACACAGTTTTCTTCTTAACCACACACACTCTTAATCGAGATACTGATTCTCACGCGGGAGGGTTTGATACATGGGCCCTTCTCCACCTATACTTCCTTAAAGCGCTGTTTAAGTGTTCATGTTTCCATTTCGATCCGAATCCAGTTTCCGGTGACCTCAAAAGCATTACAACTACAATTTGTTGAAGAGCTTTCAGAGTTCCGGTTTGATCATATAGTTTGATCATCCTTGTCCTCTTCATGAGTGCTTAATGAGTCGGAGTTTAACAGCCAAAACCAACCGTACCAAGCTATTTTCCGCTTTACCCGTCCAGGAACTCATGATTTTGTTTTTACCCGACGAGTTGCTCGCCCAGGGAAAACACGTCATGATAAAGAAGGTTTCCACTGCTTATAAGGAAGGCTTCGTTCTCCTCCTCAACCAATGTAGGACTTACATCTCCCCCCCCCCCCCCCCCCAAGGGAGCCTAGCGTCCTAGTTGGTAAACCGGCTCCGCCCTTGGCTTTGAGACCATTTGTAACAACCCAAGCCAACTGTATCAATATATTGTCCACTTTGCCCTCGACGGGTTAACCATCTATGAACTTACGGTTTTGTTTTTACCCGAGAATTGCTTGCCTAGACAAAACACGTCTTAATAGAGAATGTTTTCACCTCCTTATAAAAAAGAATTTGTTCTCCTCCTTAACCAATATAAAACTTACATTTAGATGGTTTGATATTTATTGCATTTTTGTCAGAAAACTTATAGAGTTATAGTTATATCATATGTTTAAAGCATTGGTTGTTTTATATTGTCTAAGTCTATTTTAAAATTTTATATAATGTTTTAAGATGATTCAATTTCGATAAAAAGATATTGAAGTATAACTGTATAAGTTAAAATTATTTTGTAGAATTAGTCACATCTAATTATAAATATACATAACAAAGACTACATATTTTATCAATTATTTTAAAATATTTAAATGAAGCCAACAACGTTTAAAAGAGCATTTGAAAAAGGAATGTTGTAGTGTAGCACATTTCTACCTTCACAAACAACCAAAAGCAGCCCAACAAAATACTTCAATGTTTTTTATGTGGCTTTTACTTCAAGTAACTTTTCGATGTTTGTTGACAACAATTTTCTTGAAATTAAGAAGAGTCACGGGTCAAAATTAAATCTTAAAAATAAAATAATTATTTGAATTTACATCATTTAGTCAAACGTATTTTATTATCAACCGATATTTAGATTACATTTTAATTGTGAAAGACAAGATATATAATATATAAGAACCGTAATTAAAATCTATATGTAATTATGTAAGATGTATTAGGTTAAAATCCAATATATTACGTTAAAAACCAATGTATATGTATTACATGTGTAGAGTAAATATAACATATTATAAACTATAGTTTTTATTAAGATTTTAATATTAAATGTGATTAGCCGCTGATAAAATAAGAAGTAATGAATATATAAATATTACAAACAACAATAAAATAAAATTTTGAGAATTATAAATTATATTATATTTTAAAACAAAACAAAAAATTGAAATCTTCTTGTGATTTATTAAGTTTTAGCCGATTTTTAGAATAAGAAAATTTATATTTTGAATATTTAATTATATAACTTAATACTTAAAATAATTAGTAGTTAATAAGAGAAAGTTGGTATTTAATATGAGAGAGGCCGAAAAACTATGATTTTAATAAACATGATGATGATACGTGAAAGAAAATATAGTCTTTTATTAGAAGAAAGATTCCCTATTAATATAAAACAAACTAGTTACTAATTGTCGACCCGAAATCTCGTAAATCCCTCTTTCGATCCGAGTCGATCAATATGAGTCATATAGTCGTGTTCTTAATTGACACGCCCATGTTAGTGACATAAGTGTTATATTTTTCACATTTAATTTATTAGGAATTTTGTCTTTAAAAGTCGATTTTTAATGATTTTTCTTGAATTATAAGGATGAGAATAGAGATAGAAATTTGGTAAGAGCTTAAATATAAAGACATCAAATATTGTAAATAATTTTTATCTACATTTTGATATTTTAAACTCGGACATCATAACCTCATACATTTCTTTTTACGTGCCACGTTAATAACAATCTGCTTTACGACATGGACCATCTCGTAACAACACACTAAGCCACTATCAACCATCTAGTAATATTTTAATGAGTAAATTACATAGAAGGTCCTTTATGTTTTACTCAAATTTTGGATTAGGTCCTTTAAGTAAAGTAGCTACACCCGACATCCTTTATGTTCTAAACCTATTTCACTGAAGGTCCTTTATCACTAACGGGGTTAAAAAATATCGTTAAGTCAGGGACAGTTGTGTCATTTTACAAGTCTTTTAATAAAAACCTAAAAATCAAGAAATCCCTTTTACTTAAAAACTCTAATATTGTTCTTTCTCATTCCTTTCTCCTTCCTTGTAACCCATGTACACCAGACCAGAAAAAATGGAGTTGAGAAACGTTTGAAGATCCATGGGTCAATTGATCCGCACAAAGCAATCGGCGAATATTGGATGCGGTAACAACCAGCTTCGTTCGGTGGTCCTTGCGCTCGGTGGCTTCCGACGTCTCCATTCTCACTATTTGTGGCCTTTATCTAAGCCTTATTCTACCTCATATTCGTCTTCATCTGTCGCATCCTCGTCGGGGTGGCCTTGTCTACCACCGCCCTATACAATTGTCTCGTCCAATCCTACCACTAAACCTCGTTAGGGGAAAAGATGAGGTTCAGGTCTCTCCATCTCTTCTCTCATTTCGTTACTATGAGGACATGAATTTCAATAACCGAAAATGAAATCGAGCAAATTTTAACAATAAATTGAAGAAATTTGCCAATTTCATAGATCTGCGGTTCGGTTCATTTTCCCTTCCTAAATTTGGTGTTTGTTTGCAAATATGTAATCTTCTTCTATAGTATGCAGTATAGATCTGGTGTACTCCAATTTTCTACCCTTACTAATTGATCGATTTTAGCAATCGAATTAGCTAATTCATCATGAATTTGATAACGAATCAACGTTATTGTTTTTAAAGGCATCAAACTGATTTCAAATCGCTAAATCTATCATAAATCGATAAATCTTCACAAACGATGGTAATGGTTCAGTGAGAAGGTGATGAAACATTGAAACTGATCGTCGCGGGATGGGCGTTTGATTTCTAGAGCAGGAAGAAGAAGGGAAAACGCTAAGGGAAAACGCTAAAGTCACCGAAGCTAAAGTCAGGGGTGTGTTGTGGTGGAGGAAAGTTCAAACAGATGTAGACAACGCTTGAGGATCAATGTGAAGAAATATACAAGTAGACGGTGAAGTTGAGAAACATTTGAAGATCCATGGGTCAATTGAGCCCTAGTTTCTGGTCTGTGTTCATGGGCAACGAAGGAAGGAGAAAGAAAGATGTTTGGGTTTTTAAGTAAAGGGATCTTTTTTATTATGAGATTTTAATTTAAAAGATTTTTTATAAAATGACATATTTGTCCCTGACTTAACGATGCTTTCTAACCCCGTTAGTGTTAAAGGACCTTGAATGAAACAAGTTTAAAACATAAAGGATGTCAGGTGTAACCACTTTATTTAAAGGACCTAATCCGAATTTTTGATAAAACATAAAGGACCTCCGGTGTAATTTACTCTATTTTAATCTTAAAAGAAATCCAACTCAACTAGTCATATGCATGTAAACAAGTAATAGAAGACTCGAAGAAACCAATATTCAATTTTTGAAACAAGTTTTACCGTTAATTTATCGTATAGACGAATGAATAATTAGAGAAAATTGTTTAGAAGGTAATTTTTGAGTTGTTATATAAACACCTAAGGTTTTACTAAATTCACCCATTTCCTACGGTCGTTTTGGTTCAAACGGTCGTTTCAAGGTCGTTTCAGTTGAAACGGCCGCCACGTGTCGCGACGACGAAACCTTAAAATTCAGGGGCGCCCCCTTTATATTGACCGTTTCAAGGTCGTTTTGGTTCAAACTGTCGTTTCAAGGTCGTTTCAATTGAAACGACCGTTTGGTTTTAGTGTTTTTAGTAAAATCCTCAGGTGGATATAGGAGGAGCCTAATTTTTTTTTTTTGTATAAATTTGAGTGACTTGTGGTTCCAACTTCCAAACAGTCATGTCATCATGATTACATCTCATCTTCTTCTTCTTCACTCCATCATCTTCTCCTTAATCTCTTCCATCTCTGCTCTCAATCTCGATGGAACCACCCTCCTCTCTTTCAAACACTCTCTTCTTCTTCCCTCTCCATGGAACCACCCTCCACTTCTCCAAAACTGGAACCAATCCGACCCCAACCCATGTTCATGGTCCGGCGTCACCTGCGTCCCACAAACCGGCGCCGTCACCGGTCTATCCCTACCCAACTCCCACCTCTCCGGTCCAATCCCCGACGAGCTTGCTAATCTTCAATATCTCCAATTCCTCGACCTCTCCAACAATTCAATCAACGGAACCCTCCCGGTTTCCATTTTTAACTGCTCGGAGCTCCGGACACTTTCGTTATCTTCCAATTTCATCTCCGGGGATCTCCCGGAGGAGATTAGTTCCTTGCAGTTTCTTCAAGTTGTTAACCTTTCGAACAACGAGTTCTCCGGTGGAATCCCCGGCGGGGGGTTTGATTCCGTCGAGGTTTTCGACCTGAGTTCCAACTCGTTTACCGGCGTTCTGCCTCTTCAGTTCGGTGGAGGGAGTTTGAAATATTTCAATCTCTCCAACAATAAAATCTCGGGGTCTGTGAACCCTACGTTTGTTCAGAAGTTTCCGGCGAACGCCGTCGTTGATTTCTCGTTCAATAACCTCACCGGAGAAATCCCAAAAGTGTTGTCTGATCAGAAAACAGTGCATTTCGCGGGAAACCTGGATTTGTGCGGGAAACCGCTGGATAAAATATGCACAGTTCCTTCCTCACATTCATCACCGCCAAATGTCTCGTTATCTGACGGTTCCGACAGTGCCGCCGGTTCTGCCACCGCCGCAATTGCAGCGATTCCCAGAACCGCCGGAGAGCCGGTGAGTTCCAGTCGCCGGAAAGTCAATTCATGGAAAATTACCGCGATTGTGGTCGGAATGTTTGGCGCTACGATGATTCTCGTAGTGG
Organism: Deinandra increscens subsp. villosa; assembly: GCA_039602395.1. Classification (NCBI taxonomy): domain Eukaryota; kingdom Viridiplantae; phylum Streptophyta; class Magnoliopsida; order Asterales; family Asteraceae; genus Deinandra; species Deinandra increscens. The sequence continues at coordinate 1,848,549 of JBCNJP010000001.1, forward strand.
TTTCGTTCCACGCGTACCAGTTCCGGAAGATGAAAACGAATCAAAACCCTAAAGAAACCGCATTTGACAAATCGGAAGAATCCAGAGCTGGCTCCTGCTTTTGCGGCGGAACGGAGGAAGAATCGTCGGAAACGGCAACGGTATCGGAATTCGTGAGTAACAAAGAGGAGGAAGATAAATGTTTGGTTATGGTGGACGGAGAAACCGAGCTGGAAACGGAGACGCTTTTGAAATCGTCGGCGTATATCCTGGGGTCAAGTGGCGGTGGCGGCATAGTGTATAAGGCGGTGGTGGGCGGCGGCGGCGGTGATGGAGGGGTGGAGTTTGCGGTTCGGAGGATAGCGGAGTGTGGAGTGGAGAAAATGAAGGAGTTTGAGAAGATTGTTAGGGGTCTGAGTAAATTCCGGCATCGGAATTTGGTGAGGGTTCGAGGGTTTTATTGGGGGGAAGAAGAGAAGCTTGTGATTTACGATTTTGTCTCCAATGGAAGCTTGGCCACGGCCGGTGCTGCTTACGGTACGCCCCCTTACCCGCGCATGTTAGCACAGCTTAGTTTTTATTTTATTTTCTCTCTATCTTTTTATTTATCTTTTTAAAACAGTAAAAATTGCTTTTTTATTACCACTGTAGCAAGCCATACTCCATAGTGCTAAACGTTGATAATGCGAAGACTTGTGATCTTTAGGTTACGAGTTTGATTCGTGAAATCGACAGGTTTTAGGTTTTTGGTTTTCTCTATTGGTAAACTGTTTGCTCGACAAAGGTTTTTCTAAAACGAGTTGACTAATGGGTTTATACGCGGAAGACAACTTTTTGTCTAGCCTAGGTTTCATTTAGTTAGCCATTGACAAAATAGCTTTTTTATTTGACCTGTAAGGTAGATTTTAAACTAATTAATTATTTATTATCATATGTCCAACTTTTTTAACAAGAGATCAAACATACTCTTACTTTTAAACTATTTTCTAAACTAAATTACACGAATGTTAGGATTTGAACTTGAGATTTAATTATAAGAGGAGAGACCAGTGTCACGTTGACATATGTCAACTGAACAAATGAATCAAAAAATACTTTCGACTTTGACATGTGATTTTTTCTCTTTATTTATGAAATAGATGGATATAATACTTTCAAAATAAAAACACGATTTTATGAATTTGAAAAGAATATTTGATCTTTATAAACATGTAGAATAATATATATCATTTAGGTGTTTTGGCTTTATTTTTCATACAAAATCAATTTTACATAGAGCTTTGTATTTTTTTTAAATGTGATACATTAGAGGTTTTAAAACTATGTATCTCTGTCACTCACTACCATACATTATGCACACGTAATTATACGATTCTTGTAATTGTGTACTTTTGAAAAACCATCGGTATAAACGCGCGCATACCTATTATTTCCTCATTTGTTTTATCCACTTAATAAATAACAAGATTAAAAAAAAAAATCTTTACATATATTGGTTTGTGGTAGGCAAGGGAATTTCACCTTATCTTCCATACATAAAAGAACATGTAATAAGCCAAAATACTTTTGAATCCTCTTGGCTTCTTCTTGTTAAGACCCACACCTTGATACCAACTAGAGAATCACAAACCATTGCTTGCCTCAACCAGTTTGAGTTCAAATCTGGTTCCGATAGAGTTAGTTTTTCATCGAATCTTTTGGGTTTCAAAATCGGTTAATTTTAACCGGTTTCAAAGTATATATATAGGTGGGAAACGGTTTAACCAAACCCTATTCTCTATTTTTCTTTTTTGCTTTTTTAGTTAAAAAGTAAAAGCACATATTATATTATATATATATATATACAATCAAATTTGGAAGTTAAATAGTAATCTTTTCATTTCTTATAATTTGGCTATGAAAGTTTGAGTATTTGACATTTTCTACCCTAAACTTTAATACTTTATTTATTCTTTAACGGGGTTTGGCATATTGACATTTTCTACCATTTTTTTAACGGAGTTTGGCATATTGATATTTTCTACCCTAAACTTTAACAGTATGTTTTTTTCTTTAACGGAATAGTAAACTTTAGGTTTTCATAGTTTAGCCACATATGTTTCATACTTTTACGTTTTCGACCCTCAAACTTTTAATTTTTTTTTTGTTTTATGTTTTGTGGTCTTCTACTTTAACCATGAAACTTTTAACTTTTCTACTTTCATTTCTTAGTATACTTTTATAGTTATATACTTTCATCACGAGACTATTAGACTTTTACGTTTTATAACCTTAACTTTTAACTTTCGTTTTTTAAAGGTTTTTTACTTGAACTTTTGTTTTCTTCTACTTTGGCCACGGAACTTTTAACTTTTCTACTTTCGTTTTTAGTATACTTTTATAGTTTTATACTTTCACCACGAGACTTTTAGACTTTTACGGTTTATACCCCTTAACTTTTTAACTTTCGTTCAACATACAAATTCAACCCCGCAGCAACGCGCGAGATGGTAAACATCTCGTTTAAAGTTAAAACTAAATGCAAGTACACTTCATCTCTTCATTACTTCCAAAATCCAATCACCATAAACTAGCGGTTCAGTATTGAATCGGACTAAAAAAAATCAAAATTCAACTCGAATCGATTACCTGTTTAAATTTCAATTCAAAATTCCAAATTAGAATTCGATTTGATTTTATGTCTAATAACGAATTTCGAATCTCATTCAAATTCGATTCAAAATTCAAATTAGAAATATTCATATATTCCTTACATACCTATATATACATAATATTATATACATATATATATATATATTTTGTTTATAAACAAATATAAATAATTATACAAATATATTAAATTAGTTTTCACGGATAACTACTCATTTTCTCCTATTTACAATTTTTAAAAATGTAGCTGTTTATAATATTTTAATTTTAAACATGTATTCTATATTTTTCACGGACAACTCCTCATTTTGAATGATAAGTTGTCTGCGACGATAATTACTGAATAAAATTATTTTAGATATGAATGTTTTAACGTTAAGCTGAACTTTGTCTAAATTTAACGTTTCCATTTTAAATGTTAAAGTATGATTTTTTTTTCATTTGTTTTTGGTTGTTTTCTTAGTCTTATACTTTTTACTAAAATAAATTTGAATTTATTCGAATTTAATTTGTAATCGATGTGAGTTCAAAAACTGAATTCGAATGGGATTTCTAATTCGAATCGAATTGTTTGATTCTAATTTGAATTAAAATCGAATTCGAATCTCGATTTTAAAAATTAACATTCAATTCATTGAACACCTTACCATACACACAATTGTGTGTTTTATTCAATGTTTAGTTCTAGTATCAATTCATGAATCACTCACGTAATTAAGTTCTTAACTTTATTGATCAATTTCAGAAAAAGCTTTATCTTTCGAGATCCGGCTCAAGATAGCGAAAGGGATCGCCAAGGGCCTATCTTACATTCACGAGAAGAAACACGTCCACGGTAATATTAAGCCAAACAACATCCTTTTGACATCCGAAATGGAACCCGTGATTAGTGATTTCGGATTAGAGTGGTTGATATCTGGTAAAACCAATCACGCGACAGACAAATCAACTCGAAACTTTAGTAGCAAGAGATCAACGACATCTTCATCACGCGATGAAACAATGATTCATCATCACACATATATGTCTCCTTATCAAGCACCAGAGTCAGCAAAAACTTTGAAACCTAACCCTAAGTGGGATGTTTACTCATTTGGGATTATCTTGCTCGAGCTCTTTATGGGAAAACAGGTTTTCGCAGATAGAGAGTGGAATCCAGACTCGACAGTTGCGGACATGGAGACCAAGATTCTCAAAATAATCGAGGAGTCGACTACATTCGAGGTGCATGGAAGAGAGGATTGTTTTTTGACGTGTTTGAAATTAGGGTTTAGTTGTGCATCGTTAGTCCCACACAAACGACCTTCAATGAAAGAGGCGTTGCAAGTTCTTGAAAAGATCCCATGATCAGGAATGTCAAATGATCGAAGAAGATATTAGGTCACCATTTTGTGTCTGAATTCACTCTTTTAATCTAATTATTGATGTTCAAGTGTGAACATGCATGCATGCATGTGTAGCTTTAATTTTGACCTAAAATTAGTTTAGGTTTGACTTATTAATTCACTAGCTGATTGGTATTAATCTATCTATATAATAAACATGAGTTTTTAAAGTCCATTTGGCACAATTTTAGGTCTGCCACATTAGATTTGGCTTACTTGTCAATTCCTCATAATTTAGAATTAAAAAATTACACTAAATTAAATTCTTTCCATAAAAAAATTATCCATATTTTTGTTTACAATAGCACAATTTTTATTCATCATATCTCCTTTATTTTTCAACAAAAATTCAATCAGTAAATTGCTTTGGATTCGTGACAGAAAACCTAACAAAACTAGATCCATATTGCTTAGGTTTTGATCAACGAATTGGACGTTTATTCCAAGACTTTCATTGATTCCAACAGATAAGCGGATTGCTTTCAAATTTGAAAGAAGACAATTTCTAATTTCGGATTCTTTTTGCAATGACCATAAAAAAAGCTAAGGTCAATCGCTGTCTAAGGTTTGACTGTTTACATAAAGAACCTGGTATTCTTCTATTGTCAGCCGTACGTTGCTTTATTAAGAGTGAAAATAAAAAAGGGTTTTAGAATCTTAATTTTAGATAAAGATGGTCGCCAGACGAATGTAACAAAAAACATTGTATTCAAATCTCTTTTTTTAACTTGTAAATTTAATATTTTTCGGCTCTTTAGCTTTATGTATTATTCAGTTTATTTTTTTTTTCAATTTAGGTTCATCTTTTATTTTGTATAATTCTTTATATATCATAGCCTCGGGTATTTACCCGGGTCACTGACTAGTTAATTAATGTACGTAGCTCGATCTTACTTTTGTGTTTCTTAATTTTCTTCTTTTTAAATCACAATTTGGCTTAACGTTGTATCCGAAAATAATCCCTTTTACGCATGCATTTGTTGTCGTTAAACAGAGTATTCAGTCGCAATTCCAATAACTCTACTAATTCACGTATGTCTCTCTCCTGCTAGTGTTCAACTATCTTATGCATGTTTTCATTATTATATTTTTATTATTATTAATTATTAATTTTTAGTTAATTACTATTTGAGTCTCTTATCTCACGTTACATTGCTATGTACTTATATAGTATCAGTTCTTATTTTTCAATAGTTCATTGACTGATACTTACATATTTTTTTTTCACTATTTGAGTCATTTTAACTATAACAACAACAATCGTACATAGTTAGGGGTGTTTAAAAAATTCGAAATCCAAATAAAACCGAAATTTGGACCGTATGCAAAACCGAAAAAAACCAAAAAAACCGAACCGAATCATTATTCGGATTTCGGATCGGATTTTAAACCGAACCGAAATTCTTTATTCGGATTTCGGAGCGGATTCGGATATGGCTAAAACAATTATTCGGGTTATTCGGTTTATTCGGGTTGTTCGGTTTATTCGGGTTATTCGGATTATTCGGATATCCAATTAATTAATTCAAATATAATTTACACGGGTGCCCGATGACGACAAAAAATACTTTTACATTTTAATTAATCATTACCGACTGAGCATTAGCAAATCAGAGTTTGAACGGATTAATCAAGTAATCCGTTACGCGGTGGAATAAAAGATTTAGCTAATTAAACGCGTAAACCCTAAAGTGTCGTAAATACGTCAACAGTATCATGATCACCAGATCACACAAACACCAAAAGCGCGTTAAAACGAAACGCAATAATAATTACGATAACATGATCGAAATGAAACGTCTAATCTAAAAGCAAGTTTTAGATATACCTGAGCGGTGTTCCAACAAACGTTAAAGACACCGGGGGGCAACGAGATGTCGCTAGGGTTTCATGGAAATCTTGATCCGACCATTCGGATCCAATTGCTACGCGTATCGCGAAAGCGTCTCCAAACGATTCATCGGGAACCGCGACGACTCGATTTATGGCGGTGATAAGCAAGCGCTGAGGAAACGGAGACGGAGGCTAGGGTTAGCCGCGACGGTGATTTAGCGGAGACGGTGACGGAGGCTCGCATCGTTGACGTCGCGATGACAGCGACGTGAGACGGTGGTGATGGCGACGTAGTGGTGGCGCGGCGGCACACGGAAAGGAGGCGGCGGCGACTTCGACAACAGTGACGGCTTCAACGACGACGACGTGGTGACGACTCGGTACTAGGACGGTGATGGCTAGCAGCGGTTTGTAGGAACCGGGTACATCGGCCGAGTGGTGGTGGTTCGGTGTTCGTCGTGTGGAGGAGAGGACACGAGGTTGCCTGCGGCTAGTGCTCTCGATGAGGGAGAGGGGCGGTGAGAGAGAGATCGAAGAGAGAGGAGGGAGGAGCAGCGATGGATTAGGGTTTCCTTAATCCTTAGTCGGATATTAATATATCCGACTAATTACGTCTTAACCCCTCGTGAATCCCTTAACCGAAAATGAACCACGCATATTTATGATTGATTAATAAAGAAGTTTTAATCGTAAACCCGAGAACCGCTAAACTCAAATAACAATTTATTTGATTCACCGTAAACGTTAGTCGACAACAGTAACGTTATATTCCGCATTTTATCGCAATGATAAATTCGTAATTAAATATATGTTTACTAATCAAGAATAAACAATAATTAATTACTGATTTCCATGATTTACAGGTTAATCAATTAAGCAGATTTATTTCTTGGGCCCTCAGTGTAACTCTTACGGGTCTTAACCGGGTCGGGTTCTTGGTGTTGTCGGATCTGGACATAATATATCCAACAAACTCCGACTTGGAGCGAATGTGAAAACATTAGAAGAAACAATCAGAGGTGCTCTAGCTACACATGGTTGTCCCATGACACTTCAAGTCAGTCACCAAGGTATATCTATAAACTCGCGTTATAAATTAGACTTGTGGTAATTCAAAGTCAGTAGTTCCCTTCTGTAAAAGACATCAATTGAACAAGAGACATGGATTTGATTCATTCTCTTTAACGTTCAATCATTGTATTTCTCGTTTATTAGTTCGAAGTGATCCAAGCAAACACACAGTAAGTTTGGGTAAGGCCTTACACTTAAAACTTTGAACTAACGAGAGGGCCCACGACGTCTAGCTGTTGCATGATTAGTGCAAGAGTACAGAATCCCATCTTGACTACATACAACTCCCACTAAGCTTCAGAACCATTCCCAAAAATAGATGTTATGAGTGGCAGTTACGCGACAACGTTAAGCTACAATCAAAGAACAGTCTTAGGCAAACGGGAGGTAGCATATGTATCTCAGGTCGAAGGATACTATTGAGTATACCGTTTAATCAAATATTTCTTATGAATAAATCCATGAAGAAAATTTGATGCGAGTTACGTAACAACGTCATTCCGTAATGAGGTCTGTGAGTCTGAATAGTCAACTGTTTAAGTCTAGAGTCTGAATAGTCTTAGTTCAGGACCGTTCCCACGATTCTGATCGACTACGGACATTTAGAATATTTCAAGATATTCACGGATATAAAAAACGTATAAATTTGGAACACGTTGTGTAGAATTCGGACTCTGCATCTAACTGTTTAGATCAGGTCGAATGATTTGTGCAAACGTTAAAGTTCGACATCCCAACACTAAATATAGCATTATTGTAGCGTAGAATTCAAGTACTACTCAGTAGTAATAACTCATTGATCAAACTTGATCAAATAGAACTGTGAATTCAATGCTACGTTCTTAGTCTATGTTTTGGTATTGCCTGATTAAAGTGTTTCATTATTTCTAATGCTTATCATGAATAGTAGAATTTCTTAAGTGAATTTGAATGTGTGATAAAACTCGTGCCCTTGTATGCACATAGATTACTGTGTTATCACTTAAGCATGTTAATGGATTATTTATTGAATCCAATCAACCTTCTTGAATGTACCGTTACATTCGTGATTCAAAATATCACTTAAGGTGGCATTATCATTCAGTGAGTACTAGATCATACTTATTATGAACATTTTACATCATCAGAAATTATGATGATGTGTTTTTCCAGCTTATGTCATTGTGTAACTTTTACAGTGACATCAATGCAATATCCATATATTGGATTACTTTCGTTTCATATCTAGTATGATACGACTCGTTTCAACTGATAACTTAGTTTCCATTGACTTTGATCCATTTAGTTTTTCTGTGAAGGAGTACCCGAGTGGGAAGATCATCTCCCGCCACAATAGCTCCAGCTCACTCTACCTGCTCATGACCCCAACCTCCAAGGATGCGGCATTCTTCATGTCTCAGTCTGATCCAACATCCTGGCATAACCGTCTAGGCCACCCCGGTCTACAGGTTTTAGATTTTTTTTGTGTTTAAATAAGTTTATTCTATGTAATAAACAAAGTGTTTCTTTTTTCTTGTAATTCGTATCAGGTTGCTAAGAATAAATGTTTGCCATTTCATTTATCGAATTCTGTTACCATTTGTTCCTTTGATATATTACACTGTGATCTTTGGACATCCTCCATTGCTAGCATAAGCGGCTACAAATATTATTTGGTAGTGGTTGATGACTACACCAATTTCACTTGGGTGTTTTCCTTAAAATTCAAATCATAAACTTTAAAAAAATTTAAACAATTTCATACATTTGTCTCCACCCAATTTCAAATTAAAATTAAAACTTTCCAATGCGATATGGGGGGCGAATTCGAGAACACTAACTTCAAAAAATTTTCTTCCGGACAAGGTCTCTAGTTTCGTTTTTCGTGTGCCCACACATCCCAACAAAACCGAACCGCTGAGCGCATGATTTGTCATATCAACGAACTCATGCTTTCCCTCCTTGCTCATGCCTCTCTCCCACCTCATTTTTGGGTTGAGGCGTTTCATGCATCCGTCTACCTTCATAATATTTTACCATCCGAACTTTTAAACTACCACACCCCACCTCCATCTTGTACCGAAAACAACCCACATACGACCACCTTCGAGTCTTTGATGTGCGTCCACAGAAAC